>LPNX010836425.1:2138-57908 GCA_001517045.1 Pseudotsuga menziesii | reverse complement strand
ACCTACTCTAGCATATATAATCAATAACATATAAGCATTTAAAAGAATCCATGGATTCAATACTCATTTAAATACACATTATTAGACAGGAAAAGATATTTCTATTAATATAAAACAAAGATTACAATAGTGACAACCTCTGTCGACATGTCTGCGAATCGAAGAAACTGATTCCTCCACCTGGGCCTCCACCACTTCAATCATCCATCTCTTGATAGCAAGCTCACAAGAAAGGAAAGGTTGGGAAGAACACAAAGTGCTCCAAGGGACAAAGGGATGCAAACTCAAGCATAAGCTCCGGAAACAATGGACTATAGTTTTCTTGCTCTTCAATTCCTCTTCCTTCAATGTATCCAAAGGGTTCCTTATATAGTGCTTCAATGGGGTAATGGAAGGTCAAATTCGAGTGATCTCTAGGCATATGGAAGGCCAAGAGACAAGTGATTTGGATCCACATCAAGGAAAAATCCAAAACTATTTCACCTTTTTCACACATCCCGATGTACGCGGGTTTAAGGGTCAAATCCGTGTATATACACGAGAATGGGTTTGAAAGTAGCGTATATCAAATAATACATGTTTTTAGGGATGATCTTGGAAACATCAAAGGTACAAAAATGGTCCATGGGGTCTAAAGAGTCTACAGAGGGACAGGAAAATCCATAAAGGTTTGATCCACCATGTGTGGTAAAATCAGTTGAAACAGATGCCCCCTAATGTGTGAGGTGAGAGTGGTGATGCGATGGCCGAAATGCATTATAAGTCCATACCAGAAATGGAGTGATGAAGAACCAGGTGGAAGAACCAGCCATCCAATAGTACAATACAATAATCAAACTCTGCATATAACTGCAAGTAGATATAGCAGTCCCGGATACATAAGAGTACAATGGCCATGAATAGGCGTGATACATTGCCATGTACAATATAGATAGATCATAATCTCCATGATGAATATATACACAGGATCATGATCTCCATGAAGGATGAAGATATATAATGGATTAAGATCTCCATAATGGCTAGAAACATTTGACATATACTGGAATCAAGTCATGAGAGCTGAAATCTCATGAACACTGGCACGATCAAGGAGGTAGAATATATAAAATGCCACCAATCTGGAAGGTCTTCTACACAATACGATACGAGTACATGTTCTACTATGCGAATAGAGGTGTCAAGGTCGAACATAGTAGTCCATCGTCTGATTTCCGGTCATTGATGTATACCGTTAACAGACGCGAGATCACCCACCAATAATGAAACTGGGAATCAAGGTACTAGAGTGCAAACTAACAAGTGTGAATAAATGTGTTGAGGTCGAACACTTGAAAGGATCCATCGATCAGGGGACATTGATGTATTCCCAAAATTGTTGATGGCGAGAGAACCTGCCACTGATGACTGCAAGTATCAAGGCACTCAAAATGACTCTAGATTCCTATCCTAGAATAAATGATCTGAATTCGATGGGATGAAATCCGCTGGAAGGAGAGAATTAAGGCACCCCCCATCATCCAACACGAGGTACTCAACAAAGCTATATAATGTGGAAGGACTCGATCATAAAGTGCATGAACCAGTATCAGTACTGGGAAGGGCTGACATGCAAAGTCAAGATAACTGAGGAATGGCCAACTCAGGTTTCAATTTCCTTCGAACAAGAGCATAAAGGAGAATGGTGACTGAATGTAGGTAGCATAGACTCAATATACAAAACTGTGACATCTCTACGACATAGGAGGCATCGACAGAGGCTCCATAGGGACCGAAAAATTAACCAGTCGGTGGAGATAAACTCAGAGAAACGAGTACAACTCCTAAAGTCAAACTATTAACCTAACCAATGGATGTGATATACAGTGCTCTGTTCAAATGCAACACGACTTGACTGCTGCCAAAAATAATATCTTTTCTTGTCCGGATTTTTGGTTTTTTGATTTTTTTTGGACTTTTTCAAATATTTTGAAAAGCTTGAAAAAGAATAAAAGTGCTTTATAGTTACAGACTAGGAGGTGACGAGTGTTAATGGGAAAAAAAACTAGTTCCAAGCAGTGGAACATACCTATGCTCAATGCAAGGACACATGTGTAGGATAATGACACTCAGGGGAAAGTCCCCTCTCGGTAAAAAATGGGAACCAAGCTGCAAACGATATATAAAATGTCTCTGCATGGCTAGACATGAGACAAGCTTGGGCTATATGGCTGATAATCAAAGTCAGGGAAGTTGGCACAAGGCACCATGAGGTAGGCAAAACTCATGATAATGCAATTATAATTTGATATAAGGGAGTCCTAGGGGAAGAAGGCCAGCAAAAAGATCAAGAGGAGTATGAGGCTCTTGCGCAAAGATATGGTGATACTATACAAAGGACTCCCACACCCTAAAGGGAAAAAATGTTGGCATGGGCACCAAATGCAATAAAAGAACTAACTAGGGCACCCATGTATGGTCAAGCTCTACCATTCACATCATGTCACTTCTAAAACAGCAAGAAGGTTCCGTGACAAGATAAAATGGGTTCATACCTAAGGTTATCATGAAATGGTCATAAGGTCATGCAAAATGCAAATGGATATGACATCTAACCTATATGCCAATTTAGACATAATACCTGAAATCGGCATGAACGGGTCAAAATAATGGTCGAAATAGCACTCAAAACAATCTCCTACATCATTAGATTAGTCCAAAACGGTCCAAAACTATAGAAAGGGGGTAAAAATTTTCAAAATTTTCAAAATTTTTCTATAAATAGTACAAAATTCAAAAATTACATATCGTTTGAAACTTTTTACCCATTTGAGCTCAGAACTTCAAACACGAATTCCGGGAGCTTCGTCTCGTGAAATTCGACACCGCTTGTTCCAGGTAACTCCTCATGTCCTCCTCTTCCATTTTCATGTAAGTGTTATCAATTTCCATGGTCAATTTTTTACTTTTAGGCCAATCTAGATTAGTCTTCTCGGCCCACGTGGTGAGGTTTTTTCCTCGTATAGGGCTGGTTATACGTGGAAAAACTGCCCAAACCCGCGTACATATGTGACTGTTTTGCAAACAGTCGTGTATGCGGCCGTGCACATGATTTTTTAGGTGAATAATGACCAAAAATTATTTTTAATGTGTAGGATGGCTCTAGAATGGAGGGAGAGGGAACATGGAGATGTAGAAGAGGCTGTATGGGGTGATTTGATGGCTCAACAAGCTCTTCGTGCATGTGGGATATACAAGTTTTGGTGTCTTGGTAGTCTAAGGGCCAAACCAAGACTACTGCAGATGCTAGTAGACTATTGGGATCCTAACTTAGAGTCTTTCCATATCGATGGGATGTCCTTCACTATAGATTTCGAGGACATATACTTCATTACAGGATTGTCCCGACGGGGAGAGGTGGTGAACCTACACTCTCGTGGGCCCATAGGTGGCCTCACCATTGATGAGTATATTGTAGTATACTGTTTTCCGGACACGGAGAAGGTTGGGAGTCAGATCCTGACAAAATCCATCCAGGTACTAGGCCTGGAGGCGATACTACTGGCACTCAGCAGGATAGCAAGGCTAGCCTCACTCCACCAGGCCTCGCGGCCATTGATGTTCTATGTAGTGGAGTGCATCAGACCCATAGTCTATGATTGGAGTACTGCACTGTTGATTAACATGAAGCAGCAACTCAGTGACTGCAAGATGGGAAAGGTACGAAACTTCGGTTTCGCCAGTATACTGAGCATGTTCTTCTTCGAGCGTGTTCCAGGGCTAAACCCTAGAGTTGACGTTCCTCATCACAGGGTTCGAGATCCATCCCAATGACATTGGGCAGATGCTATGCGCAGACTAGGTGGAGGTAGGGTGTCCAACCCCTACACAGGTGATTTCTTTCCATGGTGGCTGCGACAGATTATTTCCATCGATGATTACCCTTATGCAGGGATATATTTTTGGGGAGATCCCGATATGCCCCTACCACTATTTTCAGCATATGGTTACATTGGTAACGAATCCCAACCCTCTTTTTAAGTTTTTTGAATTTTTAAATTTTTTTGTGTTTTTTGATATATAGACTCAAAAGACATGTTTTTGCGTGACGACACATAGTGACAACTTGTCATGTGTGTGCAGATGTTGGACCACGGTGGCCTGACGACTTCCCTCATCATATACGGAGGGGAAGAGGAGATGATATCATGGGTGTGGATGCGGAGCAGATGCTCCAAAGAATCCACACAAACTTTGTACGGCTGACAAACGGAGTACCCATGGCACAAGTTGAGGACTTGCCTTAGGCCATGCAGTGTCAGGTGGTTGGGGTACCACAAGCATGGGTTCAGTTATTCCGACGACTAGCTAGAGTCGTGGTGTGCTACCAAAATTAGAACCCCCCTCTTCCTCCACAGGCTTAGAGACTTGAGAGTGATTTATTTTTGTACTATCGTGTATTATATTTTGGTGGCTCGAAAGCCCCATTTTTGTATTATGACACTTATGTATTATGACGTCACATTTTGGATGTTTAATGAAAAACTTTTATGATGATTGATTTTATTTATTTACATGTGTGTAAAAATGTATGTTTGTGATGTGCTTATAGTCCATGTGTCACATACCCCAATTTTGTGAAATTATGTAATTGTTTTATTTTATTTTTTTGAGACATTATGTTAAACTTAATCCTAAGTAAGGATTGATGACTCAGCAGAGTCAACAGTTATGGAGTGTAATTGAAAATATTTTATTAATAATAAATATATTATGGAGATAACAGCATGGGAGAGCTGTTAAAAGAGGTTACTGGTCAAACTGGGTATTGGAACTAGGTGGAGAGGCAAAGGACAAGTGGCAGCATCCTCAAGCACTTCCTAAGTTGCAGGTGGCAACTTCCCTATATTTGGGGTCATGATTCCCCAAGAAAGTGGAATGTGGGCAGGTGGCTCATTAAATGACAGTTATCCCAATTAAGACCTAGGAAATCTTTAAAAGTACTCAATGAAGAGAGCTCAGGCTGCTCAGTTTTTACTCCAGGAAGAATTCATTCAGCTGAATAGGATTCAGGAGTTTTCATTTGAGGAAAAGGGAAAATAGAAGGAAGTGACTGTGAGTGAATGTTTGCAGGAACTTGAAGCTGAGTACAGCTAGTTGAGCTGTGGAAACTGTCTCAAGGATTCTGAGTTGATTAGAGCTGAAGGACTGTATATGTCTTGCTGCACCTAGTTCCAATCCAGGGAGACCAGATCAAGCTCGGGGGTCCTGAGAAGTCGCTGTTTGAGCGCTCTCCAGGAATTGGTAGGGAGGAACTGCCTCCCATTGCTGTTGTTGTCCACAGCAGTTTAACAGTTTTTTCATTTATATCTCTATATCCTACTGTGCATAAATAAATAAACAGTAAGATTGTTTAAGTATCTGAAAGGAATTGTTAGTACTTTGAACTGTTAGTGTAAAAACTTGTTAGTATTACCATGTTTTTCCACACCTGATATCATTAGGTAGTACTCTAGCATGGTATCTCAAGCTTAGAAGAAATCTCCTAAACTGAGTTCCCTAGTTTATTTTACTTTTATTATAAATGTTTTACTGCGTAATTATCTTTTATTTAAGCTATCTCTTTGCAGTTTATTTAAGCTATCTCTTAGCAGTTTTCGTTTAAATCTGAATTGTATTCTGTTCTCTGGAAAAGAATTAACAGTGCATGAAAAGAAAGACTAAGTATACTTGAAATCTAAGTTACATTCATTTCTTTTCTGTGTAAAGTAAATGCATTACAGATTAAAAATTAGATATTATCAGTAGGGATTAGTAGTTTTACATTATAATAAAAGAAACCAGAATTTCTGCATATCAGTATTGTTATCAGAACTACAACATACTTTATGAGTTGTCTTTTAAAAGAATAGACCTTATTTTTTTTGTAGAAGTGCTTTTATTGTAATTAATAAGAGTTTACTAAAATATTAAACAAAAATGAAAGAGACCTTAAATTCAAAGACCAGTAATAACACATTTTTTATTAATAATACTCCTATTTATATCTTTGAAATAATAATAATTTCTAAGTAACTATGTTTCTGAGATTTAGAACTAAACATGATGGTTTATATATATGTAATAAATATGAAGATAATTAATTATAAATAAATATTTAATATAATATCATACAGAAAAGAGACAGTATATAAATATGTTCTAGATTCTAGAATAGGGTTTAGATAAATAAAGCTATTTACGAACTTATTATATACACAAGATTATTATGATAGAAAGTTTACAATCATATTAATTATTTATAAATTGCAACAGAAACTCCTAACTGTAGATTTAGGATTTAAAACTTACTTAAGTTAAATTATATAACTATAGTAAAGGAATCATAAAAGCTGGACAGTATAACCTTGTTTTTATTTTCATTCTGTATAATACTTATATATATATAACACAAGATAAATAAACAAATAAAGACATAGTTAAATATAAATATATATATATAAAATAGAAATTAGAATGTTAAGTACAGAATGCTCCATCATGGATTTGGAGCGTTATTAAAAACTAAACATAAATAAATTTTAAATAAACCATTTAAAATACTCACAGTTAAGTTAATAAAAGAATAATCATTACGTATTCTTTTCGAGAACTATACATTACAGCAAGGGAGAAAAACCAGATGCACTTATTATTTTTAAACACTTGGAAATTAATTACCAAAACATTTAATAACCATCACTGTAAACACAAGGCCAAAGGCCTATAAATATAACCATAATGAACTGTAAAAATCAAGGCTCGAAGCCTGTCTGTAACATTTTTCACATTTAAATAACACAAGACTTAAAGCCTGTAACCCTGTCATAAAAACCAAAACATGCAAGTAAATAACAGTTTACATCCACGGCCGTAGCCGGTTAAGCTCTTAAAGAGCTAGGGTTAACCCGAAATCAAAGCACTACAGCTATCAACCCTCGCCATAACATTTTACAAGTAACCCTTTAAATACAGTCTCGGCGTGGAGCCGTAACCCTCTTATCACAGGGATAAACCCTAGTGAAGCAGGGAAGAATTCTACAGCTAAGCGAAGAGCATAGAAACCAAGATTATGCACCCTGTCAACAAACAGCATGGAGACGGACATCGAAGGACCGGGCTTACCAGGAAGCGCCGAGCCATGTCTTCTGTGCGCAGCAGCTACGATCTTGAAGGGTAATTCTGCCATCGAAGGACAGATAATATTGGAAGGCAAACCTGCCAACAACGAAAATATTTAAGTAAATAACCCTATCAGTTACATAACAATAACATTAAAATAAAATGCACATTAGATTTCGTAATCGTTTACCTCCGAAGATTCCAGCAGTAAGCAGACTGGAACGAGGGTGCTGGAACCCTTTCCTCACCAGGAGAATCGAACAGCCCTCGACCGAGTCCACAAAATAACAACACAGTACAGCCACGAAGGGCAATGTAACACAGCCACGAAGGGCAATGTAACACAGCCACGAAAGAGCTACACAGTACAGCCACGAAGGGCAATGTAATAACAGCCCACAAGGGAGCAATACAACGCGGCCACGAAGGAGTAGTATAATACAGCCCACAAGGGAGCAATACAACGCGGCCACGAAGGAGCAGTATAATACAGCCCACAAGGGAGCAATACAACGCAGCCACGAAGGGCAATGTAATAACAGCCCACAAGGGAGCAATACAACGCAGCCACGAAGGAGAATGCAATACAGCCACAAGGGAGATTTACAACACAGCCCACGAAGGAGTAACCCAACACAGCCCACGCAGGAGCACAACGTAGGCGGTTACACACCAGGCTACCTCCAAGCAAATCGACCTGCAAATAAAAACTACTAGGGTTTGGCAGTGCAAGACTCAAAGCCCGCAGGCGAGAAGAACTGAATCGTTTTGGGAGGCAAGTCAACTTATATGGCCCAATGCATGGCGAGGAGACAGCCACGTTATCCCATAAATTTTTGCCAAATAGTGGGTCGATCCCTAATGTTACGTATCCTTGTGTTTTGCCAACAAAATCATTTCGGGAATGTTCCATATCATCGCTGTTGCCAACATAATCATAATGTTGAAGGCGTTATATCATTACCCTTCGACCTTGACCTGCATAAGGTCAAACATCCTAATGTTAATGATCGTGTATGAAAACAAGTATTACATTGAAATATGTTTAAACCATACCATATGTTATGTAACCATCGTGTAATATATTATTACATTCAACGAAGCATTCTAACCTTGGATTAATGGCTTTGTAAAGTTAAAGCCAATATTATTGATCCTCATAATAAAACTATGAACTACAAAGATGATTTGTTTTTGTTAAGTTTATTTCAGTAATTGATGTGTAGAAGTTGCTTTGGGGAACCTCACTTGAGGCTAGTTCAATCGATTATAGTATAATCATTGAACTTAAATTACAAGCCTAATGAAATCTAATGGTAGAATTATAGTCGCATAAATTAAACAGTATATACCTTGCGACCAATTACCATAACGTAATAACGATAACAAGGAGTCTAACCCATGCTTTTACTTGTCAAGTGTTATTATTTATGAGTTATTTTCTCAAGGAATGACCATGTGCGACAGGGGAAATAGTTCTTTATCATGAATTATATCTTTATAAATGTCGATGACCATAATTATTCAAAGAACTCTGTTTATTACATAAATTGAACTGGTGATAATAACCATTCAAAAAGGGGCTACAATTAAAATTGTAGTAGCCTCTTGTCAACCTTTAGATTCGCTACTGAACTTTACTCTTATAGCTGTTACTAGTACTAGTAATTTCAATAATTTTATAGGCAGTATTGGAAAAGAAAATATATGTAAACTGCTGTCCTTATCTCTGAAATGTCCTTTCAACTGAAGAGTTCATAGATATATCGGGAAATGACAATTCTTATCTTTAGTGTCTTTAAACCTTTCTCATCATATTTTTCTTTATGTCAAAAATGAAATAAAGGAGGCTATACCTGTAGAAGCTGAATAGTCCGTTTAACATGCATTTAGTTCTCTACTGAAAGCACTTGAAACATCATATGATTTATTTTACTCTATAATGATCTGTTAGCAGCAATCCCAAAAACTTTACCTGTCAATCTGTAAGATAAAGGAAAACTGTGTGCGTTAGCTTTACAGCTAAGTAAGCCCAGTCTAACGTAGTTTATCCACTTGCTGTTGCAAACAAAGAACAATCAGAAAACTGAAGAAAGAAAAACTCAACTAACGTTCCAACCAAGTAATGATCTTACATATTACAAATTAAATAGCAATAACTAAACAGTGTTTAACGATTGTGTTAACATACAATTATGCTATTTAAAAAATTTTAAATTTCCTGAAAAATTTGGGGTTTTGACACCATGAAACAAATGCCAATATAACACATAGTTAGCATATGAGTCAGCAAATTGATTATAAATTCTTGAAGCATGTATGTATGTTATGTTGTCAAATTGTCGTTCTAACAATCTCACACATAAGAATCTTCGTAATAATGTCGAATCCCTAACATGATACAAGCCATTAAGCTGTGATACTACTAACTATGAATCAAGACGTACCTCAAGAGAAAGAACACCATGTGAAATGGAATCCCATAATAGCTTGATAACGGCACTATCATTTAGCAACATTGTTCGAAGAAGGACGTAAACATACGCCTCCTGAAGACAATACCTAACTTGTAGGAGTATAAATCACCCAAGCAGCAAAGGCTGAGTGTTGAGTGTGGTGGCTAGCACCATCAGCAAATCCTATGTAAACGGAAGACTCCATCGACATCTTCCATAAGAAACGAAATCTAATCAACAAACCCGATCACCATAAGAAAACCTAACTATGTAAAAAAAACTGTACACTAATATACAATAATCAGCCCTGGTTGAAGATCATGCATAGTATTTTTTAAGATAGAGCCCATTTCTAGGCTCCTCCAAGGTTGTCCCTTCATAATCTACCAGCTCATAGGCGCCTTTCTCTAACACATGTTTGACTACATAAGGACCATGCCACATGGGAATAAAATTTCCTACCCCCAAGGGTTCTTTAGCTTGATCACATAAAAGGACCAAATCTCCTTCACTAAACATCCTCGGACGGGTAGACTTATCATACTGGACCTTAACACGATGTTTATTCACCTCTAGAGCCACTAAAGCATCTCGGCATTGCTCATCAAGCTTCTCTAAGAAGACCAAACGTTCCTCCAATGCGGAAGTGTCTGGTAAAAGATCTATAGCTAGTTTCAACGAAGGGATTTTGCATTAAACAGACAAGACAGTCTCCACCCCATGTACGAGCTGATATGGAGAAAAATCGGTGGCAGTCTTAACTGCGGTCCTATATGCCCACAAAGCAGGATATAACATGATATGCCAATTCATTTTTCTTTGTGCGATGGTTCATTGGAGAATGGATTTAAGTGATTTGTTCACTGTTTCAACCTGTCCATTCGCCTGAGGGTAATAACAAGAGGAGTGCTCCTGCTTATACCCTAACTTTGAGGCCAAATATTCCATCATTCGATTCTGAAAGTTCCTACCATGGTCAGTGACAAGCTCTTTCGGAATACCGAACCGAGTAATAATCTGGTTGAATTCGAAATGTGCGGCTGTCTCACTGTCAGATTTAATCATGGGCTTAGCCTCAGCCCATTTCGTGAAGTAATCAACAGCCACTATAATATGATGATGCCCCCCAGCTGAAGCTGGGTTGCAATCCATGAAGTCAAGCCCCCACTTGGTGAAGGGACCGGACGTTATAATCAGATGTAACGAGGAAGGATGTGAGCACATATTGCATGCAAACACTTGGCAAGGGTGACACTTCTTGACCGCATTAACACAATATTTAAAGATCGACGGCCAAAAAATCCCGCTCTCAATATTTTTTGGGCTGTAGAAAGCTAAGATAAATGACCACCACACGCCCCTCCGTGGCAATCATTCAGCACAACCTCAGCCTCCTCATGGGTTAAACAACGATGTAAAATGGAATCTACCCCACGGTGGTACAAAGTGTTATCCACTATAAGGTAGTTCTTAGATACGTGACGTAATCGTCGTCGCTCATCCCGTGAGAGGTGAGTAGGGACCTTCAATGTTTATAAATATACGATAATATCCTCATACCATGGATCCAAATTTTAGATACGAAAGATATGCTCATCGACAAACGTATCTTCATAAACTTACTCCTCCTCCTCACTTGGGAAATTAGAAATGAGCTCCGCAAAAATTAACGATTTCTTCAATTTCACCGAAACAAATTTGAGATCGAATTCTTGCAAAATAAAAATCCATTTATTATACTTTCCCCCAATCATCCTTCTAGTGAGGATGAATTGAAATGGATTGACATGAAATACCACCAAGGTATGGTGAAGGAGAATGTAGTGCCTCAATCTCTGAATCGCATAAACGGTAGCTAAGGCAAGTTTCTCCACATGGGAATAACGAATTTTGTCATCTATAAGATTCTGGCTCAAATAGTATATGAGATTCTCATGGAGCTCCTCATCCTCTTGAAGCAAAACCATACCAATTGTCTCCATGGATGTGACCACATAAATAAAAAAGTCACGGCTATAGTCGGGTGGACTAAGCACGGGGGCCGATGCTAAGACTCGCTTAAGAGCATCAAAGGATTCTTGGGCTTGCTCATCCTAGCAAAAGGTAGCGTCCTTCTTTAGAAGACGCATAAAGCCTTTAGTCAAATTGGAAAAGTTAACCAAGAATCTCCATAAGAAGTTTTCCATGCCTTGCAAACATTGAATATTTCTAATATTTCTCGGGGGAGACAATTGAAGTATTGCCTCAACCTTTAAGGGATCGACTTTTATACCCTCCTTGGAAACAATGAATCCTAACAAGCGACCTGAATTCAACAAAAGATGCACTTATGAGGATTTAACCTAACCTGGTAGTGACGACATCTTTTGAATACTAACCTCAAAGGGTAGGAATGATGCACTCTCAGCCGAGAATGAGCAGCTAGGTCATCCAAAAATACTTCAATAATCGATTTGAGAACGTGAAAAATCAAGGTCATAGCCTGCTGAAATGTGGCTCCGACGTTTTTCAGGCTGAAAGGCATCTTTCAATATGCAAACGTACCCCAAGGACAAATAAATGCGGTTGTGTGTTGATCCTCATGTTTAATTTGAATCTGATTATACCCGAAAAAGCCGTCCATAAAGGAAAATACCTTGCTTCCCACACACTCATCCAAAATTTGATCAATAAATGGTGTGGGAAAATTATCCTTAGGACATGCATGATTTAAATTGTGGAAATCAGTACATATACGGATCGCTCCCTATTTCTTATCAACCGAAATAGGGTTTGAAACCCACTCCATCAAGGGAACGGGATAGATAAAGCTGGATTTCAATATCTTTTCTATCTTAGCCTTAATCGCGGGTGCTTTTCTAGGATTCACTGCACGTAAATGTTGTCGAACAGGTTTGGCATTGGGATAAGTCTTAATTTCATTTTCAACCATGCGAGGGTTGATACCTGGCATTTCCTCGTATGACTAAGAAAAAACATCACGAAATTCTTTGAACAGCTCGGTATAATCTAGAATCTCAGCATGGGAACATTCTGCCCCAATATAGACATTCTCAATCTTTCCAGGATCACGAGAGATATTGATAGGAATCATAGGTGATATATTCGCCATGTTCCCATCAGCCATCTGACCAGGAAAGCTTAATGGAACCACGGGACTACCAATCTTCTCACTAAGAATCTCCCTAAAGTCCTCATGCTCTAAATGGTCAAGCTCGGGAAGAAAATAAGATCTATGATGTAACTCTTCCCAAGGTGGCTCAACTCCAGACATATCCTCAATAATAGCTTCATCTAATGGAAAAACACTATCAAGGCAGTCATGTGTATGAGAGGACTCAACTGCCCATGTAGGCAGTACATACGGGTCCTCCTCCTCTGTCTGTGAAGAGGAAGGATTAGGCTCTGCAACACAATCAAGATTTTCTTGGTATGCAATCATAGCTATAGGAAATGGACTTCCATTTCGATAGGTCCGTTCGAAAGACTCGGTGTAGGAAGAATCCGAGGATCTTCCATATGGGAAGTGCAAAAAGACACCAAATTTAATGAAGATGAAGCCCCATCGAAACTAGATCCAATAATAAGGATGGGTGCAGGACAACTAAATGTCCCCATAAGGGATGGATACATACCTACACCCACACTCCCAGTTGTCGGCTGAGAGTGATCGATAATCTGGATCGAAGCTCCCGTCAATGCATTAACACTTGGATTTTTGAATGATGTTTGATCAATCATAACAATCTTCCCATTAAATGGCAAGCATACAACTCGAAATAGAGAAGAGGCTATGGCTTGCATACTATACATCCAATTCTGAACCAATAAAAGATTGTAGTCAAGGGGCGCATCAAACACCTCGACCTCGATCGCGGCGGTCTTCCCTCCCAAATGGACCTTAAGAGAAGGAATAATTCCATGCGGCCAAAATGATCTAACAGCAAAGGTAGTCACAATGGCAGTATATTTAGACAACTCGGAAGAACCCAAACCCTTCCAACACGACAAAGACATCACAGAAGCAGCAACACCTTCGTCAATCACAGTATGTTTGACGGTCATGTTAAGACATTCTACATGAATCAAGAGAGACACGTAGTAAGGCAAGCGAGGCTGTAGTCCCATGGTTTCAAATTTGATGACAAAAGAAGAGTTATCATCATTCACCCCAAGAGAAAAAAGAAAATATTTCCTTTGCGAAAGACAACTCTGAAGGACTTCAAGCGTAGACATCACACAAGGAGTGTGGCCCAAATCCTCGACAACAAAATAGTTTTGGGGGCCTCGGGCATTGGGATTGTGCCCCGAACGCTTTAATACTCCCTCAGGAATGAAAGGTACACTCTTAGTTTTATCCATAGGATTTTCAATACACAAAGGACTCTCGATAGGAGGAGGTTCTTTCCCAAGGTTGGGTTGCGACGAACCATAGTCTTTCGCACGAGTTACAACCTTAGTAGCACGCACCATATTGATGCAACCATGACTAGTACTGGCTTCTGACGGATCTTGATCTCCACCCGACGCAGAATGAGGATCATGGATCCTCGAGTTAATATTTTTACTATGGGGTAAAGGATTGGTCAGCACAGCTGGGCCCTGTGCTATGAACCTCAAGGTGTCTTCCATATGAGGGCACAAGTGAGTGAGGTGGTCATCCTTAGACAACTTGCAAGGAAACTCAACCTTACGTTTAGACTGCCTGTCCCCCCAATTATTACATTCATTCTTGTCATTAAAATTGGAATTTTCATTCTTGTTCCTACCCTTACGATTGTTTTTACCCTTTTTCCTATTCCTTCCGGGCTGCTAGTTGCCCTCCTGGTCCGACGATTGCACAAAAAGTACACTCACCATTTGGGTGGGTTGAGACGAAGCCATAGCTTGTCTCGATGTGGATTGGTTAATAGACAATTGAATCACTTGTTTCGTAATCGAGTCCGCAGGTTTGGCACTTGTACATCCCACAATGCCATTAGCATGTGTTCCAGGTTTGATCTTGGGATCAAAACTAGAACATAGAGCGTTAGGTATGATCTCATATAATAGCCCGGATTGAGCATAAATCAAATCCAGTTCTTGTGCCCTAAAAATTGCTTGTTCCTCGTTCTGGACTCCGGATGTAGAAACATCCTTCGCGATATAAGGTAACAACGATTTAAGGAACCACTCAAGGAGAAACTCCAGCGGTATGAAAGCTTTAGTCAACCTCTTCCGTCTATGCCACTCTTGGATATGGTCCAAGATATGTGTGGCTTTGTCTTTCCAAAATGTCGACAAGAGTTCTGTACCAATGTCATAACACTCTGGTAGCTGAAAGTGGTTGAGGAAAGTCATAGCAAGGTCATCAAACAAAACGAACGCCCCCTTTGGTAACTCTATGTACCATTTTGCTGCAGGCCCTATGAGGGTGCATTGAAATAGCCTCAAACGGATAGAATCATTGTGTAAAGAGTTGGAAGAGAACCAAAGGTGAAAGGTATTGACATGTTCACTAGGATCTTCTCCTGGTTTGCCCTCAAATTTGGGAATGCCCGAGCGAAGCTTGGTAGGGACAGCTGACCAACCCGGGTCATAAGATACTGGATCGTTCATCAGTCTCGATACATCGGTTAGATTTAACGTTGTGAGGAAAGGGAGCCTAGGTTGAGTCGGTCTATGCCACACTCCCTGATAGTTTTGGTTCATATAAGGCTGACTACTGTAAATACCATGGCCTTGTCCTTAATATAGTCCTCCCATTTGACTTGTATAGGGATACATGGAAGCATTATGATGTGGTGAACCTTAATTAGGTGGTGCTACAAAGCCATAATTAGAAGAGTAAGCGGGTTGTTGATACCCGTACCCATAAGGTTGATAACTCTGTCCATACTGTGGTCCATAATATGGTGCATGAGAAGTTCCATAAGATGTCCCATGGGATATCCCATGAGAAGCTCTATAAGTAGGGATATGAGGAATTCCATGCAATGGAACATAAGACAATCCAGAAAAAGGAATATGACCTCCTGAGACAACAAGAGATGCTTGACTCTGAGAAACTAATGTACGAGTAGTCGCAGTATGAACATGACTAGTAGAAACATTTCGACCCGAAGGACCATGTGAATGCGGGGGAGGAAGGGTTGTCAGGAATGCATTTGAAGGAGTAGGAATAGAGGATGAAGGGACATGTGAAGGGATATAAGTGGTATTCCCTATGGTCACTCATCTCGGTTCTGGTATCAGCATATGACTACTAGCGTTAGGCCTAGGATGAACATGTTAGGTAGCTTCCACCACCAGGATGGAAGGTGCAATGTGACTAGTGCTCCCAAATCTCTCTGCACAGAAAGGAATGGGAATGCCCCCAGGCGTAGTGATAGGTTCAATTTCTGACTCGGCATGATGTGCCGTATCATGTGTAGGGATACCAGACATGCCATAACTAACATGACTAGTGCTTGTGGGTTCATGGTGAGTCTCATCGCCCGACAACCAATACCGACGACCTGTGAATGAGGGATCATAACTAGAATGTGAAGGTATATCAGGTGAAGGATCATATACAAGAATAGATATTCCTACCCAACCTCTTGAGGTGGAGAGGACATCTCAAGAATCTCATCCTCATGATCTCCCATCATGTGTGAATCAATGTGATAAGTAGTCCACCCGGACAGTCTATTTCTCTCTCCCAAAGGAAGAGGAGATGTGGAAGGTGGAAGTCTTGCTAAATGGCAAGAACGGTGAAATGCTGCACCTGAATCCACAATGACTCAAAAAATGAAAAATACTCTTCTAATTATGCAAACCCTAGGCAAAACTAGCGTGCACAGAGCATACACCTATATAATGTAAATCCAAATCACAAGCAAGCAAGGGTAGGATATGTGAGCTCCCAAATGAAGCAGTTATGTCTCACCTAGGAGAGGCTTGAGACTCCCATACACAACAAGCGGAGGTTCATAACCAATTTTTGTGGTCCTCAGCTTCAATGTGTATAGCGACTGTGTTGTTCGACCCCAAATTAGCCGAGACACCTACAGAATAACCTCTGCGAAGTACCCCCTCGATAACCTAGGTAAGGAAACTAAGGTCACCTCAATATAATCAATGCTCAGGGGGACAGTCGTAGGCATGATTGACTGTATGGGTAAGGTAGCAAATCCCGAAACTCTCTAAAGAGCCCCCAGATACGAATACAATCCTAGAAATATCTACGGTGCTACTCAGTTATGACTAGGGGTCATCCCAATCAATAATCACTCACCCTGCCTCATGTTTAACTCCCTTGTAAGAGGAGGATCTCGAGAAACACTAATTATACCAAGGAATTTCACACTCTCACTTGGACAGACACATACATGTTGTTGTTCAGTGGTCTTGGAGAATTTACTCACAATGAACTATTCCAAGACCCTAAAACCTAATCTTGTTGGTAGACCCTATAAAAGAAAAGAGTGTAATTCATTTTTTTATGCGTTGATTTTAATTGGCTTGTTACTCAAAAGGGTAAATGATCGTGCAACTAATGGTGTTATGACGCAACAAGAAGTAAAATGCACACCTAACAATCAATGCAAATTCACTGTGTCAAATGAAAAATGGGGTATGCTCCTACATGAAATGCAAAATTCTCCTTCAAATGAAAAATGTAGTTATTCCTATATGAAAATTTGACTAATACTATTCCAAGCAAGCCTAGTGCAAGTACCATGCAAAATGCAAAATGAAAAAATGCATCATGATGCAAAAAAACCAAATATTTTTGTATTTTTTGAATTAAAATGAGATAATGAAGCAAAAGAATGACTCTACCACCCCCAGAATCTACAAGCACTATCAAACAACACCCAAGCAAAGCACCAAGGTAAAATAGACCTAATGCACTAATCCCAAAACAAAAAATAGAAAATGCAATGACAAGAACATGTTTTAAAAAATTCTAACTAAAAGACGTCTCTGGTTAGATACAGAGGTGTATATAGACTCTAGAAGCATCCAAGGAGACTCAGCAATCATCAAAACTCACCCAACAACACTTAATCTTCCCCTAAAAATCAAAACTCAGGGCATACATGACTGTGTGCAGAAAACCCACGTATATACGCGGAAATCTCAGTAAAACCCGCGTGTACACGCGACTGTGAAGCGAAAAATCGCATATAGGAAGAAAAAGAGATAAAAAGAAGGTAAAACAAATAAGCTGAGACAGACTTTACTCCTATCAGACACTACGAGACATACATGCCCCCAAACCCGACCCAGAAATAGAGAAATCAGAGCAATTCAAGAACATTGAATGCCGATAAAAACCCCCAAAGAAAATGACTCGGAACTCCCCAGTATGGTCACCAATTATGTTACAGATAAAAATTCCTATGGCTTGGGGTACCACAATAGACATATTAGCCGTAGAAATCAATCCTTTCGAATATGCAAGAGAAACCAAATATCTAACACTAAAGGATCTCGTTACATACCTTATTCCGGATGGTTGATGTAGATCCCTGTTGAGCTTTTCCACTCTTGCTTGTATAAGTAATTTTCTATCTCAACATTCAGCAAACAAGACAAGCATGCTATATATAATTGTGTTAGACCTACTCTAGCATATATAATCAATAACATATAAGCATTTAAAAGCATCCATGGATTCAATACTCATTTAAATACACATTATTGGACAGGAAAAGATATTTCTATTAATATAAAACAGAGATTACAATAGTGACAACCTCTGTCGGCATGTTTGCGAATCGGAGAAACTGAGTCCTCCACATGGGCCTCCACCACTTCAATCCTCCATCCCTCGATATCAATCTCACAAGAAAAGGCAAGCTTGGTAAGAACACAAAGTGCTCCAAGGGACAAAGGGATGCAGACTCAAGTATAAGCTCCGGAAACAATGGACTATAGTTTTCTTGATCTTCAATTCCTCTTCCTTCAATGTATCCAAAGGGTTCCTTATATAGTGCTACAATGGGGTAATGGAGGGTCAAATCCGAGTGATCTCCAAGAATATGGAAGGCCAAGAGACAAGTGATTCGGATCCACATCAAGGAAAACTCCAAAACTATTTGGCCTTTTGCACACATCCCGATTTACGCGAGTTTAAGGGTCAAATCTGCGTATATACATGAGAATGGGTTTAAAAGTCGCGTATATCAAATAAGACATGTTTTTAGGGATGATCTTGGAAACATCAAAGGTACAAAAATGGTCCATGGGGTCTAAAGAGTCTACAGAGGGACAGGGAAGGCCATAAAGGTATGATCCACCATGTGTGGTAAAATCAGCTGTAACACATACAATCTAAATGAAATAAAACACTACTTAATCAAATAAAGAAAATGGGGAAAACCTCATGGGAACCCCCCCACCCCTCAAAATAAGAAGGAATCGGGAAACAATGAATCAAGTCTTTACACCGATAAGAGATCTGAGGAAAACAAATCTCTTTTCTGTGAAGGACTTGGTAAAAATATCTGCAATCTGCTCCTTATGTAGGGAAGTAATGCAGTGTGATAGTCTTGTCATGCACTAGTTCCTAAATATAATGCATGTGAAGCTAATGAGATCTAATTATGCAACATTTGTATAATGGATCCCATAGTCTCTAGTACCCTGCATATAGTAAAAGATACACTTTGTTTCCTTCCAATGCAACTCATGTGGCTCATGCATGTATCTAGAAGCAACACTCACATCATAGGATATATCTGGTCTCGAATGTGTGCAGTATAGAAGGTTCCCAATCAGTTTTCTGAAAAGCGTGATATAAATGAATGGTGTAGAACCACCTTCTTCTAGCCTGATGCTAGAGAGGAAGGAAAAAGGGGTTTCTTTACAGTATTCCATGTGTAATCTTTTAAGCAAATCCAATGAGTATATAGACTGTGAGATCATGATACTAGAATTCTTTTGACTTACTTCGAGACCAATGAACTTGTTGATGCTGCAACCATATCCTAAAAATTTTCACATTTTTGGGGCCCCTCCTTAGAATTTTAACTTTTTTTAGCTTTTTTAGACCACTTTTTCTCCTTAAAGTTTCATTCCTTAACTTAGTTTTATTTCAACAAGTCGAAAAAGGCTTTTCCGCTAAGTTAAAACTAACATTTTTCTTCCGATGTATCTTGTGAACTCATCGAGTTGAGCTGACACGTCGAGAGGACTCATCTTTTCAATCCGATGTTTTTATGCTTTCAAAAGCCTAAGTCTTCTGAAAAAATTTGATGAGTTTTACCAACTTCGTCTGCAAAACTTAGAGTTTCAATTCGACATTATTGGTAGTACTTGTGTTTCCTTGCTGACGTGTTTGATTAGACACTTTTTGTCGAAAGATATTGCTAAGTTCTGCCAACAGTATTGTGAAGACTCAACATTTGAAGCTGACATTATCGACAAAAACTCACATTTTTGACCCAAGAACTTTTCCTCTGCTGTTCTTTTATAAGTTTTCCAATGGCCTTTTCTTCGGATTTTTCAAGCAAGTTTTGTCGAGAGTGTCGGCATAATTAGGGGTTTTATGCCGATATGTTCAGAAAAACTGAAGGCTCGCGACTGATGTTTTCCCGCAGAACTTTTCCCTGAATCATGCCGACAATGCTTTTTTTGGAAACTTTTAGTGAGTTTTTGCGACAGTGTCGGAAGAAATCAGACTGTGGAGCTGACACTATCACAGATAACTTGTCTTCCACATTGATTCGGTAGAATTTTTCGATAGGGTTTATGTTTTAGGCACCAAAACACCATTTTCATCCACGCGCCATTAGTTTCCCTGGCGACCGCATTTATTTCATTTTCAACGATTTTTCTATTTATAGCCTGGGAAGGTTTTACAGTCTGTTACGGTTTCTCCATTTTAGAAGCGTCCAGTCAGCTTTGGCCACTTGGAGCCTACGGATTGTTGCGCCAAGCACACCATTCTCTCCATCATTTGCTAGGTAAGCCTCAAATCTTATTATTGTGATATTTGTGTTAAGAAGGGTTTGGAAAAACGAATTTTTTGTGTTGTGTTAGGATCATTGGCATCGCCGAGTTTTAACCTATCCTACTAACTTGGCCATGATGGGTTTCACCTTCTCCGCACCATTTGTCTTCGCCTATGAGGCCATAGACATGGGCCTATCATACCTCTAGGATTTTATTATTGAAATTGTGGGAGGTCGAGTGTTTTATTGACTACGCCTTGCTTGGTTTATTTTTATATGCGGTGATAGGGGGGAAATCAATGGATTTTCACTTAGGGGAACATCGTGTTTCGAGGTTTAGCACTAGGTTTTTGGTTCAGGGGGTATACCTTTTACTTGTGGCCGAAACTAGGTTTTAAGAGGATTTTTTGGTTGGTTGGGTCAAGCTAGGGCTCCGAGTTACTCTCACATTCTAAGTTACAAAGCCTTAGTCACGGTTTTGTTTGCTTTCTTACCTCTAAAAAGGGAGAATTTCCTGCATTTAATAATTAAAGAAAAAGGAATGGTTTACAAAACTAGAGATCTAAATCCAAAAACAACATTTAAAGCTTGCACCTAAACTAATGATTTCATTCGAGTTTTAACCTAATATATACCTTCCCACAAGTTTAAGTATCTGGATGACCTGCAGAAATTATATACATCACAGGGTGACTTTTAGATGGCCAAGGATGAATCAATAAAGACATATTTATTGTTCTCCATCATATTAAGCACTGAATGCAATGTTATTTTTGAAAATAAAACATGATTTGTGATCTAGGTTTCATTGATATCTTGCAATCTTAACAATAGTTTTTCATTTCAATATATCCTGTTGATATGAATGCATGTTGTTTGATCATAGTGACACTAAGTTATTTCTTTCTATGGTCATTTTACAGCTTCAGTCTTCACACCACACCATGCCAAAAAAGGGTGGAAATAAGAAGGCCAAGGTCAATGAGGAGGAATCAAAATTGGATGTTTTTCCCAAAGTTGTCACGAAAGTTGTCATAGGAGCCGAGAAGGAGTTTAAATGGGGACAAATTTACCATATGATCAAGGACCAGAATGTACCAGATGCGGGCCTAGAATATATACCTTTATATGTAAACATAAGGAGATCTGGTATCACAAAGGTAGCCAAGTGCCCTGAGCTCTTCCCTTGTGCTAAGGTGATCAGGTGGATCATACCTCGAGTAGACGCGGGTACTATGATTATTTCAAAAAATGAAGGACAAGCCTTTGCTTCCTTCACCCCAGCTTTTAGAAGCAAGGCTTGCAAAATACCCTCTCCACAAATCATGATGACATATGACTGGATCAATAATTTGAGTTTAGACCTCTTCGAATGTGGGAAGTGGATGATGATAGAAGGGAAGCAATTTTGCTAGAAAGCCTTTGGTGAGTACGATACTGTCAGCCTACACATCCCCTATAGGATTACAACACTCATGCTAAATGAAATTTTTGGTCAAGCAAATGGAAAATTCTACAAATTAAGTTAGATTCCCTTGATATATCATGTGGCCATGCAGGGCACCATATTTAATTGGATAGATATCGTAGAAAAAAACTTGTCATCACTGCATAGATCTTTCCCAAGGAGGTATGACTCAAAGGAAGTCAAAATTTGACATGGGATTGTATTTGATCGATTGTATCTTATGCATACACCGATTCCCAAAGCTCAATTGTGAATGGGATCATACCCATACTCTTGTGTATGTCGCATATCAAGTTCCATGGGCTCACAAATACACGAGTTACTACAAGATTAGATGCGAAGAATTTCTCATGCCCCTGGAGTAGTTGATTTTTCTTGAAGAATGCAACTGTATGTCATAAGGTGCCATGGAGGTGAAATGCGCATATGGGGACTATTATTTTTCTGAGGAGGGAACCTATCTAAGGATGCATGGAGGATCCCAAGCTCCATCATTTTTGCCAAAATACGTCACAGAATATGTAGTCCAAAAGGAGGTAGTAAGACAATTATTTATAAAGGTAAAAAGTAAAAAGTGCAACAGAATTTATAAAGGTAAAAATTATTTATGTAGCAACAAATTTATAAAGGTAAAAAGTGCAAGAGAATTTGTGAAGGATCTAGGAAGTTTCCACTTCAAAGAAAAGTGTTTCCGCAGGAACGATGCTTATGACAAGGTTACAAAACATTGTGCATTTGTAGGAGTACATTTTGAATACTCCCATCATTGGGACAAAGATGAGGAGGCATACAGAAATGCGTGCAATATGAATGCCTTAAATAAGAGGTTCAAAAATAATATCACAACCATAGGAGGAAAAGGTAGCAGTAGCACCATCGTACAACAGAAACAGTAAGAAGAAGCTGCTAAGAAACGAGAAGAGGATGCCCGAAAACTAATAGAAGAAGATGAGAAACTACTAGCTGAGGAGGCCCAAAGGAAAAAGGTAGAAGAAGAACGATTTCGAAAGGAATAGGAAGAAAGGCTACAAAGAGAATCAGAAGAAATATTGCAAAAGGAAGCTGAACAAGTAGCTGAAAAGTTTAAAAAGAAGGAAGAAGAAGATAAAGACAAGGAGAGTCTAGAACATGATACTGCTTAGGATAATCCAACAGATGACAAAACCAACGATGACATCGAACCGGATGAATATGTTGCTGATGATGATAAATGAGACCAGCAACCCTATGGAGAAAGGGATAAGGCAACAAATCCATAACAAAAGTTGGTGAGCAAAATTCTGCAATCTCCTGCAAGGACCAACCAAATTGGTCATGTTAAGGGTGTAAGTACGACCCATGCAGGTAAGAGTTTGCTTGTGACAAATTCCATGGATTGGTAAAGGTAAGAGACCTCATACCATGAGAATCTGGGAATATAGAAAGGTGTCATGCCTATATATGTTGATGGCATTGATTATAGTAATGCATCCTAGATGAAGTGGACATGGTTAGGCCATGCATGGTATGTTGAATGCATTGAGATGAATGCATGTGATATTATGAATGACTAACGACTGAAATGATGAATTGATGACAATTCAGGAGCCATTTCAAGGGTTGTTATGAATGCAGGATAGTCTTGATCAATTGGCTGCCAGAAATGCTCTATGGAAGAGCAAGGTGGTATGAATGATGCGCTTGTGAAGTGAGTATCTAACCACTTCATTTAAATTGCATGAATGTTGTAACTATACCTTGCAATGTTAGTATGATGATGATTGCACAAAGTAAATGAGTTTTGGTATATATTGATGTGACTAACAGCTGGAAGTATTTGATTTTTTTTTTAAATTCTGAAAATGCTTCAGTGACGGCTGTAGAAATGAAAAGGCTATATGCATCCAGACTTACCAAGTGTTTGGTTGATTGAAACTCATGTTTCAGGTAGATTATTTCGAGCATGGAATTGAGAGGAAAGACCCTGACCAATGCCACAATCTACCATTTATGAGAAGGGTCTCATGATTGTAAAAATAGTTGGTATGCATAATAGGTTGTTGAAAATTCGAATTGTGAATTTCGGATTTGAGAAATTGCTGACAACCACTAGCCACTATTGGCTTGCATAAGATTGTGTTTGGTTGATTGAAGCTCAGGTTTCAGGTAGATTATTTCGAGCATGGTAGTGAGAGGTAAGACCCTGACCAATGCCAGAATCTACCATATGAAAGAGCCAAACCGTATGAGAAGAGTCTCATGGTCGTGAAAATAGTTGGTTGTTAAATTTGAATTGTGGATTTCGGATTTAAGAAAGTACTGACGACTACTAATCATTGTTGGCTTGTATGAGATTGTTTCAGGAGGGACGCATGGTAAGTGGGTAATCATTTTATGATAGTAAGCATAAAATTATAATTAGCATAGTAGTGCTGCTTACAAGAGACCCACAATTGAGCAAGTCAATTTCTGTAGTAGATAGAATTGCAAATTCTTATTGAATTGGATTGCTAATGCCATTGCTTGGTTATGGAACGATCAATTGGATTTTAGTATCAGGTAATGACTAACTGTTTGGCTATTTGATGAATGTGTCAGGAGTACACGCTGCAGGAAGATCATGTGTGATGACCTGCAAGAGGCAAACTTCATGGGAAGGTTTTCCCTTGGAAATGGGTTTCGGGTGAAACGCCATTGGACATTTTGAAAATGTCTCATCTGCACTGCATGTTTGGTAATAACATGAGTGAGATGGTATGGGTTATGTCGGTAAGACATGTGTGAATGAGAAATGTAAAAAGGAGTTGGGATATCTAACTAAGGGACTGTTAACTCAGGGAAGGAGCCTCCATTCCTCCATAACAAAGGCATACCGCGACGACAATTGGATAAGTGTTCTGTGACCCTTGCTAAGAATATGCATGTTTAATTATTAAATTCCATATGCAGAACATGTTTTGGCTTTATTTCCATAATGACCGATTGCTTGAGTATGCATAGGGCCTGCATGACACACACACACCGGGGAAGGGTGCACACTTTTCCGATGTTGAGTCATGAAAAGGTCTTCAATATTGATTACACTCTATGGAGTGGACGCACTCCTGGTGTCTCAATACATGATAGTGAATGGTATGAAATATGATTACCATTTTAGAGCAATAACGCTGATGGATTTGCTTGTATTGCTTGTGTTGGCAGGAAAAAGGTAAAAGGTAAATGGTTGTTGTGAGGGGTTGCGGAGTAAGGGGTATTGTTGATATAAGTGTATGTTGATATAAGTGTATTGTTGGTACAAGTGTATGTGTTATTCTTGACATGAGTGTATGTTGGGCTCTGATATGCCTGGGGATCCATAGTAGATCCTAGACCTGGAAATGGTCACGGTAAAGTTCCAAGCCCAGTTGACACGAGAATGTACTGGCTGTACATTAAATATTTGATGTTGTGGAGCAGCCGACGCGCTGACCTAACATCTAAGTCGATAGGCGATCCCAAGGCTTGCAAAGCAAAGCAAAATCCTGTGGACGAACGAGGAAACGCACAATACAGATAAGTATTGGATTATTTTGCTTATGAATATACATGTGTATATGATATTGGTTATGATGTTTTAAGCTCTTGTTCTAGAGATAAAACCGATGAGAATAAACTAAACATGTGAATCTATTCAATGCTTGGCTATAGGTATCGCTGGAAGTGAGGACTATGAGAGCATCCTAAAGGTGCATGTGGACATGTGCTTGTCCTGGAAAGCTCGGAATGAGCGGTAATGAAAAAAAGGTGCTAGTAAGACGAGGGAGTCCTAGAAATTGAGACAAACCATGTGGAGAGACTCCATGGTTTAGAGGTTTGGAATAGACCGAAGACACTAAGTGTCATGACCAAGAGATATTGGTCTAGCATTCACGGTGAAGTGAAGGAGGCTGAGAGCTGAAAAGCCACGGCAGTGGTGTGGGTTCCAAGATGGAACAAAGCAAAGAGGGAAAAAAACTCTTGCTGCTCTCTCTTGCCTTTTGATTATATATATATATATATATATGTTTATGCATTGTGAAAACAAAAAACAAAAAACAAAAACAAAGGATTGTTGAATGCATGTATGATTGAGAATGAAATGTGTGTATTTGCTCAAGTAAATTTGTGAATGTTGGAATAGTTAATTCCTTTCCTAGGAATGGGCATGACTAAGCTCATGTGCCTGTTGGGAAGGCATGGAAGATATGGAAGCCTCATTGATGAGACCTAGACTGTCATGCCAAATGGGGAAACTAATTGACTGATTTTAATGTTTATATTATGCTTGGTCTGATAGAATTTCAATGGTGCATTTCACAGGTGAGAAAAGTGAAACCAGGTGGTGCACATTGATCATGGCAGCAGATCAAAAGTTGTTGGACTTGGCTACAAGTCTCCTTCAAATGATTTCCAAGACCCAAGAAAATCTTGGGGAGATGCTCAAGATACAGAGAAGGCAGAGTGAAATGAACCACCATATTTTGCAAGACTCTATTGGTTTGCAAAGGGAGGTGAAAATCCTTCTGGGAGCAATTGGCAAAGGAAAGGAAAGTGGATCAGCAATGGGACAATTGTCCAAGCAACCCGATAAGAAACGGTCCAGGCATGAAGACTCAAAGGAAATTGAGCAGGTAAAGATGAAGCAGCCAGTGAGATGCTGGAGATGCGGAGGACATCATTTACGCCGGGACTTCCCAATGAGGGAACATGATGAAGGCAATAGCCACAAAGTTCCTAGACTTCGGGATCAGCGGGAAGTTGAGAACCAGCAGGAAAAATCCATGGAAGCCGAAGGGCTTGGTCTCGAACGTTCAAAGTAAATGATCGAACATGGGACAGATCTGCAATTTTGAAATTTTGATGTGCAATTGTATATTTGTTGTATATATGTAATGGAACACCGAGGACGGTGTTATTCCAAGGGGGAGGGGAATGTAACGTCTCGGTTTTGACCCCATTTTCATGATGTATCTAATGTAATTAATCGTGGTGAGGAGCTAAAGGCAAAAGCCCCACCATCGATTTGGTTGTGTAGGTTCGACAATGGGGGATAGTTGCCGATGGTATGTCATGCTATTTGGCACATTATAATGTGGCATCATGTAAATACGCACATCAAATAAAATAAACCACAACCAGCTACGGCAGTGAAACGTTGAATGAAAAGGGCGTGATTCCAAAGGATAAGGGCGTGGGTGATGTCAAACCTTGGTTATGGGGGAAAAACCCATGTGTTACCACCTTGTGTGTTTTTCCATCTTCCCTTGTCAACCTATTTATTGTTTTATCCAACCACCTTCATGGAGAATGGCTGCTGGTGGTTGGGGCAGTTATTGTCCTTGGAAGTGGGGTGGCAGGGTTGTCAGTCCCTTTCCCACACGCCCACTCCACCCACGACTACTTGCACTCCACTCTCACGTGACCTTCCATTCTCCCCACGGTGCATTCCCTCCTCGGTCTGTTCGTTCCCCATCGTGGTCTGTTCATCTTCCTCATGCAGAGGTCGGTGCTGTTTTCCTCACGCACTCTCCACTACGCATGCTGTCTGCGGTCTGCTCACACCTCACGTTGGTTGTTCATCCGCGTGCATGAGTGGAGTTGTTCACTCTCATGCAGGAGCGGTAGTCCTACTCATCCTCACGCACAGGCAGTGATTCTGCTAGATCTCACGCAGCCAGGAGAGGAGCTGCTTATCAGTGGTCATTCATGTCTTTCCACAGAGTGGAATCAGGTATGTTTTCCCCTGGGTTTGTGGTTGCTGATACGTTTTGGGACTGTTGTATTCCCTATACCGTGAGCTATGTTGTTGTTGTACTTTGAGGCTGCTACAGACTGTTTGGAGTTTGTCTTCTCCCCTGTTTTGGGACTGTGTATAGCAGCCATCATTTTCATTGTGGGTTTGTGACTGTTGGTTGCCACATTCATTAGATGAGTTCCCCATGGCTACGTTGGGAATGCTGTTTATTATCCATTGAGGACCGTGGATTGTTGTCATCGTTTCATTGTGTGTTTGTGGATACGGAAGTACCCTGATTTTGGGTTGCAGCTGAGTTGTTTTGCCCATGTTAGGGCCAAGAACAAATCTAGGTCGCCTTGTGGGCTTGAGCTGTGTGTTATCTTCTGTTTGGGACTGTCCTCGGTTTTCTTTACCTTCTTCACAAGGATGTGAAGGGATTGTTTGGCTGCATGTATGCAGTGGTCGGCCTTCGGACTGTGCTGGCTTGGTCGATCTGTTGATGGCCTAAAAAACCCAGCTGTGTTGGTTGCCGATTGTGTCCCCTGGCTATGTGTAAGCTTGCATTGACCCTTATCCTTGGAGGAATCATGCACAGCTCAGGGGTGGCAGCATTGCTGAGAGGTTAATGAGCACGCTGGCCTATGGTTGGGTGGAACGTTGCAACGACGTAGCTGGTTGCGGGGTAAACTCTTCATCAAAAGATAAGTGCTGCTGGTTACCGTATCTTTGCAATTATACCTATTGTTCTATGAATTATGATGAACATGTTAAATGTTGAAATGCATATGTTTTCTTCCACTGAATGATTGATTAACTCGGTATCCTTGTATGAATGTATGTTACTTCCGCTACGTATGATACATAATCCTGTATGCATGTTTTAGTTCAAGCATTTTATTTCAGCATTTAACCCTTGTTCATGATTCATGGGGCTGTTTTCCCGGCTGTTCATGGCGTTCGTCGCGTCCTCTTCGCCGGTTTAAGGGATGGGGACATGACAACCACCCTTAATCCTAACTTTGGACAACTTGGGCCGTGGAAACTAGGAAAGAATTCACCCATGCAATCTAAATGAAATAAAATACTGCTTAATCAAATCAAGAAAATGGGGAAAACCTTATGGGAACCCCCCACCCCTCAAAATAAGAAGGAATCAGGAAACAATGAATCAAGTCTTTACACCGAGAAGAGATCTGAGGAAAACAAATCTCTTTTCTATGAAGGACTTGATAAAAATATCTGCAATCTACTCCTATGTAGGGAAGTAATGTAGTGTGATATTCTTGGCATGCACTAGTTCTTGAATATAATGCATGTGAAGCCAATGAGATCTAATTATGCATCAGTTGTATAATGGATCCCATAGTCTCTAGTACCCTACATATAGTGCAAGATACGCTTTGTTTCCTTCCAGTGCAACTCATGTGGCTCACGCATGTATCTAGAGGCAACACTCACATCATAGGATATATCTGGTCTCGAATGTGTGTGGTATAGAAGGCTCCCAATGAGTTTTCTGAAAAGAGTGATATCAACCAATGGTGTAGAACCACCTTCTTCTAGCCTGATGCTAGAGAGTAAGGAAAAAGGGGTTGCTTTATAGCATTCCATGTGGAATCTTTTAAGCAAATCTGATGAGTATATAGTCTGTGAGATAATGATTCTAGAAGTCTTTTGACTTACTTCGAGACCAATGAACTTGTTGCTGCTGCAATCCTATCCTGAAAATTTTCACATTTTTGGGGCCCCTCCTTAGAATTATAACTTTTTTTTTATTTTTTTTAGACCACTTTTTCTCCTTAAAGTTTCATTCCTTGACTTAGTTTTATTTCAACAAGTCAGAAAAGGCTTTTCCACTAAGTTCAAACTAAGATTTTTCTTCCGATGTATCAGGTGAACTCATCAAGTTGAGCCGACACATCGGGAGGACTCAACTTTTCAATCCAATGTTTTTATTCTTTCAAAATCCTAAGTCTTCCAGAAAAATTTGATGAGTTTTACCAACTTCGTCGAAAAAACTTAGAGTTTCAACTCGACATTATTGGCAGTACTTGTGTTTCCTTGTCGACTCATTTGATCAAATACTTTTTGTCAAAATATCTTGCTAAGTTCCGCCAATAGTATTGGCAAAACTCAACATTTGAAGCCGACACTATCGACAAGAACTCACATTTTCCACCCGACAATTTTTCCGTTGAGGTTCTTTTATAAGTTTTCCAGCAGCCTTTTCTTCATATTTTTCAAGCGAGTTTTGCCAAGAGTATCGACATGAATTGGGGTTTTATGCCGATATGTTTGAAAAAACTGAAGGCTCGTGACCGATGTTTGCACGCAGAAATTTTCCACGAATCATGCCGACGATCCTTTTTTTTGGAAACTTTTGGTGAGTTTTCACGACAGTGTCGGAAGAACTTAGACTGTGGAGCTGACACTGTCGTGGATAACTTGTCATCCACGTTGATTCGGTAGAATTTTCTGATAGGGTTTATGTTTTAGGCGCTAAAACACCATTTTCATCCACGCGCCATTAGTTACCCTGGCGACCGCATTTATTTCATTTTCAACGACTTTTCTATTTATAGCTTGGGAAGGTTTTACGGTCTGTTACAATTTCTCCATTTTAGATGCATCCAGTCAGCTTTAGCCACTTGGAGCCTATGGATTGTTGCGCCAAGCACACCATCCTCTCCATCATTTGCTAGGTAAGCCTCAAATCTTATCATTGTGATATTTGTGTTAAGAAGGGTTTGGAAAAATGACGTTCTTGGGTTGTGTTAGGATCCTTGGCATCACTTAGTGTTAACCTATCCTGCTAACTTGGCCATGATGGGTTTCACCTTCTCCACACCATTTCTCTTCGGCTCTCAGGCCATAGACATGGGTCTATCAGACCTCTAGGATTTTATTGTTGAAATTGCGGCATGTCGAGTGTTTTACCGACTATGACTTGATTGGTTTATTTTTATATGCGGTGATAGGGGGACAATCGATGGATTTTCACTTAGGGGAACGTCGTGTTTCTAGGTTTAGCACTAGTTTTTTGGTTCAGGGGGTATACCTTTTACTTGTGGTCGGCACTGGGTTTTAAGAGGATTTTCTAGTTGGTTGGGTCAAGCTAGGGTTCCGAGTTGCTCTCGTATTCTAAGTTACAAAGCCTTAGTCATGATTTTGTTTGATTTCTTACCTCTAAAAAGGGAGAATTTCCTGCATTTAATGATTACAGCAAAATGAATGGTTTACAAAACTAGAGATCTAAATCCCAAAACAACATTTAAAGCTTGCACCTGAACTAATGATTTGATTCCAGTTTTAACCTAATATATACCTTCCCACAAGTTTAAGTATCTGGATGACCTGCAGAAATTCTACACATCACGGGGTCACTTTTAGATGGCAAGGATGAATCAGTAAAGACATATTTATTGTTCTCCATCATATTAAGCACCGAATGCAATCTTATTTTTTAAAATAAAACATGATTTGTGATCTAGGTTTCATTGATATCTTGCAATCTTAACAACAATTTTTCATTTTAGTATATCCTATTGATATGAATGCATGTTGTTTGATCATAGTGACACTAAGTTATTTCTTGCTATGGTCATGTTACATCTTTAGTGTTCACACCACACCATGACCAAAAAGGGTGGAAAGAAGAAGGCCAAGGTCAATGAGGAGGACTCAAACTTAGATGTTTTTCCCAAAATGAAGATGATCTATGAAGACAAGAAAGTTGTCATAGGATTCGAGCAAGAGTTTCAATTTGGACAAATTTACCATATGATCAAGGACCAGAATGTACCAGATGTTGGCCTAGAATATATACCTTTATATGTAAACATAAGAAGATCTGGTATCACAAAGGTAGCCACGCGCTCTGAGCTCTTCCCTTGTGCTGAGGTGATTGGGTGGATCATACCTCGAGCAGACGCAGGTACTATGATTATTTCAAACAATGAAGGACAAGCCTTTGCTTCCTTGACCCCATATTTTATAAGCAAGGCTTTCAAAATACCCTCTCCACAAACCATGATGACATATGATTGGATCAATAGTCTGATTTTAGGCCTCTTCGAACGTGCGAAGTGGATGATGATAGAAGGGAATCAATTTTGCTAGAAAGCCTTTAACGGGTACGATACTGTCAGCATACGCATCCCCTATAGCATTACAACCCTCATTCTAAATGAAATTTTTGGTTGAGGGAATGGAAAATTATACAAATTAAGCTAGATTCCTTTGATATATCATGTGGCCATGCAGGGCACCATATTTAATTGGACAGATATCGTGAAGAAAACTTGTCATTTCCCAAGCAGGTATGACTCAAAGGAAGTCAAAATTTTACATGGGATCGTATTTGATCGATTATATCTTATGCATACACCCATTCCCAAAGCTCAATTGTGATTGGGATCATACCCATACTCTTGTGTATGTCGCGTATCAGATTCCATGGGCTCACAAATACACGAGTTACTACAAGATGATATGCAAAGAATTTCTCATGCCCCCGCAGCAGTTGATGTTTCTTGAAGAATGCAACTATATGTCATAAGGTGCCATGGAGGTCATATGCGCATGCGGGGACTATTATTTTTCCAAGGAGGGCACCTATATAAGGATGTATAGAGGATTCCGAGCTCTATCATTGTTTCCAAAATACGCCAGGGACTATGTAGTCCAAAAGGAAGTAGTAAGACAATTATTTATAGATGGGTTCGAAAATTTCTTGTTTGACATGAAGAAAGAAGTCTTCCCACCATTGTCATTCTGCATTGGTAGCTACAAATTTACAAAGGTAAAAAGTTCAAAAGAATTTGTGAAGGATCTAGGAAGTTTCCACTTCGGAGAAAAGTGTTTCTGCAGGAACGATGCTTATGACAAGGTTACAAAACATTGTGCATTTGTAGGAGTACATTTTGAATACTCCCATCATTGGGACAAAGATGAGGAGGCATACATAAATGCGTACAATATGAATGCCTTAAATAAGAGGTTCAAAAAGAACATCACAACCACAGGAGGCAAAGCTAGCAGCAACACCATAGTACAACATAAACAGTAGGAAGAAGATTCTAAGAAATGAGAAGAGGATGCCTGAAAGCTAGTAGAAGAAGATGAGAAACTACTAGCTGAGGAGGACCAAAGGAAAAAGGCAGAAGAAGAACGACTTCAAAAGGAAGAGGAAGAAAGGGTACAAAGAGAATCAGAAGAAATATTGCAAAAGGAAGTTACTGTGAAAACTGTCATGCAAGGCACCAACCAAGATCCCTTATTTTTAGCATCAATAAACATTGTAGTTGCTCAAGATAATGCTGATAACATTGGAAAACTGGTAGAAGATGTTGAACACTATAAAGAAAGAATGTGTAAGATGAAGAACACTATGGTTGAAGAAAGAGGTGAGGGAGGAGAATTAAAGAGAAAACATGAGGCTACTCTTTCAGAGTTTGAAAAGCTCCAAAAGGCTTACCAATATTTAGAATCAGAAAAGGATGCACTAGTGCTTTCAGTTACAATCAATGAGGGAGAGAAGAAGGATCTTGAAAGCAAGATTTTGGAATTAGAAGCTCAGAGATCTGCAGTAAAAAAAAACAGAGGAGCTAAAAACCCGAGCAGAGGAATTAGAGGTACAAAACCAATCATTGCAGACTCAATTTAAGGCAGCTAATGAAAGGAAGCTTGATATCACACCCTTCTGTGATCATGCTTGACTAATATGGAAAAGATGCATCAAGTACAATTAAAACTCACAGACGAAATATATAAGATCCAAGACACAGAGGCGAGGTTGCAGGAAATATCAGCAGTATCAACTGATTTCAAAGAAGGGTTATTACAAGTTGCAAAAAGGGTTTAAGGACAACTAACTTGGATATAATCTAATGCTGCATTTTCTAAGGGCTTACCATAGAAGACAACAGAGGAATGGAGAATATAATTAGAACTCCTATATTTATGTAGAAAATTTGCATTGAGATTGACCACAACAGTTGAAAATACTTTCAAAAAATGCATGGATTTATACAAGAAGATGCACATAGTGCATAATAAATTACAGACCTCTTCAACGGAAAAGATCACGGAGTTTCCAAGCAAAGATGAACATCTGAAATATCTCCATAATAGATCGAGTGAGGATGAAATAAGCATACAAAAAATTGAAGGCATCACTGAATAGGTGGTAAAGAGTTGGATTTGTTGATGTATTTGTAACTTTGGAATGTATTCACTTGTATATCTTATGTATTGTACCCCGATGTTTCTATCAAGAAGTATCTGTAATGTAATTGATTCATGTCATGCCCCGATGTTCCTATCGGAAGATTCAATAATGTAAACAATGGCATGTAAAGTCATAGAGTGTAACCCTCCTTATTGATCAAGAGTTAAAGTCCCTGCAGTTGTGGAGCCCTAGGGTTATTAGACTCTCCTAGAGAAGTCGGACCTAGTGAGTTATTGTCAATTCTGGAATTAGTATAAATAGAGAGGGAGCCTCTCTATTTAACACACATTCACTTACACTCAGTTGTAGTGCATAACTGAGAGAGAAAGAAGAAGTTGTGACAAGAGAGAGAGAGACTACTGCTGTCGGGAGATCATCTTACCTATATTTGGGTTTTACTTTTGGTGTTGATTCTATCTCTGAGGAATTTGCGAGGTTTTCTCCTTTATGGTTTCCTCGAGGAAAATATTTGTGTTCATTGTCTCTTGTGATTTATTGATGTGCTTGTTATTCTCTCATATAAGATCCTAAGATCATATAGCTTAAATGTTAAAAATCTAACATGGTATCAAAGCTAACCTGAGAAGAAGGTGACTGTGTAGCTACTGAATCTAGGGCTTCCTACTTTTTGGATCTCTCTCCATATATTTTCAGCAAAAGGAGGCTAGGCTGACTCTTCTCCCTAGGGCGCATCTTTCTGTCAAAGCAGTATCTAATTCTGAGCATTTTTAGTTTTTGACCCAACACTGCTGCAGGAAATTAGGGATTTCCACAGAAGTGGAATTTTTGAGTGAGCCCAGGCCCGGATTGATGTCCTCCCCAAAATAAAATTTTAGAGATCAATATCAAACTTTTTGGTTGGGTAGAACTCTGGGAAAGTCAAACCCTAAATCTGCTCCTGAACCAGAAAACCAGCTCTTCAAAAATTCAGCTCCAGATCTAGTTCCGACATCTTAACTTGGTAAGATCTAAATATTTTTCATTTTATGCATGTGTGTAGTAGCTGTAACAGTCAAGCTCTCCATTAGTTTCCTTTCAATTACTTTTCTTGCTCAGGTTTTCTAATTTATGTGCACTATGGTTTAGAACTGTTGATTCAATTCCTTTTATTTCTCATTTCTAGATTAAGATTGGATTAGCTAGTGACAATGGATTTGCATACAGTTTGGTAAATTAGGATTTAACTTTCTGCAAAAGTAATTCTAGATATTTATTTCAGGAATCATTCATTACTGGATTGAAGTTGTAGGAAGTAATTGCAATTTTGAATTCTTAGATAGGTAGTTTAGATCAGTTTTGATTATGGGAGAGGTTTGACAAAATAGATAAGTAGGACAATTTATTCAGTCATCAACTACTTAGTGTTCAAGCACAGATAGTGTAACTTATCTTTGAAATAAAATACTTCCTTGGGTTGACAATTAATATTGAGCATTCTGCATGATGGTTTTAATTAACTGGCATTGAGAGTGACCAACACATTTGATCCCGCATTTTTAAAAATTACTTCATCTACAACCAATGATGAATGAGGAGAAACCATGTAGTTGGAAATTTCATCATCCCCTTTGAAAATGTCTTTATGTCGAGCCATATAAACCTAAGCTGATTTTGGCTCATCTCATTGAATTTTTGGGTCATTAGGAGAGTTAGATTCAACCCTCATATTAGTTGCTCCACATGTAACATCATTAAGCATGGTCCTTGAACTCATCAAATTACAACTCATCAACCTCCTTGATAATCACCTCCTTGAACCTCACATCCCCCCTTTTCCCTGGGGATGAAATTATTAGAAACTCAATACGAAGAATGATCCAACATATCAACTAATGCATCCAAATCTCTACATCTATCTATGATGTAAGTAGTAGAATCACAAATTAACAATGAACATTATTTAGGACAAAGGAATACTTTTGAAAGAGGGGGAACAAATGAGGAGAGTGTGCATATTATCTATAGATTTTGAGTAAAAAATGTTCTTTTCCCATGACAATGATTATGAGCACCAACTTGTGCAACACCTACAGAAGGTATTGTCGGGCCTAATCCCATAGGGGGATTAGGCACAATCCCCCTCTCAACCTTAGGCATTTAAAATCATGATGAACTTAGGTCATACATTCAGTACACCGTGTATTCCCTCTACCTACCATGGGATAATCAATTCTAGTTTTTTCTCAATTAGGACAACTATCTAGTTTTATACTTGCAATAAGTAAGATCCGGATGCATATATATAGGTTTGACTACTTAGGTACTTAACCAAGGCTTCAATATTTGTAGATTGCTCCAATGTAGCTCCTAGGGTGTCAATGGTTTGTTGGGATAGAGGTACCCAAGTTACTGGTAGCGACCCTTTAAAAAACCACTCTTTATGATGCAAATCATGAATATAAAAAGACAATGTTTTCAACACATCCTTAAATATATGAACATATTCCTATATTGATTCTCCTTCATATTTTTGGATTTATTTAATTTCTACAATCCCTTATTGTTTCAATTTTGGCAATTGAAATTTTTTAACAAACAATTGTTTCACCTCCACCAAAGAAAGAGGTGTTGCATTTGGGAGAGACACTTTTGTGTGATAACTAAGAATCTATACATGAAACAATTCCTGATTATAGGTGTTAACCCAAAAATCCCCCACACAGCTCTCAATGGCCTACACCACCCAAGGACACCACCTCACAACACTCATTTCACTCCATAAGACCTTCCATGACCTTCCATTTGACCCCCACACCTCCAAAAGAGCCCAAGGATGAAGAAAAGGGCTAAAAACCCCAAAATAGACCCTGAGGAGCTAAAGCCCTAAAAAAGGGGCTAAAACCTTGAAATGGGCTAAAGTTAGGGAAAAGGTTCCCAGGGTGCCCTTAACCCTTAGATAGGCGTTTCTTCAGCCCAAGAGCTCAAGTTGCAGCTGTTTTGGCATTTTGTGCGACCCCCTCGCTCATTTTTGGAAAAATCTTGCGACCCCCTCACAGGATTTAGATAAAAATGTGCGGCTTGTCACACAGAAGTTGTTTTTCAGTTTAATTAGCAGCAATTTCCAGTTTTATAGGACTGTTAGTGCGGCCCAGCCGCCTCTATCCACCATTACAGGTCTCTGTTTATTTTAGTTTCAATTTTTGCAAATAAATCAATGAACAAAGTTTATATGCTAATCCAATCATTAAGGTTCAATAAAATGAATTAGCCTAACTACAATTAACATAAAATTAACCATCTTGCTGCCCCCTTACTCCTCTACCCAGTCATCACCCTCTGAGGTATTTTTGGATACGACAAAGGGACAGTTCGTATAGATCTAGGCACTCCATGGCATTTTTCCTAAACCATTAAAACCAGGTGACCTGGAAGGTACGGGGGGTAGAGAAGGAGGGATTCTCACGGTGCTAAGCGTCCTCCCTACTGGACCAACCTAGCACTTGGGAGGTGACCTGAGTATCTATGGATGGGCTTAGTCCCATTGTGTTGAGAGCCCAACACCTTCTCTTGGTTGAAGAAGAATACCACTTAGAGGTAGACACTTAGTTAGGCCAACAATTCAAGGTTAATCACAATATTTGCTTACAAATTTCTATTTACATTTGCATTCAAAACCATTATGTGAACTCTACCATGAATTCATAAACCATATTGCAAACCAAATACTAAAACAAGCAAGCAAACCAACACACCATACCACATAATTAACCCAACTCAGTTCATGACGTTGAGTGAGCCTTAAAAAATTACCAAATTTACACTAAGTTCAATCAACTCTGTAGTCTTTGAGGACATAGGTCCCTGACTGCTACAACTATGGGAAGTACTTGGGCTTTGCCAAGAAACTCATTGTGAGGAGTACAACAGGAACCCCAAAGTAGCTGGCCGCTGAGAGGAATTGCTAAGGGAAATGGGCAACGACCCCTTCCGGTGGTGTAGAGTTACCCATGAGGAACAAGCCAAGCATTGTCTTCTGGCAGTCTTGGTGGCCAAGAGACCACCTTCAGCCAGTAGGAAGCCACTGAAACCAGGGTCCAAATTTCATACCCACCAGTTTCATACACACAAGCAAACACAATTGATCCTCCACAATATTCCTAACGCCTAAGAGGCAAACCACCACCATTTGGAACACTCAGTTGGCACCATCGTAACTGTTCTCAGCAATCTCCTACACCATCAGAGGGCCACACAGCCTCTGATTCGGATTCAGACCCATATCAGTCTGAACCAGACCTCCACACTGCACCATCTAGACCCATGGCTACTACAAACCCAGATCCATTTTTCGGTCTAACCTTAGCAAGTGGACCCGTGTCCACATTACAACCAGTCACCCACAATGTGGCAAGCGGCCCAAGCACAGTCATATAGACTGTCATTAGCCAATTGCCACCACCCATAGTGACTAGCGAAGCTGGTCTAGTGGCCACACATGGGGGCAGTGGCCCCTCCACACACATTGTCCCACCTTCCACACAAGGGGGAAGTGCATCAACCACCCACATTGCTCCTACCGCCATGCAGGAGAGCAATTCCCCCACCACCCATACCATCCCACCCACAACACTTGGGGGCATTGGCCCATCTGCCATGGTACCACCACAAGCCCTCCCAGCCATGCAGATGCATTATGCATCTGCAAACCCCACTCCCATTGCAGCCCCATCCCACATCAACTTGGGGTCAAATATTCCATTCATGGCTCGTTTGAACTTGCTTGACCTAGCTATATTGACAAATGACCCCATTCGTCACCAAGCTTTTTGGCCACCCATGCCAACTAAGCTGCCTTCAGAGATCCCAAAGTTTGAAGGAAAAGCTGGGGAATGTCCCCAAAATCATATAATGACATTCCATCTATGGTGCTCATCCAATAGCATCGTAGAAGACTCCATCAGACTAAGGTTGTTCCAACGCACCCTTACAGGTGCCGCGGCCAAATGGTACATTGAGCTGCCACAAGCCAAGTACCCCGACTTCAACTCCCTAGCCTTCATGTTCTTGCAGTATTTCCAACTCCCCATCAGATATGACGAAGGGGTGGAGATCCTATTGTCTCATTGCCAAAACACTGCCACCCACATCACTGACCATATCCATGAGTGGTAGCAGCGCCGTAGCTTATGTAAGATCCAACTTGATGACAGGATCTTCTTAGATTGGTTCCTCAAGACTTTGCTCTTTCCCATCGCAAAGGACGTCGCATCTAAATGTACCCAGTCTGAAGAAGAGGCCATATTGAAGGCCCAGCAATTTGATCTCATTTACACCCAATCGGGATACTTGTATACCGTCATCCCAGACGCTCCCCATCCAAGTACCTCTTACCGTGATGCACCAGGGGAATCCCATGCTGCGGATGGCATCATAGGGTCAGTCTCCCAACAACCACAGCCTCGACCAACACCACCTGTCGCGACACCGCAACCAAGCAACACGGCTATGCTAGAATGATGTCTCAGTCCGGGGCAACAACCTCTTATGCACAACCTGCGCCACCGCAGCAGGCTCAAGCTATGGCTTGGCCAACACAGCAGTATGTGGGGAAAATGCCCACATTCGTGGCACCGCCACCCCCACAAATATACTATGCATCACCAATGCAACAAGTCCAAGCCCCTACCCTCACTCCACCTGCCCCGTTGGGTCAAGTATTTGCACAACAAAATGGTCCCAACTAGCCCGCCCCCAACAATCAACAAGGGCAAGCTAGAAATAACCAGCCCCACAACCAGGGCAACAACCAACCATAGGGAGGCGGTCAACAACTGAATCCCCCCAACAATACTACAACGAACTAGACAGCCCAGACCCCCCCGCAACCAAATGCACCAAGACACAATGCCGCATTGCACACAAACCAATAATGCACACTCTATGAGGTCTATGGGCACTATACCTTCGAGTGTCCCCTCATGGGTCACACGAAGCAGGAAATTCAAAAAGAGGCCCAACAGGCTGCCAACGCCACAAACCAACCACAACCCAACCCGGCACCATAAGGACCTCCTCCCATGGTGCTTCAAAACCCACTACCAGTCCAAGGATTGGTGGCAACTGCTACCCCTCCCCAGGCCAATCCCAACGCTCCAGGGGCACCACCCACAGCCGAAACAGGTGTCCACCACCTAATGACCATGACCACTAAAGAGGTCAACTTACAAACTAGATGAAACCAGTACGGTACCACTACCGAACCTGTTGACTTGACAACAACATATTCATCTAAGACAACCAACCTACCTCTCTAGTTACCCCTGTTCCCGTGCCCCCCCATACGCAGAATCACCAATAATGCCATAGCTAGAGCTGCAGTCAGCTAAAGCATTGTGGATGATTTGTCCCAAATGCCAACTGCCAGGTCCACTCTTGAGGTACTTAAAACATGCGCAATGTAGCGAAAATCCTTACTAGCCACTCTAGGGGCAGTAGACCCCTCCGATTCCAAGCTGATCACCTTTGACATAGAAAACAGAGAGCCACGCATGCCCTCCACTATCGCCTTCCAAATCCCGGTGTCCATCCGAAACTTGGTTGTGCATCGATGCATAGTGGATGAGGGGGCATCCACGTGTGTCATGTCTACCTTGGTTTGGCAGAAGCTCGGATCACCAATTCTGCAACCATCTTCCACGACTCTGCGGGCTTATGATGGACACCCCACTAAAGCCCAAGAAATCCTCCCTCATGTCCCCATCACATTAGCCGAGAAGATAGTCATGATTGACATTGAGGTTGTCAACGCTCCACTGGATTACAACCTCCTCCTTGGGAGGAGTTACATGTACGCCATGCGAGTAGTCACGTCAACTATCTTCTGCCTCATGATGTTCCCCTACGAAGTGAAGATTGTGACGGTTGACCAACTCACCTACCACGATCCGCAAGGGTTAACAGCGCTTGCCAACATTATCCCTACCATCACCACCACTGAGCCGCAAGGGGCGACCGCACATGCTAACGTCATCCCTAAAACCAACACTATGGTTGAAATCACACCAGCCTCCCCACCCTTGAATGTGGGCCCTGGGTTGTTTACCGATCCCACCATGATGACTCCTTTCCCGTTGGTGTCAACACCACCTACACAAAAGTAAACTGCGGACTTGTGCATGGTCTCATCAAGCACCACTGCACCCAAACAACAACCACAGCCTCAGCCCCAACCACAACCACAACATCATCCGTAGCTGGAATGCCAGTAGCAGCCGTAACATCACCCACAGCAGCAACATTTTGCGCAGCCGCAACCACAACCTCACCCCCACATGCAACCTGCTGGGAGTTATGTTGGCTCATCTCCGGTCCATACAATTCCCTTCATCTTTCCCCCACCATGTGTCATGAGCAAGCCGGTCATGGCCACCTTAAGCCTACCCAACCTTACGTTGGGGATCCCGGTGTGGTTTCTGGATCCACCAGCTCAACCATCCATGCCACAGGTTGTGCTAACTCTAGTGCAACCTATTGCGGTTGAGTCTCACCCCCCACCCAGTCTGCATAGGCCAACCGCCGCACCCGCATCTGTACCACCCCAACCCAAAAAGGCGAGTGGGAAGAACACCAAAGCTACTGCAGAACCACAACCAGTACCACCTTGTGCCGTCTGCGAACAACAAGGCCACCCAACTCAGGATTTCCTTGAAATCCTAGTGATCCGTGCACATCTGGATGCCATGGATACGAATGAAAACATCCCCGTGGTTGAACTCCCAACCGCATCGGTAGTAAAAAACAAGGCATTAAGGATGAACCATGCTTGTGCCCTTTGCGGCTTGTATGGACATTACTCCCACCATTACCAAGACCTCCCCAAATTTCGAATGGCTCTTACTAACCTCCGTCACCATTCCCTTGAGTTTGAGATCACCTTGATTGAAGAAGTTCACCCACCACCACCTCCTTCATCCGACACCATGTCCATTTACATGATGTCTAGTTCCCCCGACCAGCTCATTCCCATCTCCAATGACGGTCCATCAGACCTGTCACTTCATTGCTTCAACAACGATGAGGAGATCCTTGAAGCTCTGACTGCCCCAGAATACCCATGGGACAACATACACCATCGCTCGCTCTTCCTCTTGGAAGAGCTTGTGTCGTAGTCTGACCAGTTTTCCGTGGAGACCAAAGATTTCATCCATGGGAAGGTTGACTGGTTCAAGAACCCAATCCCAGCACCAGATGCCTTTGAATAAGGGAACATGGTGAACATTTCACCAACCATTAAAATTGACATCTCAACCAATTCTGAGATCACTGAATAAATCATGCTGGGGGCATCTTGCTCCCCAGAAGAGGTCAATGCCTATATCACTCTCTTCCAAGAATTCCGCGACATATTCTCCTGGTCATACACTGAAATGCCTGGCTTAGATTCATCCATCGTGGAACACCACATCGACACATGGCCTGATGTGGCACCCGTCCGCCAAAAGCAACGGCCCATCCATCCATCCAAAGTGGCTGTGGTGAAAGCCGAGATAGAGAAGCTGCACACAGTCGGCTTAATTTATCCCATTGCATACACAACTTGGGTTTCTAGTCATGTTCCTATGAATAAAAAACAGGGTACCATTCACATTTGCACAGACTTTCGTGATCTCAATGGGGCATGTCCCAAAGACAACTTCCCCACACCGTTCATCAACAGATCATCGATGCATGTGTCAGAAATGAGGCCTTCTCCTTCATGGATGATTTTTCTGGATACAACCAGATCCAAATCCGGAAAGAAGACCGTTACAAAATGGCATTCACAACCCCATGGGGCACATTCGCCTACCGAGTCATGCCCTTTGGCCTTGAAAATGCTGGAGCCACCTTCCAGCACACCATGACATATTCTTTTCATGATTTAGTCCACATCATCTTGGTCTACTTAGACGATCTCACTACTCGATCACGAAAACAAGCACAACATATAGACGACTTGCAGCAAGTATTTTTACATTGCCGCAAGTACAACATCCGCCTAAACCCCCTCAAGTGCGTTTTCTGTGTCCCTGCAGGCCGTTTACTCAGATTTATCATCTCCCACAAAGGGATAATGGTTGATCCCCTCAAAGTTCAGGCCATCCTTGATCTTCCTATCCCAAGAAATCAGCACCAACTACAAAGCCTACAAGGCAAGGCCAACTTCTTTCATCGCTTTGTGCCAGAGTATGCAACAAAAGCCTATGGATTCATCCGCCTACTCCGCACAAAAATCCCCTTCATTTGGGATTAGCAAGCATAAGAATCGTTTGAAGCACTCAAACAAGCCCTGGCTTCTGCACCATTACTTGCACCACCAGATTTCACCCGAGACTTCATCCTTTATGTGTCGGCCTCAGAAAACACCATTGCTAGAGTCCTGGTCCAAGAAGACGATGCTCGCCATGAGCACATGATTTACTACATTAGTCAGAAGCTAACAGGACCCCCATTATGATATTCACCCGAGGAGAAACTATCCCTAGCTGTCGTCTTCTCAGCTCAAAATTTGTGCCACTACATCATTGCCAACCATACTCATGTAGTGGCTGATTCGAACCCAATGCGGTACCTCTTAAGCCACCGCCTTCTACAAGGTTGAGCAACCAAGTGGGTAGTCGTCCTCCAAGAATTCGACCTAGAGTTTGTGTCTCCAAAAAGCACAAAGGCACTCGCATTGGCCACACTCATGACCGATCTACCCCCATTAACTGCATCATCACCCCCCAAGGATGATCTCCCAGATGATTTCCTATTCATCATATCTACTGACGACCCATGGTATGGGGACATTCTTCTCTATTTACGAATGCAAAAGTTCCCAGCGCACTTCAATCATGAGGATAGGAGACGCATCTGACATCAAGCCATTCTCTACCTGCTGGTTGGAGATGTTCTGTATCATCGAGGCATTGATACCATCCTAGGTCGTTGCCTCACCCGTGACGAGGCCGAGACCATCCTCAATGACAGTCATAGCGGAGCTTGTGGTGGTCACCTTTCAGGCCGAGCAACTGCCCAAAAGATTTTGCATGCTGGCTATTTCTGGCCCTCCATCTTTGCTGATTGCATAGAGGCAGTCAAACATTGCCATAGCTGTCAGCTTTTTTCCCCAAAGGCAAGACCCCCCCCCCTGCACCATTACACCCCGTAGTCATAGTCAGGCCCTTCTGCAAATGGGAAATCGACTTCATGACCATCAATCCCGTTTCGGCTAATGGCCACAAGTACATTATCATGGTAGTCGATTACTTCACCAAGTGGGCCGAAGCCAAGCCCACATTTGATTGCAAATCCGAAACGATAGCACGTTTCTTCTTCAACCATGTCATTACATGGTTTGGTGTGCCCAAACAATTAGTCTCCGATCATGGGGCACACTTCGAAGACACTGTATGGGCTGAATTATCAACCATGTTGAAATTTGAACACCGGTACTCTTCTTCCTACTATCCTCAAGGCAATGGCCAAGTCAAAGTAGTCAATAAAATCATTAAAACAATGCTTCAATGGATGGTAGGAAATCACAAAACCAACTAGCACCACATGCTATTCTCTACCCTGTGGGCTTATCGCACATCCACAAAAACCGCTACCAGTTTCACCCCTTTTCGCCTAGTGCATGATGTTGAATCAATGCTCCCTATAGAGTGCCAAATCCCATCTCTCCGCCTTGTGGTGGAACTCCTTCCTGATACTTCACCTTTAGAAGAACGGCTCCTCCAACTTGAGCAAACCATATAATACCGTCGAGCTGCCCTTCAAGCCATCGAAATAGCAAAAACACGGTCAAAGATCCAATACGACTCCCATGTCCACCCTCGCACCTTCAGCAAAGGTGATATGGTCCTAGTCTACGACCAACCCAACGATAAATTAAGCAAAGGAAAATTCGACTCAATGTGGTATGGCTCATACGTCATACACCGTTGCCTCAGAAAAGGGGCATATACCCTCATTGAATCTGATGGGCATCTCTTGGAGAACCCCCGTAATGGGCTCTACCTCAAGAAATTCTATGCTTAACATCACCAATGAGTCACTTCATTTTCTTTTCTTGTTTTTCAATGTTTTTTACCACAAGTCAGGGGCAGCACCATCAGCTGCTAGTCAAAAGTCACCCAGAACCTATTCGAGACACCTCTCACACCTCCGGGATCAAATCTCTTAATGAGACCATTGTCTCATATTTAAACAGTCAATTTCGGGACCATTTCCCATAATTCACCTCGACTCACGAGCCATGACATAACAATGCGAGTGTCTACGGACCGATACTCGTATCACACTGGCCGATCGCAACTCATGCGAGCGATCGGGCCGCCTCCCGTTAAGGATTGTATCATAGTTTTACCTTTTGTGTTTATAATTGTCTTTTTCCATCGCACCTTAAACGGACATCCTTTGGACCATCGTCCATAAAACCTTTTGTTTTTCTTTCATATATTTGACATAGAAGTGTTCTCGAGCCACTGCCCATTTAGGAATGTAATGTTAGCTTTTATTTTGTATTTTTAACACATAGATTGTCTTTTCTTTTCACCGCACCTTACACGAACCTCTGGACCACTGTCAGCAAAACGATTTCTTTTCTTGCACTTATTTGGCATATAAATTCCTCTGGACTTGTACTTACATCGCATGTGGTCAATTCCATCCACATTAACACACACACACGCTCTCCTAACCTTTGTTCGAGAGCCACCTCGGTTTGCATGCCCCTGCCACACCATCTTGCAGGCCTCTGGCGCGATCTATCCCACGCATGTATGGGTATGTTTGAGAGCCTTCTACTCTGTCCATACTGTGTGGATGACCTTTGGACCTCTGTCCACCATCCCGACATGGGGCATCGCTAGTGCCATCGCAGTCGGTTGACCACATTGGAGTTTTGTTTAAGCTCTTTTCTGACTCCTTAAAACAATGAAAAGATCACCGAGTGCAGCTGCTTCCTTTCCTGCTCGCTAAAGTATAGGAAAGGGCGTCTACATTGTCCCGTTTACCTCCTTTTGTGGACCATATAGACCATTTCATGAAAAGGACCTCCTTGGCACACTCAAGCCAAGACCGTTCCCCTCTGCATACTTTTGTGCTTTCTCGGGCAGAGGGGCCTCACTTTACGAAAAATCTCACCACCGGTTGTCGTTAAGCTCTTTCCCAGCTGTTTCAGCAAGAAAAGATCACTGAGCAAACTTGGTTTCGTTCATGCTCGTAAAAGTATTTGAATGACCGTCCAGTCAGTATAGGTTTAACCTTTTCCAGCCTGATTGGCTACCAACGGTAAAGAAGTCTCTCATCCCCTCTAGGATGGGGGAGCTCTCCTATGTATACTTTTATCCTTTTTCGGGCACAGGAGACTACCAACAAAAAAGAGAGTCTTCTTCATGCTTCCAGAATCTCTAAAATTGAAAGCACCATCGAGCATTTACCTTCCCGGGCTCACCAAAAATCCATGAAATCATACCACAATGGTGTCCCTAGACACCACCCCATAGAAAACAGTTTGGCAGCATCCCCACATCGGGTTGCCTTTGTTCAGAGTACTCTGCAATGTGTCTTCCTTGGATCCCATCAGTATCAGAAGTGTCCACCTCCTCCAAGTATTTCCCATCTGCAGCGACATTCCCAGTATTACAGCTATGATCCCATTCCCTTGAGTCAGTTTCATTTGTTTCTTGGTCCGCCCTGCTGTCATACTCTGAACAAAGGAATTTTGAGTCTCCCACTCCCCCTCTGCCCCTCTTTAGTTTTTCCCTTTCCTCCCCTCCCCCCCAATTCAGTGAGTCATTCCACACATTGCTTCACACCTTACAGTTATCCCTCGCGCTCCTGGTCAAGGAAATATCATTGCCTTGACTAGGGGCAGGTCTCCCTCTGTCAACACCAACACACATATTCCAGAGGATAGATCCAGAGGTCCCTGTACCTTTGTTTCATTAACATCATTGATGAGTTCCTTGGACCACTTGAGAGGAGTCCTTAGTACCTCTCGGGATGGTTGTTTCTCACATGCTCGACTTCAACTCCATCATCACACCATTGAGATTCGTACAGGATTTGTTTCACATAGTACTTGGTCGAAGACCCTGGATGTCACCCGACTCTAGCACATTGGTGAGTCCACTCGAGGGACCTAAACAGATTATGTCCCTTGTGATTTCTGGGTTGCGTTGGAGACAGTGATCAGAAGTCCCAGCAGTGCTTCAGTATACCTTTATGATTGATACAGCATACTTGTACCACAACATACCTTTATTAATTGAAACTTTGACTCTCAATCAGCGAGTCTACACAGCTATGTACCAGATCCAGCAGACCATCAGTCATGAAAATGTAGCATTCCATGAGAATGCCATGGTTCCAATGTACCAAATCAATATTGTATTCAGCCTCACATGGAGGCAACCAGCATTGTAACATCAGTTGTATATGATCGGCTCTTGTATTTTAGAGCATAGATCAAATGATTCTTTTGACATTGTCATGAGCATGGGAATGCCCACCTTGTCCATATACATGTCACACATTTATTGTATCTCACCCATTGATGGGAACCAAATTAATACAAAACCAAAAGACACCATGCCCCAGCCCCGGAAGCACCAGCTCTCAACAGCAAATCCTATGATGTCCATCAGCCATATGTTGAGCTCCTACCCTCACACATCAGGGGGCAATCTGTTAACCCAAAAATCCCCCACATAGCTCTCAATGGCCTACACCACCCAAGGACACCACCTCACAACACTCATTTCACTCCATAAGACCTTCCATGACCTTCCATTTGACCCCCACACCTCCGAAAGAGCCCAAGGATGAAGAAAAGGGCTAAAACCCCCAAAAAAGAGCCCAAAATAGACCCCTAGGAGCTAAAGCCCTAAAAAAGGGGCTAAAACCCTGAAAGGGGCTAAAGTTAGGGCGAAATGGGCTAAAGGCCCAAAAAAGGGGCTAAAGCCCTGACCAAGGGCTTAAAACCCTAAAACCCCTTGGAAAAACTATATAAGGAGGGTGGGGGGTCACTCTCAAAACACTCCTCATTTGCATATTGTTATGCTGCCCGTGGATGCTTTGAGACCTCTTGCTCTCAAACCACCCACTCTCCCTCTCCTTCATTTCCATTTCGCCAAGCCATTGCTCCCCCAACCAAGAGAGAGGTGCTCCCATGAGCTAGGGCATGGTGGCCCATTTCCACCTAAGTGAGGTATAATCTCATTTCCGTTTATGTTCATTTGCTTATTTTGTTTTCTAACTCATATTGTCATTTGCAGGTTTTTCATTAACATTTGTTTGCAAGTTGCTTCCATAGTAGTATAGGTTTCTCTTGCAGGTTTTGGAGGTGAAACCCTAACCCACTATGTGCAGAGGGGTTCAACAATACTCCATCTCTTCTTTCTTTCTATTATTAGCTTAGATATAGTTTATTTCAGCTGCCATTTACTTGTTCTAGTGTAGCTTACTTTAGTTTCAATTCGCAGCTCTAGTTCAGTCATCTTTACTTCCATTTTTTACTATTTTCTAAGGGTAGAAACCTACCCTTGTGCCCTATAGGCACAAGGGAGCCATTTTTACCCCTGTAGTGAGGAGAAATTATCACTACAATAGGGGTAAACATGTGGGTTCCTTTCAGTCCATAAATTTTTTGCGAACAAGTCCTTTTTCATCATCTTCAGAGAACTAGTAACATGTTTATACCTTCCGAAAAAATAAAATTCTTCACAAAACAAAGTTTGCAATGTTTTCGAGTCCCAAGTTTGTCTTTGGGTTTCCTCATGTAAGTATCATACTCCAATCATGGGAATGAGATGGATAAAATTATAGGCCCAAAGATCATATGGTAGTGACTCCTTCCAATTTTTGGGTATTAAATTCCACAAATACAAAAGGATTGGAGTCTTCATTATAGATATCCATGTTCAAAGAATCCCAAGTTACTTTCCTCAAAATATTCAAAGATTCATAGTTAGGAAAATAATCAAACCTGCAAATGATAGATGTTTGGATTGAAAACCATGAGTAAAGGTCTTCCTTATGAGTGGCACATCATATTGCATGAGTTCCATTATGGGAATCCTCTATTCATCTAGAACTCTACTATTCAGTTATGTAAAGAATTCATTCTTATTTGAAACCCCGTCATAAATTGGAGGGATAGGAACCCCAACTCCAATCCATCTAGAAAAATTAATAGTTTTGCAAAGTTGACATGAAATTTCATGTCTCCTATTTTTTCATTAAAAGCGTTGTCTAAATCATTGTCAAATGAATGAGTTCTCCTCCATCTTACTGAACCATACTCTATGGGATTAACATAATCATTCATTTTCTCTACTAGAAGGTTATATATTTGAACTAAGACATCGTGCTGCATATTATCATCGATTTACTTGATATAGCAAGGTCCCTGATATGGGTACAAAGGCTAGGTGACTTGCATTCCATCATCTTCAAATTTCATAGTATCATTTTTCAAATTAATGATAGCATAGTTCTCATAACTCCTATATATCTGCAATAATGCTGGATAAGGATCTATTTTGTCCATTATTTCAATCACTTCAAAGGCAATCAAATTATTTACTCCAACTAAATCAACCTCCACATAGAAAATTTTGGATATTGATTGCCCATAAGTAGCTAGATAGGAGAATAAACCAGTGAGGGCTACCCATATCCTCCCATTATTTCTTAGAAATAATATTAGTATCCAAATCAAAATCTAACATGACATCCTTAATATCACATCAATCTACCTGCACATCTAACCAAAATCCATTCCTAGTTATTTTCTTTCTTTGAATTATGATATTATCATTTCTTTTAGGGAGGTTAGATGAGATAAGGTTATCCTCCTATATTACCCCCACAGATGTTTGAAGTGTATTTCCAAATTTTTTTGCTTAGGTCTCTGTTATCCAAAATATTAGTAAGCATATTGAACTTGAGACTATTAAGTTCCCGAGTTGTACTTTGAGGTTCAATCTCTACTTACATGGTTGAGAGTTCTTACCTTGGCGATGGTCTATTTTTCTCTTCTTGGAATGTACTATGAGAGCTTGATCTTCATTTCCCAAATTTTCTTCTCGAGCTACTATTCGAGCTTCTTCTTGTGAGCATTCTTCCCATAGTTTGCTAAACTTGACTAGCTTCTTTCTGGCACAGATCCCTTGAATGAAAGAGCCCCATGCCCTAGGGAGACCATTCAAGGTGGTCATCACAATTTCTGCATTCTCTACTTCTTCATCTACCACTTCAATCTGTTCCTTGATATGAGAGACCTTTGTAAAGTAATACTGGACGGTCTCTGCAATCCGGATCTTTACATTATTCAATTGGTTTCTCAGAGTCATCTTCTGGTTTATGTTCTTCCCTTTAAACATCTTGGTTAGGGCATCAAACATCTATTTAGGTGTCTTTAGAGAGGACACTTCTGGTATGAGGTGATCATTGATTGAATCAGCAATAATTCTTTTAGCCATGACCAATTTCTTCTTGTGTAAGGCCTTAGCCTCATCTCCCTCTGGAACTGGAACCTCTTCATTGATGTCAGAGTCCAAATCATTTTCTTCCAGGACCATGGAGATCCTATACTTCTAAGCTCGAAAGTTATCAGCTCCCTCAAGCTTTTCATCAAGCTTGGTATGATGAGACATCTTAACAGAGAACCTCAAATGGAAATGCAAAATATTTAGATCTTACCAGGTTAAGATGTCAGAACAGGATCTGGAGTTGAATTTCTGCAGAGCTGGTTTTCTGGTTCAGAAGCAGATTAGGGTTTGACTTTCTCGGAGTTCTACCCAACCAAAAACTTTGATCTTGATTTCTTAACTTTGATTTTGGGGAGGAGATCAATCCAAGCCTGGGATCACTAAAAAATTCCACTTCTATGGAAAGCCCTAATTTCCTGCAAAAGTGTCGGGTCAAAAACTGAAAATGCTCAAAAACATATTCTGCTTCGACAGAAAGATGCGCCTTGGGGAGGAGAGTCATCCCAACCTCCTTTTGCTGAAAATCTGTGGAGAGAGATCCAAAAAGTAGGAATCCCTAGCTTCACCAGCTGCACACTGTATTCTTCTCATGTTAGCTCTCATACCATGTTAGATTTTTTACATCTAAGCCATATGATCTTAGGATCTTATCTGAGAGAATAACAAGCACATCAATCAAACACAAGAGACAATGAACACAAAGATTTTCCTTGGGGAAACCATAAAGGAGAAAACCCCGCAACTTCCTTAGAGATAGAATCAGCACCAAAAGTAAAACCCAAAGACAGTAAGATGATCTCCTGACAGCAGTAGTCTCTCTCTCTCTCTTATCCCAGCTTCTTCTTTCTCTCTCAGTTATGCGCTACAACTGAGTGTGAGTGAATGTGTATTAAATAGAGAGGCTCCCTCTCTATTTATACTAAATCCCGACTTGGAAATAACTCACTAGGGCCGACTTCTCTAGGAGAGTCTAATAACCCCAGGGCCCCACAACTACGGGGACATTAACCCTTGATCAATAAGGAGGGTTACACTCTATGACTTTACATGACTTGTTTACATTATTGAATCTCCCGATAGGAACATCGGGGCATGACATGACTCAATTACATTGTAGATACTTCCCGGAATAAACATCAGGGTACAATACATAAGATATACAAGTGAATACATTCCGAAGTTACAAATACATCAACAGGGACAGAGGTACCCAAGTTAGCGGTAGTGACCCCTTAAAAAACCACTCTTTATGATGCAAATCATGCATATGAAAAGACAAACTTTTCATCACATTCTTAGATATATGAATATATTCCTGTGTTGATTCTCCATCATATTTTTGGATTTATTTCATTTCTGCAATTCCTTGTTGTTTCAATTTTGGTAATTGAAATTTTCCAACAAACAATTGTTTCACCTCCACCAAAGAAAGAGGTGTTTCATTTCAGAGAGACACTTTTGTCTGATAACTAAGAATCTATACATGAAACAATTCCTGATTATAGGGGTAAACATGTGGGTTCCTTTTATTCCACAACTTGTTAGCGAACAAGTCCTTTTACATCATCTTCAGAGAGCTAGTAACATTTTTATACCTTCTGAAAAAATAAAATTCTTCACAAAACTAAATTTACAATGTTTTCTAGTCCCAAGTTTGTCTTTGGTTTTCCTCATGTAAGTATCATACTCCAAGAATGGGACTGAGATAGATGAAATTATAGAACCACAGATCATTTGGTAGTGCCTCCTTCTCGTTTTTGGGTATTATATTCCACAAATACAAAAGGATTGGAGTCTTCATTATAAATATCCACATTCAAAGAATCCCAAGGTACTTTCCTCAAAATATTTAAAAATTCATAGTTAGGAAAATAATCAAACCTGCAAACCATAGATGTCTGGATTGACAGCCATGAGTGAAGGTATTCCTTATGAGTGGCACACCATATTGCATGAGTTCCATTATGTGAATCCTCTATTCAACTAGAATTCTACTATTCAGTTATGTAAAGAATTCATTCATATTTGAAACCTCGTCATAAATTGGAGGGATAGGAACCACAACTCCAATCCATCTGGAAAAATTAATAGTTGTGCAAAGTTGACATGAGATTTCATGCTTCCTATTTTTTCATTAAAAGCCTCATCTAAATCATTGTCAAATGAATGAGTGCTCTTCCAACTTACTGAACCATGCTCTATGGGATTAACATCATCATTCATTTTCGCTACCGGAATTTTATATAATTGAACTAATACATCGTGATGCATATTATCATCAATTGACTTGATATAGCAAGGTCCCTCGTATGGGTCCAAAGGCTAGGTGACTTTCATTCCATCATCTTCAAATGTCATAGTCTTATTTTTCAAATTAATGATAGCATAGTTCTCATAACTCCATTATATCCCCAATAATGTTCAAAAGGATCTATTTTGTCCATTGTTTCAATCACTTCAAAGGCAATCAAATTATTTACTCCAACTAAATCAACCTCCACATTCTCTAGTCTCCCAATAACAAAGTCTAGATATTGATTTCCCATACGTAACTAGATAGGAAAACAAACCAATGAGGGCTACCCATAGCCTCCCATTATTTCTTAGAAAGAATATTAGTATCCAAATCAAAATCTAACATGACATCCTTAATATCACATACATATACCTACACATCTAACCAAAATCCGTTCCTAGTTCTTTTCTTTCTTTGAATTATGATATTATCCTTTCTTTTAGGGAGGTTAGATGAGATAACTTTTCATCCTCCTCTATTACCCCCACAAACGTTTGAAGAGTATTTCCGAAATTTTTTGCTTAGGTCTCCGTTATCCAAAATATTAGTAAACATATTGAACTAGAGACTAATAAGTTTTTGAGTTGTACTTGGAGGTTCAATCTCTACTTGTTATCTATGAATATACAAGTGTACCTTTGATCTCTCATTTTTAAAAATTAATTCATCTACAACCAATGATGAATGAGGAGAAACCATGTAGTTGAAAATCTCATCATCCCCTAAGAAAATTTCTTTATGTCCGGCCATATCAAACTAAGCTTAGTTTGGCTCATCTCATTGATTTGTTGGGTCATTAGGAGAGTTAGATTCAACCCTCATATTAGTTGCTCCACATGTGACATCATTAAGCATGGTCCCAATCATCTTTTGACCATCTTGTCTCCTTGAATTAATTGAATTAGCTAGTTGGATTTTCAGATGTTCTTCTCATATAATAACTAGTTCTAGGAAATATTCAATATCATGTCATTTCACCCAACAACAGGAACACCACAATCATTAGGGTGAAGGGGAAAACCCTCTCTAGATGTCCAGTTTAATTACAATTATAACACCAAATTACAACTCATCAACCTCCTTGAACCTTACATCTCCCCTTTTAGATAGGGATGAAATTATTAGAAACTCAATACGAAGAATGATCCAACCTATCCACTAATGCATCCAAATCGCTACATTTATCCAATGATGTAAGTAGTAGAACCACAAAATTGACAATGAACATTATTTAGGAAAAATGAATACTTTTGAAAGAGGGGGCACAAATGAGGGGAGTGTGCATATTATTTATAGATATTGAGTAAAACACGTCCGTTTCCCATGACAATGATTATGAGCACCAACATGTGCAACACCTACAGAAGGTATTGTCAGGCCTAGTCCCATAGGGGGATTAGGCACAATCCCCCTCTCAACCTTAGGAATTTAAAAGCATGAGGAACTTAGTGCATAGATTCGATACACCATATATTCCCTCTACCTACCATGGGATAATCAATTCCTGTTTTTTCTCGTTTAAGAAAGCTATCTAGTTTTATACTTGCAATCAGTAAGATCCAACTACTTATCTATAGGTTTGACTACTTGGGTACCTAACCAAGGATTCAATGTTTATGTGTCAATGGTTTGCTGGGATAGAGGCACCCAAGTTAGCAGTAGTGGCCCTTTAAAAAAACACTCTTTATGAGGAAAATCATGAATATGAAAAGACAACCTTTTCATCACATCCTTAAATATATGAACTTATTCCTATGTTCATTCTCCTTCATATTTTTGGATCTATTTCATTTCTACAATCCCTTGTTGTTTCAATTTTGGTAATTGAAATTTTCCAACAAACAATTTTTTCACCTCCACCAAAGAAAGAGGTGCTACTTTTGGGAGGGAAAAGAGAGACAAACTTCATGTACCACCGTATTTCTTGTCCTCACAATGTAGTCTAAAATTGAATTAATTTGGATGTGTTTTGAATTTCATTGGACCTCCAAAAGGATTCACACAAGAACCAATGTTTTTCCACATCTTCTTTAGCTATCTTACCCAAAAACTTTGGGTACCACATGGAAGACACCCCTTGCATTCTAAGCTTTTTGGTCAGTGGTGTTATGACTCAGAATGTACACAGGTTGTGGAAGGTAGATCCTGAGGTAACAACATAACCACTTTAGAGTGTATTTCTGACCTAATACAATTAAATATGTATCTCTAACTATTTACGAGCTTCCTTACTCAAAATATTCAATCAATGACATTCAGGAGGTCAGATTTCTGATAGGAAAAGTTGTTTTTAAAAGATCTGGTAAGACAATCATGGAGGATTCCATTGGGCAATGAAGTAAACAATCAGATATGAGTTAGGTTGCAAGAGGTAGGGGTTTGAAGGTTCATGGATAGAGGCAAGACAGACACCATTTTCTCAGTCTTATGTTTTTTTCAGGTCAATTAGAAGACATTCCATCAAGCAGAGCACCAAGCTTGGGTGAGTTTTGCAAGACTTTAGAAGAAATTGTTTTGAAAATGCTTGAACAAATGAAGCTAGAGCATGCAAGATGAATTCTAGTTGATAAAACTGATGATCAAGATGAAAAGAAACACAAAATGGAGTTTTTAAACTAGAATAATAGTCATAAGAAGATTACTTACTGAAGAAAAATATGGCACAAGAAATCTCTGCCATAGAAACTGAACAACTTTCCATCTCTACAATTTTTATTCATGTACTGAAAATGAAAGTCATTACAATGAAGAGCCTCTCTGCTCTTGAAAATCCAACCCCTATCTATCAAATACATATTAATTTATAGAAAAACAAACTCTATTTAGCCTTGAATTCGAAATCTAACTGAACTCTAAAAATAGAAACAGTTACAACTAATTTTCCTTCATTTCAGGATGCGGACTGTTGAAAAATAGGCTTCAAATCCCCACTTTCATATCTCAATAGGTGAAAGCTGTGTGAAATCTGAGAGAGGTTTTTGTAACTGTCCATGTGCTCGACAAAACCCATTTCTTCATTTTCTCAAATTCACCTCCAGCACATCGAAATATGTTTTTGA
>LPNX010836376.1:321834-333767 GCA_001517045.1 Pseudotsuga menziesii | reverse complement strand
TAATGTAAAAACTTCTATATACGAGGTCAAACCCTAGTTATGGTTCATTTTCCTCAACCATTTTTCAGTGAGCTCTGCTCTGCACCTCCCATGGCGAGCAAGTTCTGCAACTCAACCATAGTTCTGCAACTCATCCATGGCGAGCCTCTCGGCCTCTTTCAGGTCTAAATACGTTTAAGTGAGGACGCAGGTCTCAGAAAAGGGCATTTCCTTGCTTTCGTTCTTGAACATCTTAATGGAAGATGTTCTGTAGATTGACACACCAGCTGGGCGCACTTAGAAAGGGTATCATCCACTATGCAGCAAGTATACCAATATGGGAACCAAACGCCATTTCGAGGCATACAAGAAATTTGGTATACTCACTAGAAATCTGCTATTAATTTACTGATTCATCTCTTGATTGAAGAAACGTTGTATTCAAGTTTATTGTGAATGTTAGCGTTGATATTCATGTCTTAAATGCTACTGGTATTTTTTTTTCCTAGTGTGTGTGTGTTTTTTTTTTTGTTTTTTTTTTTGCCCTGGCCGTAGGCCACTGGGCCGGGCTGAGCCCAGGTCGCAGGCTCACGGCCGGGCTACGCCCAGGCCGCAGGCCCATGGCCACTGGCCGGGCTGCGCCCAGGCCGCAGGCTCACGGCCTTGCTGGCCGGGCTGCGCCCGTGTGCTGCGCCCCTTTCTCTTCCTTAAACACTCAACAAATTATGCGTTGATGTGAAGAAACGAATTTGGGTTGATGTGAAGAAACGAATTTTGTCTGCCAGTGTTTTGTTTTGATAGCAATACTGTAACTTGTTGATTAACATGAATTTTGTCTGCCTAGGAATACCTTTGACCTGCACTATCAGCAAATTCTAAGCGATACAATAATCCACAAGGTAAATTGTTTTACAATTTTTTAACACAACGTATTCCATTGATTTGTATCAGCGGAGAGGACCGCTTAGCTTGTTTGCAGAGTATACAGATTTCCAGTATAGTTGATGATAAGCGGACATTGAGTTCCAAGATAGATATATTAAGGTTTAATTTAGGCCAGCCCTAGCTTTTAATATGCTACGCTTATCATTTAGTTTCATTTTTTTTTTGAATTTAATTGTGCAATCTGTTCACAATGGTGATGCGTCATATAATAAGAGCGAGTGGGATTTCCAATATTAATTTATGAACCACTGGTTTGATTAGAAATCTAGCTATCCATGGAAAATATAGTGCAAGCGGAATAAGCAAGTTTAAATTAACGTGATGGGTGATTTCTTCTTTAAATGCATAGTTGTGAAGGGTGGTTACTAAATAGCTTCCTGTCGAATTTCGTTCCAAGCCCAATTCTCTTTTATAACCAGATTTCTAATTGCTTCAATATATACATGTATCTACATATAGTAACAACAAAATTTTCATGGATTTGTTGTAATAACGATTATATAAGCAGGTTTAAATTAACGTGATGGGTGATTTCTTCTTTAAATGCATAGTTGTGAAGGGTGGTTACTAAATAGCTTCCTGTTGAATTTCGTTCCAAGCCCAATTCTCTTTTATAACCAGATTTCTAATTGCTTCAATATATACATGTATCTACATCTAGTAACAACAAAATTTTCATGGATTTGTTGTAATAACGATTATATATATATATATATATATATATATATATATTGCAGGTAAATAAATAAATGGTGTTTAAGCACAATACACCAGGGATAAAGGGTAGTATCATTAGTACCTCTATCCTCCATTATCATTTGTAAATTTATGTTTTCCATTTAAATTTTCTCCCAATTTTTTTTTCTTTTATCATGTTTGGGGATTTGCGTCTTGAGGCCTAATTTTCAAAGTAATAATAATAACATAAATGTTTTTGCAAACATATAAATAAATATATGTATGCATTTTCATTTCCTTTATAATATCTATTGCATTCTAACTATGTTTTCCTTGTGGCTTTGCAGGTGTGGCCATGGGTTTTTCCCACCTAGCATAGGGCACATTTTCACTTGTTTAGTTCATAAGTTTCAACTCTGCTCTGTTTTACTTTTAAGGTAGTAAGCCCTCTGGTTCCAGATTTAGAACCATGGCTCTGATACCATGTGTAGAGCCCCAACTGGGTCTCTTTTAACTTTTATTTACAGTCAGAAAATTCACTTTATATATATAGTTTGAAAATCTATAAATCTGTTTTATCTACTTCTAACAATTTATTGTTAACTGTGCAGGTAGCAAATATAATCACAGCATATAAACTTTTAAAATTTAATTAACAGAATTTGCCATAATAATGCTGGAAAATACCTGTAGGTAGCTAGTAGGTCCACCTTTATTGCTGCCATTGTTTGTCGTTTTTCCTTGCTTTTCCCTGCAGCCAAAAGTCCTTCCCAAGTTCTGAAACTCAACCAGTCCAAACCAGTCTTGCCACCCTGCCAACTGGCGAGGTCTCGCCGACCACCCAGCTCCAAAGGTACCCCTTTGGACCCCCGAGCCCAAACCGAGTACAAGCCCTAAATTGTTGTATCCCCTCAAAAAAAACAATCTCCAACAAAACCCCTTCTTTTTGCAGCTCTGCTCTCCCAACCTCTGCTCTCCCAAAACTTCTCCAAAATCCTAAGGTAAAAAATGATCCCCTTCTCCTCCCTCCTTTCTCCCTCTTATCCCCATGTTTGCCGACCTTTCCTCCCCATTACTACCCCTATCTTCCTCATAAATTATCCACCCCCTTCCATCTACCATGTAAGTCCTCGAGCCCTCAACTTGGACTTGGACTCATTTAATATTTAAATTAATATTAAAAGGTGTTGGTTGGGGTCACTTCTCAACCGTAACTTCTAATTCAATTAAATTCAATCCTTTTATTTAATATAATAATTTTAAACATATCCTTACTCATATTTCAATTTTTGACCATTTAATTAATAAATAATAAATGTTATATATATTATATAGTTTAAACTTGCACGCTTCACCAATTTAATTTAATTAACAGTAATTGTCAATTGATTAATTACACTTACCTAATCATTTAATTAATGGTTTCTAATGTTTACAATGTGTCAATTCCCTTTAATTATAAATTCACTAATTCAATTAATTATGAACAATAATCCTATCAATGTAAATCATAACATTATCATTGTGTAATCATATTAATTAAATAAAATTCACTATGATTTAATCGACTCATATACCTATTTCCATTTTAATTACACCTCAGTTTGTAATTAGCTAATTAACAAACATTACTAAAGATAAGCATAGTCTTGTTAAAATTAATTAACATTATTAACACATAATTAATTTAAGGGATCAAGTTACTATCAACTTATTTAACCTTATAGTTACATTTCAACCCTTAGTCTTGGCTAATTAACTCATTAACAATCAATCAAGCATTCTAATCAATTGCATTAGTCACTACCTAGGTTAACCATTGCTTTGTTTATTATTCAACCATAATTAATTATTAATGGACAATAATTAACCATTAATCAACATTATTAACCCTAATCATCATTATTAACTTAATCGACATTATTAACATTGATCAACAATAGTTAATTACTTAACGACAGTAATTAATATTAAGCGACACTAATTGACATTATTACTCAACAATATTTCATGTAATTCATAATATGTAGGCGAGTTATGTAAGCATAGTTGCTGCTTACATTCCTCACGTAAGTACACTAAAAGTAATAATTCACATACATCAATCATAATCAAGGAACTTATTATTTACCGACACATGTTTTAGCATAGTTTACAAGGTATGATCCATTAGCTTACTGAAATCCATGTTACGACAATTCATACATCACTGATTTACGACACATACTAACCCAGGGTTTTACACACCTACAGTTAGATCTTGTTTTCACCCCTACTTCACGCTACATCTATCTACCTACATCATTACTAACTTCCACATCCTATCCTGTCTACTACTGGACTACCCTGGAATGTCAATTCATGACCGGTTCCAGCTAGAACCCGTAAGCGGAAGTGTCGACCACATCGACCAAGCTTCCCCAACAGGCAACCACCAGTCATCATCACACACCTTGGGGAGCGCGCTGTAGCACAGCCCTCCCATGACTCTGGGTTTCGGGGATAAACGGTGGGTAAAGCCTCCACCCCCCTAATGGAACAAGGGACTATGTCTACTCGACATAACAACAGCGTTGCACTTGTACTCAGTCTGTCATCGTATAATCGATCTGGGCGGTTGAGTTTCCTGGAACTCTACCCCACCCATGTCATAACATACATCATAATAAACAACATAATAACCATAGGAAAGTAAATATTGCATCACTTGCATACCATTTTATCTTTCGAAATCCATGTCCCCGAGGCCCTCCCACCTCGTAGGATCCAGCTATCACTTAGCCGATTCAACCTGTAAGTCAGTCCTCGACATACAATATAGGATATCGTGCATAATCCTCGATATGCACACATATATCTCATCATAACATGACAACAATAAACTCATTCATTTGCCATGCACCTGGCATAACATTCATTATTTCAACATATATCTGTAACGGTATCCACGTACTCATCATTCAGTAATTTCCATATATTTGACATAATTAACACATGATACATATCTAAACATGACTACCGACCATAATACTATCATTACACACACACACATATATATATATCGGCAAAATAATAGAACCATAAGTCCACAGTGTCGTCAAACCGACGAGGTCTCACAATCAAACAAATACAACATATAATAGTAGTTCAGGTAGAAATGTCAAAATGGGGTGTTACATATCTTGCTATAAAAAAGCTTTTACATATCATGGTCTTCTCCTTGGTGATTTTCTAGACACCTCATGAAACATTCTCACAATTGTGTTGGACACTTTAATCAAGGAGGAGGACTTCCTTGTCCATATAATCGTTTTCTTCAAACAAGGACTTACTCAACTCCTGAATCCCACGCACATTAGCTAGAAAGCATTTAGAGATCCACTCTTCAAACTCTAAGATTATTTGTGTAATTTATATAAACCATGTGTTTTCAACATCGAAAGCAATCTCTTCTCCATCAATGCTTCACCCTCCTAACTCCCACTACTATAGGTTTTAAGCAAGGATGACATCCAACGAATTTCTACTTCTAACCTCTTTGGCACAACAAAGTGTTTCATCACTAGTTCAAGCATTCCACTTTGAAAAGATGTTTCCCTCATCCTACTATCCAAACACAAATATTTGCATAACAAGACCCCAACTACACAAAGCCTATATAATATTTCATCCTTCACTCAAGAGGGTGCACTTTATTTATGCTACACATCCACACAAAAAACAAGGACAAAATCCCCTTAACAAGAATAAATGGCTAGACTTCATTAGTCAAAGTTAAGAGAATGCATAGTTCCATAAATGGAAAATGGATCTTGTAGATAACTTTGGGCTTTTCTATTTTTAGTTTTTTCGGGTTTAGATTTTATTTTCATCCAAATTTTCTCGTTTTGGACAAACTTTATTTTGAAAGGTTATATAAATACCATGTTTTGAAAAACTATGTACTCTTATATATAAATGTATTGTGTCAATTGGGACTAGCTTGAGTGGTTGGGAGGAAGATTATTATCCTCCCCACCCAAGTTCAAATTATTTCACTAGTGACATCTTGTTCTCTTCATGAGACAATTCTTGGTATGGCCTTGATTCCTTAAAAATGCAATTTACCTTGCATACCATCCTTGAAATTGGGGTAAGTGCTTAATACACAAGAACCCCTAGTGTTATTTATAAAGTCAACCTAACATTCAAATCATATTTAAGAAATCATGAATATTTTGTGGAACAATGGAAATGGAATCTTATATATAAATTCAAGGCTTCCTTTAAGGCAAGGATACTTCTTTGGCTCATTATATCCAGTATATTCCTTACTTGAGATACCCTATATAGAAGACCATGGCAGGGCCCAAGATATTGCATTTCATGTAAGGAGAATGTTGAAAGCATCCATTTGTTCCTATTGTACTAACTTGTTAGGGAGGCATGGATGGTAACAAGGAGAATCAATAGGGAAAAGGCAAATTGGAAGACGATTCAATAGAGGTCCGAGGAAGCTCTTCAAAACTAGTTGGGGGACAATGGAATAAGATAAGAGTACCATTGTTTGTTGATAGTTGTATTGCGATCCATTTGAATAGTGAAGAGTCCCTCCCTAATACAAGATAAGATCTTTACTCTATATACTTTTATTTACAAGATACAAGGATCTTACATATCCTTCATAAAGAGTTTGAAACATAAGAAGCAAAAGGTGTTAGGTGAGGCTGGTGTAGCAAAGCCTTATGGCTTCTTCGACAAAGCAATACAACAATAACCATGTGGGCATGGAGCAGAGGGAATCCTTTACTTTTCATACTCACATTGGATATCCCTTGAACTCAGTTTGAGACGATAATCAAATAATTCAACAGAAGTGTAGGCAATGTCCACTCTAATGACAATAGATTTGGAGGCTAGGATAATTGATATGAGTTTGTATAGAGATTCAAAGTTTGATTATTTGTTGGAATAATGAATATTTGGGGTAGGACAATATTGATTTACATGTTGATTCACAACATGTTAGCAACTTGAGGCCAAATTCCAATCCATTGTGTTTGATCATGCCTTCATGGAGCACAATAAAACTGCAGGTTTCTTTGTTTTGGACACAATGGCCACAATAGGTACTCTTGTTTGTTTTCCATGTTGACATTGTTCACATATATAGTTAACGGGATTTGTAGCTTCTAGCATATTCCGAACTACTTGGCTTTTGTAGATTTTGACCAAATTGTCAAAATGTATATGCCCCATTATTTTGTGCCAAAGCCTTTGGAGCTTGTTCACACTGACCTATGTGGACCAACCAAGAGAAAAGGACTAAATGGTGAAAAATATTTCATGTTACTTATTGATGATTATACCACGATGACATGGGTATGTCTTCCCAACAGGAAGTTAGAAGCTTTTGGATGTTTAAAAATGTTCAAGGAACTGGTCGAGAAAGAAGCAGGATCATGAATCAAGTGCCTCAGATCCAACAACGATGGAGAATTCACTTCAGATGAATTCAACAAGTACTATGAAGAGCATGGAATAAAGAGACAATTTTTAGTAGCTAGAACACCTCAACAAAATGGAGTTGTTGAAAGAAAGAATAGATTAGTAATGGAGATGGCTCGAACCATGTTGAATGACAAATTTTGGGGACACATAGTTCATACAGCAGTACACATCTTGAATAAAGGATTACTCATAAGCAAAAATGATAAAACTCCCTACGAGATATGGACCGGAAGAGCGACAAATGTATGACACTTCAGAATATTTGGAAGCAAGTGCTATATCAAAAGAGAAGATAAGAAGATTGGAAAATTTGACTCTTGAGTAGACAAGGGCATATTCGTTGGATATTCATCTAAGAGAAAAGCTTACAAATGCTACAATTTAAGATTAGACAAGGTGATCGAAAGCATCAACGTGAAAATAGATGAGGGCATACTAACATCATCCAAAGAAGACTCAGAAGAATCAGACAATGAAGAAGAGGAAGTTTCCTATCAGAAAGAAATGAAGAAAATTAAAATGGAAGAACAACTCTCGAAATATGAATAACATAATCAACCAACTATGGAACAAGAAGAACAGAAGGATCAATAGATACCTAAGAACTGGTACTAGAAGAATCATCCATCAGATTAGATTATTGGTGATAAGGATGCCAGAATAGGAACTAGAAGAAGACGATCCAGAAGAAATGAGCAGGTACACTTCTCTCTATTGTCTACAACTGAACCATGAAATTTTGTAGAGGCCAATATAGATGGGCAACGGGTCAAAGCGATGGAAGAAGAACTAGATCAAATTAAGAAGAATGAAACTTGGGAACTTGTTCCTAGACCAAGTAACAAGAATGTAATTGGCACAAAGTGGGTTTTCAGAAACAAAATGAATGAAGATGGACAGGTGATCATAAACAAGGCTTGATTGGTTTGTAAAGGCTATGCTCAGATCAAAGGAATAGACTTTGAAGAAACATTTGCACCAATAGCCAGAATGGAATCTATCATAATATATTAGCTTATGCTTGCTCCAAAGACATCAAAGTGTATCATATGGATGTAAAATCAACCTTTCTGAACGGGGAGTTGGAAGAAGAAGTCTACATTGAACAACCAAAAGGAATTCAACTTTCAGAAAACGAGGACTATGTATGTAGACTCAAAAGGGACTTATATGGGCTAAAGCAATCTCCTAGAGCTTGGTACTCCAGATTGGGCAGGCACTTACTGCAACAAAAATTCAAGAAGGGAAGTGCAAATAGCAATTTGTACATCAAGCAGGACGATGACAACATACTCATCATTGAAGTTTATGTTGATGATATCATATTTGGAAGTGATGATGATTCATTGAGTCAACAATTTGCTAAGGACATGCATAAAGAGTTTGAAATGTCATTACTCGGTGAATTGACCTTCTTCTTGGGACTTCAGATATCTCAAAGAACAGAAGGAATTTTTATTGCTCAGATGAAATACATTAAGGAAATGTTAAAGAAATTCCAGATGAAATACTGTAAAACTATGAGTACTCATATGATCATCAGTTGTAAACTGAGCAAGGAAGATGAATATAAAGAAGTTGATCAAAGGCTCTATAGATCAATGATTAGTAGTATGCTATATGTAACAGCCTCAAGACCAAATGTGGTGCAGGTCGTTGGACAAGTTGCAAGATTTCAATCTACTCCAAAGGAAACTCAAATTACAACAGTTAAAAGGATCTTCGGGTATCTCAAAGGAACCATGGAATTTGGACTTTGGTATCCAAAAGGAAATGAGTTGACATTGATATCTTATTCAGACGCGGATTGGGCAGGATGTGTTGACGACAGAAGAAGAACTAGTGGAGCAACTTTCTTTCTAGGCAATTGTCTAGTATCTTGGTCAAGCAAAAAACAGTCTTCAATGTCCCTATCAACCGCATAAGCATAATATATAACAACATCAGATTGTTGTACTCAGATTCTTTGGATGAAGCAAACCCTGCAAGATATACACTTGACATGTGATGAGCTGATTCCAATTTTATGCGACAATACGAGTGCCACCAGTATCTCCAAGAATCTTGTTATGCACTCCAAGACCAAGCACATTCCAATCAAGTTTCACTTTCTCCGGGAACATGTCACATAAAATAATATAAAGTTGGAATATATTGGGACAAAAGAACAGATTGTGTACGTCTTTATTAAGCCTCTCCCAAGAGAGACTTTTGAGTACCTCAGAGAAAAATTGGGAGTCATACTATCTCCTAATTGAATTGATCCATCTTCAACAACACATCAACATGACAAAGGGGGAAGCAATGCTATAAGGAGTACCCTTTGCCATTGATGCCAAAGGGGGAGATAAAGCTGAACAAGGAAGGTAAAGGAAGCCTGCTCTCAGGGAGAGATTTGGGAACAAAGGAAGCTCATTCTAAAAGGGATATTTGAAGTTGTCATCAATGACAAAGGGGGAGATTGTTGACTAAATTGTTGTTGATTCTGACATGTGTGTGTCGGTGTGTCTTGGTGCCCCTTGAGGATCCCTTGAGGGTTAAGTAGTTGTCAGTGTCAAAGGAGACATTTTGATCTTGTCCAAGCCCAAGTATAAAGCCCTTCGATCCCTTTAGACAATGGCAAAATCCATGAACATCCTTTAGAGTGTTTAAGTACCCCTGAGCTATTTCTTTGGTTCCCCAGTACCACAACCTATGCCTTAATACCCTAGAAAAGTGTCCTTGGTGGGATAAAGAAGTGTAGAGTCCAAATGACCCATTATGTGGTCATTTGTGTTTGTTTTGAGGTCATGATACCCTAGGAGAATTCCTTGAACCTACACCTTGATGGTCATGGTTATGAAGCATGTGGTAACCCTGTTGACCTAACAAAAGGCCCTAAAACTCTTGCCTTTGGTCCCTAAGCCTACATCTACACTATGTTATATGCCTTGCCCTTAAAAACACTAATAATTCCCTAATTATGCCCAATATACCTTTACATTATTCCTTGGGGCCCTCATGGTGACCCTTAAACATGTAACCCTTACCAAGTAACTTTTAGCCCTCAATTTAAAATAAATTGATTATCTTAAAGTTTTTAATCATGAAAAAATTCCTTAATAATTAAAATTAATGAATTGATTAACCCTTATTTAAGTAAATGTGTATGGTTAAAATGGACTAAAAAGGAATTAAAAACTAATAAATGACTTACCTTTGACCACACTAGACCCCTCCTAGAAGTCGGCCCTCTAAGTGACTTGCATTAAAACATGTTTTTAATGTAACACTAAAATGTTTAATAAATAAAACAAATGTTTTAATTGATAAATGGTGATATTCCTCCTTAACAAGTTGGCCCCATTAAACTCTTAATTATTAAAACAATTTTAAAGTTAATAAATTGATATCTTTCCCTCATGAAGTCGACCCTAGTGTACTTCTCCTAAGCGCTTACAAGGAGTATATAAATACGCAACACTTGTCACATTTCGATCATCCATCAATCAATTGTTCAATTGAGGATTTTCGCTAGACTTGACTGAGGATTTTCGTGGGTTCTATAGCAACAACAGATAGGTTTCGATAGAGATTTGTCTTTCCCTTTTTGAAGATTGGGCTGATATTTTTTGCTAGAATGAGGAAGGTTTTATCTAGCAGCAATAATACTCCACATGTGTTTGTCTTCTTTTTGGTTCGCTGTTGCTAATCCAAGTTCTGAACAGTCCATTCTTTTGTCCCAAGTTGAGGTCTCCTCACGGTCTAAAGACATCCCTTGACAGTCCCGATTCCTCTTGATGATGTGGTGGTCACTTCTTGAGGTTGAACAAAGTGTTGTTTTTGGGTTATCTACTTGGCTGCTACCTGAGTCTAAGGTCATATATAGTCCTCAAATCTTCTACAAATGACATCTACAGTAACATATTTGTTAGTTTTTCAACAATTAAGCTAGCATTATGATCTTAGGATCTTTTCACTGAGAGAATAACAAGTACAGCAATAAAACATGAGCACATCACAAGAGACAAGAGACACAAAGAGTTTTCCTCGGGGAAACCATAAAGGAGAAAACCCCGCAAAGATAGAATCAACACCAAAACAGTAAGAGATCTCCCAAAACAACAGTAGCCTTCTGTCTTCTGTCAAGCCAAAGTATTTCCTTCTCCAAAGGTGTGCCACACTTGAGAGAGCAAGTGATGTATGTCACAAGTGATAAATAGAGAGACACACACTCTCTATTTATATTAGTCCGTTCACTTAAGTTGCCATTTCACACATAGGCTCAACCCTAATAATTACTACTCGAGCCTACACCTTAATTAGTGTATAATAACTCAAGTGCCCCAAAATTGTGGGGACTTACCTAATGACTTGATATGATTTGTTTACATTATTAATCCTCCCGATCGGAACATCGGGGTATGACCACATGACTCAAATACATAATAGAAACATCTCGGAATAAACATCGGGTTACAATACATAGGATACATAGAAGAATACATTCCGAAGTTACATATACATCAACACTCCCTCTTAACTAGGAAGGTATTCTTTCAACACAATTTTCAGCACTGGTCTTCTTCTCTGTATCAACTGGATCATCTTCATCTTTGAGTCGTCTTCAAGTCATCTTCGTCTTCAAGTCACTTTCATCTTCAAGTCATTTGGATCTGGATCATCTCTCAATCCGGATCATCACTCGATCTAGATCATCTCTCGATCTGGATCATCATCACTGGGCTGGATCTGGATCATCACTCGATCTGGATCTTTACTGCTGGATCATCATTACTGGATCTGGATCATCACTCGATCTGGATCAACACTGGTGTTATCTCATGATTCTACTCGTCAGC
>LPNX010836376.1:256556-318997 GCA_001517045.1 Pseudotsuga menziesii | reverse complement strand
TATTTGTTTCGAGGGTAGACTCCTTCTTGAGCCTTCAGCTTCATCGTCTTCTTCATTCATAATCGCATCGTTTCTTATCCAAATGCTAAGGTGGATAAGAAGTTCTTCAAGGGTTGAGTTCTTCATATTCCTCATTGCTTGAGGGATCTTCTTTGGATGATGAGAGCTTGATCTTCAGTTTCTTCCATCTTCCCTTCTCTTCTTATGAATTGAGCTTCTTCTTCTTCTTGAAGTCTACTAAAAGTAATCACTTCCTTCTGGAACGCATTCCTTGAATGAATGAATTTCATGATCCTGGGAGGCCATTCAAGGTGGCCATCATCACTTCTGCATTCTTCACTTTTTCTTTTACCGCTTCAAGTTGTTCTTTGATTTGAGAGACTCTTATAATTGCATGGTCTCTGCATTCTAGATATTCACATTCTTCAACTGGTTTCTTTAGGTCATATTCTGATTTTTGTTCTTACAGTCTTACAAAGGATTCCTTGAATCCCGTTATATGTTTGGAAGCCCCACTGTCTATAAGCCAATCATCACTTCCATGAGTAATGTTACCTGTGAGAGATGATATCAGAACATGTTCATCCTCGCTTGAAGAATATTCACTTTCATATCTGGATCTCTTTCTGGATGGTTCATCATCCTCTATAGCATGAGCATGATGTCTTCTTTGGCCTTGACCAAGTTCTTCTTGTGAAAGGCTTCTAACCTCGTCTCCCTCTGAAACTGGAACCTCTATACTTATGTAGGTGTCAAATCCATTTTATTCAGAGAGATCATGTACTTCTAGGCTTGGAAGTTGTCAACTTCCCCAAGCTTGTCACTAAGCTGATGTGATATATCATATTGAAATGAGAACCTCAAGAGTAAATAGCAAAGGATTAGATCTTACCGATTTGAGGTGTCCGTCCTTATCCCGGAGTTTGCTGATCTAGGGTTTGTCACAAAAACCCTAATTTTCAAAACTTGGAATCTTTTAGATCTAATTGGATATACAGATAGATCTCTTCAAATGGATCTATCCAATGTACTCCTTTTCTGAAAACAGTGGAGGGAAGCTCCTGGAACAGGAAGCCCTAATTTTTTGATTTCTTCTGCAGAAATTCCTGTTACTGTTTCTGTGATATCTCTGAAATTACTGCTCCTATATGTCTGAAATTTCGCACTAAGGTAACCTCGCATGTATCTGATCCAAACCCATAGGTTTCATCAAAATTGGTTTCACCATTTGGGATTTATGATCCTTTTCCCAAGGTGACCTGTTACAAGACTATTCAGAACAACGAAGTTGTACGGCATGCCACGTGTCACTGGTTCATCTTCTGAGTCTGATCTTCGGACCACAGAAAGTAAAGTCCGTGCCATTTCTGGAACATCTTCAGGAATTCCATTTGGACCTCTGTAGCCCAATATATTGCATATCTCCCCAGGTGTCCTGTTTATGGATGATTTCTGGAAGAGGATGGAACCCTAACTGGGAGAGATCATATCTCCCATAATATAGCGAATCGGAGGCTGATATTTGGAAACAATGTTCATCATGATTTTATCTTCGGCCCCTACAATTTTCAGCTTCTGAGACTTTTCCAATCTCGGAATATAGCGACTATACCAAAACTTAGCAGTTTTAGTATTTAGGGTTTCTCCTAGCTCAGGGTCAAACTAGGGTTTGACTTTCCCAGAGATTTACCCAACCAAATTTCTTGATCCAGGTCTCTAAAATTCGGTTTTGATGAGGAGAACAATCCTATGCTGGTCTCACTCAAAAATTCCTCTTCAGTAGAAAGCCCTAATTTCCACATCGAAACTGAAAATGCTTGAAATTGAATTCCGCATCAACAGAAAGATGCACCCTTCAATGGAGAGTCATCTTAGCATACTTTTGCTGAAAATCTGTGGAGGAAGATCCACAAAATAGGAAGCCCTAGTTCTTGTAGCTGCACAATGTCTTCTTCTCAGGTTAGCTCTGATACCATGTTAGTTTTTCAACAATTAAGCTAGCATTATGATCTTAGGATCTTTTCACTGAGAGAATAACAAGTACAGCAATAAAACATGAGCACATCACAAGAGACAAGAGACACAAAGAGTTTTCCTTGGGGAAACCATAAAGGAGAAAACCCCGCAACTTCCTCTAAGATAGAATCAACACCAAAACAGTAAGAGATCTCCCAAAACAACAGTAGCCTTCTGTCTTATGTCAAGCCAAAGTATTTCCTTCTCCAAAGGTGCGCCACACTTGAGAGAGCAAGTGATGTATGTCACAAGTGATAAATAGAGAGACACACACTCTCTATTTATATTAGTCCGTTCACTTAAGTTGCCATTTCACACGTAGGCTCAACCCTAATAATTACTACTCGAGCCTACACCTTAATTAGTGTATAATAACTCAAGTGCCCCAAAATTGTGGGGACTTACCTAATGACTTGATATGATTTGTTTACATTATTAATCCCCCTGATCGGAACATCGGGGTATGACCACATGACTCAAATACATAATAGAAACATCCCGGAATAAACATCGGGTTACAATACATAGGATACATAGAAGAATACATTCTGAAGTTACATATACATCAACAATATTGACAAGGTATGCTTACTCTAACATTGTGTTAACAGTAAGGTGGTATGTGTGGTAGTATGTAAGTGAATGTAAGATACAATATAAGTGTACAAGTGTACAAATATATGTGAACATTGATGTAAGTACAAGCATGTACAGAGAAGTGTACAACTATATAGAGTGATTAGACAAGTGGTATACGAGTGAATGGACACTGGTATGTATTAGTAGTGTACAATGTACAGTGGTATAATATATACAGTAAATGCAGTGATTTGTACAATGGTGTAGAAGTATACAAGTGTGATGAATGAGCAGTGATACAATATGTACAGCAGTAGTATATTGATATGATGCACTCCTATGCTCTCTACACTACACATGCTATGATATGATGATGGTGGATGATGCTCTCCTACGATATATGATATATATACTTGGTGAAGACAACGATGATGCTACTTGAAGATATACTATGATGATGCATATGTCCAGAGAAGAATTGTTTGTTCAATGATTAGATGTACAAGGATGTACATGAGCAATGTATGGCAGTGAAATGACTTGTTGGTATATAGGGATTACTTGGCAGTGATCAGAGAGAAGATATTATCAGCAACAGGAAGTTTGGTGTTTGACAAGTCCATAGGTTCAACAGTCCTTTTCTTCAGGGTGGTAGGGTGGTGCTAGGGCTCACAATCTTGTGAGTTAAGTTGTTGTAGCAGCTTGTTAGTTGTAGCTGACAAATCCTAGGGGTTGTAGCCCATTCCAATTATAGCTGGTAAATTTGTATTAAATTTGTTTACCCCAATTGTTGTTGGGTCAAATTTATTTTTAAAAAGGCTTTCATGTTTTACCCCTAGGACTTGGGTTTCCACATCAAAAACATTGTGTACTGTGCATCTTATTATTTTTGTGTACATTGATGATATGATATGATTGGTGATTAACAAATTGCTCTTGATTAAAATTTTAAATAGTACAAATATTGAATCACCCCCTCTCAGTATTTCAACAATTGGTATCAAAGCCCCATTAAAGTCTTAATTATTAAAACAATTTTAGTGTTACATTAAAAACATGTTTTAATGCAAGTCACTTAGAGAGCCGACTTCTAGGAGGGGTTTAGTGTGGTCAAAGGTAAGTCATTAATTAGGTTTTAATTCCTTTTTAATCCATTTTAATCACACACATTTACTTAATTAATGGTTAATCAATTCATTAATTTTAATTATTAAGGAATTGTTTAATGATTAAAAACTTTAAGATAATCAATTTAATTTAAGTTGAGGGCTAAAAGTTACTTGGTAAGGGTTATACGTTTAAGGGTCGCCGTGAGGGCCTCAAGGACTAATGTAAAGGTGCAATGGGCATCATTAGGGCATTATTAGTGTTTTTAAGGGCAAGGCATACAACATAGGGTAGGTAGTAGGCTTAGGGACCAAAGGTAAGAGTTTTAGGGCCTTTTGATAGGTCAACAAGGTTACCACATGCTTCATAACCATTACCATCAAGGTGTGGGGGGTGAACCACTGTGTAAGTAATTTAATATTTTTACCTTCTTTTAATCAATCAAAGTATATCAAGCATTGCATTATCAAATTACATCATCATATGCATCAACTAAATCAACCATGAGTCATGAGCACATTCATCACATCAAGAGAGACACAAGGGTATTTGTAATTTTGATCTTTATTTATTGTACATGGAAGACTACAATCTTCTTGATTACAATAAGCACCAATTGATGAAAAGAGCACCAACTCTCATAATAGGACCCAACCTGGTTTTCTTAGCTCCAACTAAAAAGGGTTTGAGGAGTCCAACCCTAAAGTGCAATATTCCACTTGCAAGCTTGATGCCAATCTTTGATTTCCATCAATCTGTTGCTCAACCATCTCTTCTAATCATCATTTGCTCGTTAATCTGATCAAGAAGCCACATGTCATCTTCTTCCTTTATCATATCATCATCATGTCTTCAACTGAAGCTATCACTGCCACATCTTCACTGCCATAATGTTGTAGGTGTTAAACTGTCATCAAGCTTTTATTTCAGCTGCCTATCACCAAGCATATGACAACTATCACGTTAAGCCAAAGTTCAAAACATAACTCAATCAAATGTTTACCAACCAACTGATCAATGCCCTGCACAAATTGCTCAAACTAAATGTCTGTCATTCATCTCTTATTCACTATTCAAGGAACCAAGGATCATCTAAAGTACACCGTCAAATCAATCATAGAGACCTACAATACTATCAAGTAAATCTACTTACTGTTGTTAAGTCAAATTGTCTAGTCATGTCACAAGTCAGATTTGTCATTGTATAATCAAACTGCCACTGATCATCCACAAAGTTAGGGTTTTCATCTTTACCAAGCTAGGGTTGTCACCTGTACCTTCCTCAACCAACAGTCCCATCATATTTATTTCCAAGCCTCAACATCCAATCCTATAGTTGCACACATTTCTTCACTCCAGTAATGGTTATATTAGACATAAAACCTAGCTTCGCTTCTTACAAGCAATAGTCACATTTCTTATAGTAACCTTTGTTTGTCATTTTCACACTCCTACATATCCCATGTATGTTATTCGCTTACACTTCTATCAATGCGCAAGACTATATTTAAGAAACAACACCACATTTGCACAAATCGATTTGCAGTTCTGCAATTACCAGGAGAGAGATAACCCTAACAAACACCATATAAGCAATTAACAGAGGCTTAGTTACCGGTGACCTCAGTGATGAAATGACTTTGTGTTTTGCACAATAGTAATTTTATGGTCAATTTGATTTTAGACAAAATGCTATTTCAAGACACCTGCGATCTCCTTGAGGACATGAGTATTTTCTACGTTTTTAGAGATCCATTAACTAATGAGACTTGCGATCACAAAAAGGCAAATTCCCATATGTATATTTGCATTTACATGCCCATATCGACTAGCAAAAGATTTGATTTCAGAGTTATGTCTTCAACTTCGCAAATCACACACATTGTCTGCTATCTAACAGGGTTGTATTGAACTTCAAATCTTAACTCTGTCAAAATTTTAAATTGTTGCTCCTCCTGTGTTACTGCTACACTCCGAATTCACAGAGAGAGAAGATTACAAAAATATCAAAGATAAAAATTAGACTTTAAGTTGTCTATTGTTGTTGCCTTCAAGCTATCTGAAATTTTATTTTCAACTGGTGTACTTGTGTTGGTAAACCCCAAGCAAGTTCATAATGAACTGATCCTACAAAAAGGAAAAGACTGCTGCAAAAAAAATTGACTGTTCCTTCACCTTACTGTTGCCACCACTGTCTACGCTTTCTTCCTCATACATCATAATTTTCCTTAGTCAACCATCCAAAAAATCTCAGAGCTCATCTGAATTTTTACTTGCTCAAAATGAAAGTNGTTTTCCAACATAAACATTGGAGCCGACTTTCCCCAAAATTTTTTTTTTTTTTTTTTAGTTTGGAGCCGACTTGTTGAAGGAATTATTTATTTATTTCAATTAAGAAGAATGGTCAACATTGGAGGAATTGGGTTGGCTAAATTGTAGGGTTAGGGTGTATAATGTATTCATTATTTTTTGTACAACTACTTGTGTTGCAAGTCACACACCCATTCCTTACCATAAGGGTGTCCTCATCAAATGGGTGCACTTGTGTTGTAAGTCACACACCCATTCCTTTCCATAAGGGTGTCCTCGTCAAAGGGGTGCCATTTAAGACACTAGGGATTCCATACACATGTCACCATTTAAGGTCATCATGGTCATCATGTCATTTCTAACACACACCACCTTCACCCCATCATCAAGTGAAAGCAAGTGTGTCCACCACATCAACCCATAACATGCAAGCAAGTGTCCAAGTGTCATCACATGTGTGTGGGTGCCTTCATCATGCCATCATGCAAGCAATGGGATTCATGACCTTTGCAAGGGCATCAAGGTCTTCATCAGGGGTTCCAAGTCTTCATGGGCTTCTTCAAGGACATGTTTATGGGTTCCATAGCATGTTAAAGACCATACATGGTCATCATCATCATACAAGAGCTCCATGACCCCAACAAGGGTTGCAAGGTCATCAAAACACTAAGTGTGGGTCCAAGGACTTCTTCAGAATTTCTTCAACCACCTCAACCACACTATGAGACCTCCAAGGGCCAAGATCCATCATGACATCACCTGACATCACCTGTGGGGTTACTATGCCTTCTCCTCGGGTACCATGACACCATTAGAGCATGAATGACCACATAATGGGTCATTAATGCTTCTCCAACCCATATAGGGATTCTCCATTATTCACCAAGGCTTCAAAACCATCTCCAGGGTCTTCAGCATCATCAGCAGGGTCTTCAACATCTTCAACAAGGTGGTGGCTCCAAAATCCAACCGTGTGGGTACATGGACCTTTTCAACTAGGTACAAGGTGCTTCAAGGCACAAACCCACTCTGTAAGGGGTCCAAGGCACTGCAAGAGGGACTTGGTGGCATCAATGACTACCCGTGGGGCCAATTCAAGTTCATGTTGGCATCAATGACAATTTCATCAACAAAACATGCATCCAACAAACTGACAAGATCCCTATCATTGATCTCATCTCAAGATGGAGTAGAGGAAGTCCTCTCTCCGAGGTTGATGACTGTGTAGTGCCTTATGTTGTTTGTTCTAACATTAATGTTATCATTGATATGTTAATCCCTACCATTTTCCCATCATCATAGACCTCTACTGGTTTGGTTATCCATGCCTTTGATTTGATTTTTTTGTGAAGACATCTTTTGGCGTGGATACAAAATTGTAAATTTTGTATTTTTGGAAATGGGAAAAAATACGATTTTTTTTAAGGAAAAAACACAATGCAATATAGAGTGTACAATTGAATACGTGAAAAATACATGTGTTCAACCCTTAGTTCAATTAATTATGTTAAGACGCAAAAGAGAATTACAAGCAACAACCAACCAACAAGGATAAGAATATGACTGTATACAAGCAGATTGTGAAGATCCAAAGTGCAAATTAAAACAACAAGTAAGGGGTAGTAGTAAACATGGAAAAAGAGGATGCCAAATATTTTTGGAAGCAATTGCAAAGTGAAAAGAATTATAGGAAACAACATCTCATGGGCACAATGGCAGTCACATGCAAAGCAACTATATGAAAACTTGATGGCAAGAAATCCTTACCAAAGAAAAAGCTTACGAAAAAGAAGAGGCTATATAAAGCATGAAAGGATTAGGATTGAGCAAAGCTAAATACATTCAGGGTCTACAAATGGAACACCTCAAATCGGGTAAGAAGTATGTCCGCCACAACATATAAATAGTGTGTTGAATCAAATGATTGCAAAAGGCTTTAGAGAGTGTTGGACAACGAGGCTCATCCTCCATATATTCAAAAGATGGAGGGGACCCAGACAATTACTAAAAATGATTATCTATCCATTTTTTACCAAGCTAATTGGAGGGATTGTGGATATAAAAAACAATAAATAGGTAGGTGTTTGAGAATAGAGTTAGGGGACAAGTAGGTTTAGGACTAAAGAAGTCCATCACTAACCACTGCCTATAAAACACATGGTAGAGAAGATGTGGATAAAAAAGGCAAAGAATTGTGGGGTTGTTTTGTGGACTATAGAAAGATCTTTGCCACAATTCCTAGGGAGAAGTTTCATTTCTTATGTGCATATAAGTATTTGCATTGTTGTAACTGTGCTAATAATAGATACCACTCACCAACAACTAAATGGAAAATGCTTTTCCACACATACCTTATTTTGGCATGCATCAAATTACTATTATTTTGATTGATTAAGGCAATTTGACGTACCATAAGGGGAAAATTGTCTCTAGCGGACATTGAAGTCATCGGATGTTCTCTTTAGTCATGACCTTTGGGTTTTTGTTTCAGTGACAAGTGACTAGAGATTCAACACAATATTTTTCTAAGGATGTCATAGTAGTTGAACTTACCAAATCTTTGGTTTACAACCAGAAATGTCTTTGGAAAGTAAGAATAGACGAGTAGATGGAGAGATACAAAGAAATTGTGCAATAACATATGATGAACTGAGCTATTTATTTGTATAATTTTGCACTTTGCATAGTCCTATAACTTGACTAAATCTTTGGTTGACAAGTAAAAAGAGTAAATACAGTATGAATGACCAATGAATGGAAAAAAATGTTTTTACAAGTTTCCAAGTGCTTCCTTACCAAATATATGTGTATGTAATGATTTATGAAATTGGAACCTAATTATAGATATGTTAAAATCTAACAAGCCTAGGTCGCAACAAAGAACAATGACAACTATTTTTGTACAATTCTTTGTTGCAACAAGCGTTGTTTCCTAAACGCGCAGTAGGCATAGATCTAGAGTTAGATTCAATAAGCAAGAAATGTGGCTTAAAAGTCCTCAAACTTAGTCGGTTATGAAGAGGTGTAAACAAAACACCATCTAAATAGTTGACAGCAACCTCAAAAAATGCATTCAAAGTTGATGCCAACTATAATGTAAAAAATACATTAATTTATCAAACATTTAGTTTGAGTTCAGTTTTAGCAATCAGTTTGATTGATGCCTACAACAAGTGGTTCATAATAATAAGAATTATTAATAGAAGTCTAGGTTGTGGCGTAATTTCATCTTACACACAAAATTATAAATATTGAAATCTTCAATAAGTTCACAACTAATTTGAACCTTAAAGTGGTATCCACCTTGACTTAAAGGCCCTTTAAAACCTCAAGCTAAAGCCTAACATAAGGAGGGTGAGGAGGTGGTTGATCTGCAACTCGATATTGATTTTGCATTAATGCTACCTCTGTTCCAACCTATTACTTTGAAACCGATGCCTATGCCTATGATGACCATGTCTGTGATGCCTTCACCTCTATAGGTGTTGTTAGTGGATTTGCTCCTGGCACATGATCTGGCTCTCAACTTGGCTCTGATGCCTTTCTTCCTGCTACATACGTCGTGGATGATGCCACCTCACTTTTCCAACAACCCCAAAGACGACTGAATCCCAAGAGTGCTCAAATTGTTCATGATGAAATTGATAAGCTATTGCAAGTTGGGTACATCTACCCTATTTATAATAACTGATGGGTATCACCTTAGATAAAATAAATCCGAAACAGAAAACCATGGAAATTTTATTTATTTGGTAGCTAAGTGGTGTTATGGAGTTATGTCTTCTTTCTTAACTTCACTCAAGTGGTCGTTAGGTGCATGCCAAGTAAAAAAAGTACAATTGCAAAGCAATATTAGGCCCTTGCACGTTACATAAGTCCAAGGACTGCTACAGTTCAGGTCAGAGGGAAAGGGTCTGGCATTTGTAAGATTAGAGTTGACTGTATCTATTTCTTTAGCCTCGAACTAACTTTTTTTTACTCTCCAATCCCATAATGTAGACTCGTATTCAACAACACATGGCAGACTTTATTTCCATCAAATTTAAACTCGAATGCAACATGACAACATAAACCCTTGACTTCCATGAAGTTCACAGATTACAATCCCCTACAAGTAAATTTCTGACAAATTTAAATTGAAAGTTGCTAATCCAGTGACAATAAGTCTCAGATAACTTAAAATTTACTCATTCAAACTCTATACAGACCCCTTCCCTTCTAATTTACACATAAATAAATGGAAAATTCCGCCTATCAAGTAACGATAGGGTCAAACTATACAATATCAACATCCCCCACCCCGCAAAAAAACATTATTAGGGTTTTTCGATCATATCAGTAGAAATCATAAACAAAAGAGAAAGAACACACAACAATTGAGAAAATCAAGTTCAACCCTATAAATTATAGCAAGAAGCCTTATAAATTTAGAGAGTACCACATGAAGTTTCAACCGAGCATCTTTTTTCAAAAATTCATCGCCAACAAAGTTGAGTACTTGGTCATACCTGGTATAACAACAACGAAAGATGCAAACTCAAATTGCCAAGCAGCCACCACGGACCAACACCCTGTTTTTTCGCACGCTTCCTTCTTCGACAACAACTAAAAATGAGAGCACATCGCCAATTCAAACCTGAAAGTTAGGCCAAAACTATCAATCCCTACCCTGGCAAAAATAACTCGTAATGAGCAACAATGCAAACTAGAGCAGAATACTTGCAAAGCAAAAAGAATGCCACAATCCCAACAACGACGACGCCAAGGTACCACCATGCCAACGAAAACACTCAAACGAGGTGAATTGCCTCCACAAACTCCAACAAGCAGATGCAAAGAATATAGCAAAGATGAAAAAACCGCGTCCAACATAACGTATTCATATTCAAGGAGCTAGACTCATATTTTAATCCAAATCAACCTCCAACCTCGGATGCTTGCCCCTTGTAGCCAGGGCCCCCTTGAAGCTAGGGCACATTTAACATATCCATTCAAAATTAAATGACAACCAACAATAACAACAAGAAAGTTTGAAACCCCCAACCCTACACTCCCCCCTTGAAGGCAGGGGGCATTAAGTAAACTCATGCGAATGTAGAAGACATTTAAACGAGGATGATGTCGGTCCGTCGCCCCCTCCTGGGAAGGGAAAAACGAGGATAACGTTTGTGTCCCGCAATTAATAAGAATTTATAAAATACCATTTAAAAAAAATCAATTTAATACCATAAATTTCAACTATAGTCTTATGAAAAATTTATAGCCTCTAAAGGCAAAAAAGATAAGGGCATCAACGGCATAACAGGTTATAGTGAACTTAACGCATGACCATGTGATAAAATACTAACACTAGCATAGATCCATTTTAAACCGGGATCTATCAAGCACCGAGAGGGATCCAATTTCTTGAGGTGTACATTTTTATATCATTTGGATCCCTCTCGATACTTGATAGATTTAAGTTTAAATAGATTTATGTTTTTTTTTTTAAAGTCAATATGTAATTTTTATTTATGTCGGCTAGCATAATGTGACTAACGTGACGAGATCTCCCCATACTAAGCTAGAGAACACCTCGCTTCTCTCGATACAATAACATCAATATACACAATGATACAAATCCTTGAGACCTTTGCCTTGTAAATTCTCACCAATTTGATTTAAATATATGCTTTCTTAAGTCGCATATATTTGATATTTTGATTTGTAGGGTTGCATCTTGTCATTGAATTCACGCGTATTCTAAGGTCGAAATAATTGGCATAGAAATCTGAGATTAAAACCTAAACGAACAAAGAGGGCGGGCTTTGAAGACGATCAAACATCCGACCTTATATTTTTTCATTTTTCTGCTTTTGTTTCTCTTTCTTCTTTGCGTGCTGGTATTTCGAGCGAGGGTTTGGAAGCACAAGCCCGTCGACGCAGGTAACAGGTTCGAAATTTCAAGCCGGCAGCAACCTCGCGGTTTTTAGATTTTTCCGTTCAACAATTCTTTCCACTTGTTTTTAGACAAGTCTCACAGGTACACTTATTTATCCTTTTTTCAAAGCTTTGTTTGAAACCCTAGATGCCAGAATACAGGCCACGGGAAATAAAGGGTCGGTATTTGATATAAAGTTCACAATTAGCGCAACCATTACACGAGCCCTCTGGTCAAATGGTCCTGAAAATTATATTCGACATAACTAACCGTATAAATTCAAGCAGTTTAGATATAAACCCATTTCTTGTTTGTTCCCAAGGTCAGCACGGTCTGTTTATGCATAAATTTATGGCGAGCTAGTGGTGACATATAAATCAAGAATTTGGAGTTCATTTTGTTTTAACTTTTGTTGGGTTTTTGTTGGGTATATGCAGCAGTAGCAGTAGAGGAGGAAGCATTGGATGCCATAGAATAGAAATGGAACAGCAGGAAGTCACAGGGAGTAGTAGGTACGATGGACAGGGTCAATGGGATCCCTCGCAAGAGGGTTATCCTCCACCGCCTCCGCATGAGGACGAAGGGGGCAATGATTCTTTGGTAGCTCAAAATCTGGAGGAGCATTATTCAAATGGAAATGCACAGGGAGAAGTGTATTCGAAATCCATCTTGCAGAAGGAAGGTTTGTATACCTATGGGGAGGACAGTGGGTATTATTATGCACAAGGACCGAAGGATCAGGCAGAGGCTCCAGACGTTGGATACTATGCACAAGGTTACAGGGATCCGGTGGATGCACCGGATGGTGGTTATTATGCAGAGGCATATAAGAATCAGGTGAATGCAACGGATGGTGATCATTATGTTGACACCGAATGTAGAGACCATCAAGGTGGTGGTTGCTCTGGAGAGGAATGCAGTAATCAAGAAAATGTCGGAGATCAGGCTTATTATGGCCAAGAATACAAGGGTCAGTCCGATGTGCCTGATGATGGGTGCTATGCACAGGGTTGCAAGGATGAGGCAGTATATGTTTCACAATCCCATGATGCTCAGTCTGATGGTGGATGTTACTTGCAGCCACAAGGTAATAACTATATAGAAAGTCACTACCAGAGCTCAGAGCAGACGCTTGGTGATGGGAGCTTTGCAGAGAAACAGGATTTGGAAAGTGAAGGCCAATACGTTAGTTTCCAGGTAAAGGCCACCGATGACCAGGAGTTTCAGGATTATTCAGTCCAGGAAGTATTGCCATCTGATAGGAGTAGAACCCAAGACCAAGAAACTTTGCCGTATTCAAAGGAAGGTGTTGGCGAGTTGTCAGTGCAGGAAGGAGATCTGTCAACGAGGCATGCTGCTGTAGATAGATCAGTTTCTATTACAGGCGAAGCTGAAACAAATGCCACGTTGGAAAGTTACGGCAGGGAGGTTCCTGCAGAATCTGACAAACCTAATGAAGCTTCAGGGAATGATCAAGCTCCTACACAGACAGGTCAGGGGCAACCAAATGCTGTCGACTCTGGTAAAAGAAGGCGTAGCAGGTGGGATCCTCAGCCCGAGGGAGAGGGAGAATCAACTGAAGGTGAAGGAGGAGGTAAGAAAAGAAAGTCTAGATGGGCTGCAGATGAACCCAAGAATAACTTGTTTGGACAAATACAACTACCTGATTTTATGAAGGAGCTGACTGGTGGAGAGATAGACCCTGAAGTGCAGGGATTAAATTTACAACTCTTAGATATAAATAGGAGGCTTCAGACTGGGCAGGTTCTTGATGACAGACCGGATGGGGCGAGATCTCCATCTCCAGAGCCCTTATATGACAACATGGGAATCAGAATAAATACAAGAGAATATAGGGCCCGCGAGAAGCTAACCAGAGAAAGGCAAGAGATCATTTCCCGATTGATTAAGAAGAATCCTGCTTTCAAGCCTCCAGCAGATTATAGGCCTCCCAAACTTTACAAGAAACTTTACATACCCATGAAAGAATATCCTGGCTATAACTTTATTGGGCTCATTATTGGACCCCGGGGAAACACTCAGAAGAGAATGGAAAAAGAAACAGGTGCGAAGATAGTCATTAGAGGGAAAGGGTCTCAGAAGGAGGGCCGGTCACAGCAGAAGCGAGATTTAAAGTTAGATCCAGCAGAAAATGAAGACCTCCATGTTCTGGTAGAGGCAGATAGTCAGGAATCTTTGGAATTGGCTGCTAATATGCTCGAGAAACTGCTCACTCCTGTAGATGAAGGCAGGAATGAGCACAAACGGGCACAGCTGAGGGAGCTAGCTGCATTGAATGGCACGATAAGAGATGGTGAATACTGTAGGTTGTGTGGTGAGCCAGGACATAGACAATTTGCTTGTCCAAACCGGAATTCAACATTTAAGATTGATGTTTTATGTCGAATATGTGGTGATGGTGGACATCCAACAATTGATTGCCCAATGAAAGGGTCATTACAGGGAGCTAAAATGGATGATGAATACCGCAATTTTTTGGCTGAACTTGGAGGAGGTGGCCCAGAAGGATCAATAGAAAAAAGCACTCTTGATTTCGCAAGACAGTCACGCCAGCAATCGGCTCTTCCTAGCAATTTGCCTTGGGCAGGTGGTGCTGGAGGTTGGGGAAATGCAGGATCCAGTCCTGGGGGAACAGAGGGTACTGGATTTGGTGGGTCAGGATCCTTGCAGCAGGGATCTGGATCTTCCTTCTCACGTCCTGGTCTAGGATTAAATGCGGAAAATAAATTCAATAAAGAAATAGATGATTCAAATTTGTATGTTGGATATTTGCCTCATACCATGGAGGATGATCAGTTGAGTCAACTTTTCTCTCCTTTTGGTAGAATCGAGGAAGCTAAAGTCATCAGGGACCGAATGAATGGTACTAGCAAAGGTTATGGTTTTGTTAAATATTTCGATGTCAGCTGTGCCGCTGAGGCAGTCAGACATATGAATGGATATAGATTGGAAGGAAAAATTCTAGCTGTAAGGGTAGCAGGACGGCCTCCTCCTCCTCCGGGTTCTGGATTAGGACCTGCTGGAGGTGCTTATGCCCAGCCACGGCCGCAATTTCCAATGTCCACACCTTTTGGAAACTGTGCCCCTCCACCATGGGGTGCTCCACCTGGACCAATGCCTCAGGCTCCTTATGGTAGTTTTCCTAACAACAATGGTTATGGAATGCCACCCCCTTCTGGGGATCCAGTGCAGGGAGGCCCTTATAGTGCTCCGCTACCACCTCAGTTTGGACCATATGGCCCATACCAGATGCCACTGCATCCTATACAAATGCATGGTAACATGCAAGGCCCACCAGGAACTCAACACATCCCAGGAATGCAAGGTCCACCAGGAGCTCAACAAATCCCAGGGATGCAGGGTCCACCAGGGGCTCAACAATTGTCAGGAAGTCTGTCAGGTGCTCCTCTGCCAATGCTAGATGCTCCACCCTCTGATGGAATGTCTCAATTTTCAGGGAATACTGCTAGCATGCCTACATATCAGCCTTATTATGCACCACCACCAATTCAACCAAGCAATGTATCTTCTCAGATACCGCCACCCCCTCCACCAGGGCCTTCAATGGGAAGTGCAACTTCTCTTCCATGGGTACCTCCCCCTCCTGAGCAGGAGAACCACGCTGTAGAAACTGAATATGCAAATTTTATGTCTGAGATGGGTCGGTGAATCAGGAGATCATATTTAGTGGGCACCATCGGCTAATGTTTAAAACACAAAAAAATCATTCTGGGTTATTGAAGGAAATTTCAGTATGATTTTACATGCAGAAGCCCCTGATTGGGAACAGAAGACTTTAGTTTGAGAAGACTCGTACAGCTTGTTGAGAATGCATATCATGCTATAGATGAAGAAAAATTTGATATTTTTTGGCATGCACATGTTAAGATTACAGGTCCTTTTCCCAGCTTCATCTGCACTATTATGTTTGGTTGTATTGGAGTCCAGCTGAGCATCTTGAGGAAGGCTTCTTACTTTCGTAACATGAAAGGCCCAATCTTCTACCATTATGACACTGGGTATGTAATGATCTGTCGTATTTAAATGTTACTGACAAAGCTTATTTCTGATGCTTTTGCAGCTTATGGTAGTTCAGCTGAACTGCTATCATTGAAAGGACATAATCTCTTCTTTGCTTTAATATGCAAACATTGTACTTTTTCCACCTGCCCCAGGCTTTCAATTGCTCATTCTTCATACCTCGAACATTTCACTGTCTTGCAGGTATTGTTTGCAGTTACTGGCAAAACTCTAAATTGGTTTTTATCTTTTATCTTTTTCTTCTTTTCTTTTTAATTTGGCACTAGTCTCTTTGTTTAATCTGGTTGGTCAGTTCCTTGGGAGATAAACTGACTTTGATGTTGCTGCCTGCCTTCTGTTTTCAGATGCAGTTTTCCCTTCCAGTATAGACTTGGTAGTCATGCTATTTCTATTTTGGGCCCATAAATTCAAGTTTTTATCTCTTGAAGATACTAATATTTTTATAGCTTAGATGTCACTTGCACTGAATGGGAGTGATCTTCAGTGAAGGATAAATTCATTGATTTATGATTTGACAGTGATATTGGTGCTGATTTAGTTTTATTCATAAAACAATATGGCATGTTTACTTTTCCTAACTCTTTTTTCTGGGTTTCTGTTGAGTGAAACTGACGGATATTGTGTCTGCAAGTAACTTTTATTAGCAGACGAGAACACTTTGGATTCTGACAGATTAGTTAGTGTTTTTCTACTATGTTGTTGAACATGTTACGGAAAACTCTGACATGTTTTCATTTGTTGATTTCAAGTACTTATGAGTTGTACAGGCAAATATTTAATTGCCTTCTTTCTTTAGGTAAAACTTCAGGCTCTTTGCTTTGATATGAAAAGTTTGATTGTTGTTCCTTTCTGATTTTTATTGTGCAAAACGTCGGAAGTTTACTCCCTTTTATCTCTCTCACATTTTTGACTTTTGTCAAGTTTAAACTGACATAATCACTTTAAGTTGCATGGTTTTACTGAACTTAACCGTGCTTTACATATTCAGTGGGCATATATTTGTCATAAGTAATTTTTTATGGATAGTTGATCATTGGCTTTCAAGAATCCTCACTACTAAACATTATCAACTATTCCAAGTACTGTTGCAGGCGATAGTTCTCAATGGAAGTGCCTAAATAGGAAATGTGATACAGCAGTATGCACTTTCGCAAAGGCAGATAACTTGTTATTTTTGAATTGAAATGTAATAGACTAATAGTTCTTTGACGTGCAATTGTTTTTGTTGATCTTTTAGGTGTCCCCTTAACATGTATTTATGCTTCTGTATCTATAGTCCTTTCCTTGTTTTGTATTTCTATCTTGTCTTAGGAAAGGATGCTGTAGTAACACAGTTTTTCTGTAGATTTATGATGAAACTCTCATGTATACCATCAGTGTCTGATGCCTCAGTTTTTACACCATCATTTCCTTCTAACCTTTTTATTTATTTATGGAGATACATGTATTATTCTCAGATACAGGTGTTGAGACAGTCTTTGAGAGTGGAGCACAATAAACTGTTTCCTTAATCAATACTCACCTTTTGTTTGAGAAAAAGACTTAACCCAATAGATTAATCGGGTAAGTAAAATTTGTCAATGTTGTTTTTGGTTCATTGCTGTGTTAAATTTTCTTCAACTAGCATGTTTCAAGTGAGCAGTTCTACATCATCAGGGCAATAAGAAAACAGTAGCAGAGTTACAGATCAAGAGGGAGGATATTATATGATGGGAGATGATAAGTTGAATAGATGAAATAGGACAAACAGAATAAGGAAAAATATAACTAAAAGCAACTGTTACAGCACAAAGAGAGCAAATGAAAAGAAGTTAGAGAAACAAAATTTAATGAAAAATGATAATTTAAAGAGGAAAGAAAAATGAAACGATTAATAAAAAGATAAGAAAGGATCAAAAGAAAAGGTCAAGAAGGAAAAGGAGGACAATATGGGAATGAATTTGCAAGGTGAATGAATTGTTAGGAAAAATAAATGATGAAGAAAGGGGGGGAATTGAGAAGAATTAGAAAAAACTAATACGAAGGAGAACGTAAAGGAAGACAAAGAGGAAGCTAGAAAGGAGAATACACGATAGGGAGAGCCAGGAGGATAAAAAATTAAGCTCTAGGGGGAGGGGAAATAATAGAAGAAAGGGGGTATTTTTAGTTAGAAATAATATAAACTGAAAAAATAAAAAATAAGGGAAATAAGAAACAACTAACAGAGGCTTGTTGTCATAGCATGTCTGTCTAACATCGCCCACCAAAATGGGCTTCTTTTGGTACCAATGTTCAAATCATAAAGAACTAGCATTCTGACAACTGTCAAACCTATCATACACAAAACTTAAAACAGGCCAAAGGTTTAAGGAACTCTCACCAAACTTTTAGTCACTCAGTTTCAGATTGAGCTGCATATGCCCTTAGAGGCAGCAGCTCTGGGTTCCTTGGATTTTTTCCCTCTCCATTGTGAATTTGGAGTTCTATATCAGAGCACACAGCTGAAATTTTAATCTTGAACGAATTCCAGAGGTTTGAAATTTTAATCTTGAAAAGGCTCAAATGGCTGCAATCTCAATTTAATATTCTTGGAATCACCTTGATGCAAATACTCTCTCTGGCCACCATCCTGTTGTACTACCAAGTGAATGGTGTTTCAGGCTTTGGAGAATGCTTCTCTGATTCCCTACCATATACTTTTCTGATTCCCAGTCATACTATGTAGCTAGTATCCAGACTGCAAACCCCACCAATAAGTCATGAAGCTCCATTTTTTTAATGCGAAAAATGTAACAGCTCTATTGGTTCAGCATACTCGTGGGTTTGGGGTTGAACCTGCCTGATTCTCTAGTATGTTAGTTTTAAATTTTTGCTCGACATCCTTCAAATGCTTGAATTAACTTCCCTGACTGCAACTGCATTAAATCTTAAAATTTTTGCACAATGACCCTGTGACTTGCATAAAATCTCTCAACTTCTCCTTCCTACTTGCAACCTGCTTGGTCTTCTTTTCCTTGCGCTGATGAATTTCTTTTTGTTTGCAGGACTCACATTTTCCTTGCGCTATATATGCAGATATTTTTTTACTTGTCTTAATGGCTGTAGATTTCAACTTAACAATTGCTGTCTTCTGTCATTTACTTTCTTCTGCTACCTCAGAACCTGTCCTTACCTTTTAATCTTCCTTCCTGGGAAGGGCTTCTATGGATTCTAAATGCTCCTCCTCCCTTTGGTTGGGCAGTTTAGAAATCACCAGCATACCCCAAAAGATCAATCCACACTTGAGAATGCCATATTGAATTGCAAGCCTGTAATGCCCCTACACCAATCATTAAATTATATATCATTGCATTAGCATCATGGAAAATAATTTGTCCTCGTGGAATCATACCATACTGTCATTAACCTTTTTACCTTTAGTCACTCTCAGGCTTGCCAACCTTTGGTTCAGTGCAATAGAAATTGTTCTAATACCCCAAAAGGCCATCCTACCCTTGAGAATGTTACATTAAGTTGCATAAGACCCTAATGCCTAATACCAATTCAGAATAATTAAATTAGTTATCATTGCATAAGCACTATGAGAAAACATTATTCCTTATGTAGTCATACTACTCGGTCCTTGTTCTGTTTAGCTTTGGCTGCTTTCAGGCTAACCAACCTGTTACTTAATTGGTACCCTTGCTTTTGACATTGAAAATGGCTCAATCCTTTTGGTCAGAGCTTTTACCTGTTCACAGGATCCATTTATCAAACTTCAGTCTGCCTTGCATCAATTCAGTGATCATGTTGAAGTTACCTTTGATTATTAAACCTCTGAGCCCTACTTCGAGGATTGCCATCTTACCCAACATCAGTGCTTGGTGAATCTCTGCTTCAGATACTTTGTTTACCCAAGGTCAAACCAATAAGTTATAAGATCCATTTACTCTTCTCTTACAACTTCTTATTCTGCTTCCCCTGGATTGCCCTTAAGCACCATAGAAATTTGGATTTGAGAAATTCGAGGGGTGATGGTGAGGTGGTGACACAATCTGTATCTTCTATCAGCTTGTAGTTATCATCCCATCCTTGTGGAAACTGAACTTCAAGTGATGTATACTGTGACAATATTTAGTTTGTAGATGGCTGTCTCTTGTACTGTTGCAATGCCTTTAGATCCACTATTTCAGTGAACCTAACTTCTTTATATGGAGTTTGTAGCTGTATGTTTCTGTTTATTGCATTGCAGCCCATTGCTCATGGCATGTGGTGATTATATAGGGACTGACTGCTAGCAGCCATATCCTAGTTCTGGAATCCAAGGATTATGGAAGCTTTCAACCAACCTGGGTGACACGAGTGGATCATTGATTAAGCATGATGTGAACAATGCTGCATATAATCATGAAGGTTTACAGGAGGCAAGATGATTCTATATGAGTGAACATTGAATACCCTTTTTGATTTAGGGTTTTTGTGCTGCTGAGAAGCTGTCTACAGTATGCGATATGTTAGAGGTCAATATAATCTGTGTGATATTAAGTAGTCTTTTGTGCTAAAATCTTAATTGTGCAGGGCATAGTGAGTTTAGAGTGTAAAGATAAATGGTATGTTCGACAGGGTCACATCCCCAGGTGAGGTGGTGACACAATCCATGTCTTCCATCAGCTTGTGGTTATTATCCCGTCCTGATGGAAACTGAACTTCAAGTGATGTATACTGTGACAATATTTAGTTTGTAGATGGCTCTCTCTCACTGTTGCAATGCCTTTTGATCCATCGAGGTCTTGCTCCACTATTTCTGTGATCCTAACTTCTTTATATTGAGTTTGTAGGAGTGTTTTTGCTTACTTTATTGCATTGCATCCCATTGCTCATGGCCTGTGGTCATTATATAGGGACTGACTGCTAGCAGCTTTATCCTAGTTCTGGAATCAAGGCTTATGGAAGCTCTCAACCAACCTGAGTAAACACAACTAGATCATTGATTAAGCATGATGTGAGCAATGCTTCATAAAATCATGAAAGTTGACAGGAGGCAAGATGATTCTGTATGACTGAATACTGAATACCCTTTTTGATCGAGAGATTTCGTGCTGCTCAGGAGCTGTCTACAGTATGCAATATGTTAGAGGTCAATATAATCTGTGATTTAAGGACTCTTTTTGCGCTAAAGTCTTAATTGCGCAGGGCGTAGTGAGTTTAGAATGTAAAAATAAATGCAATGTTTGACAAGGTCACGTTTCCAGGTGTCAGGGACATGTGCCCTATGCTTTCTTCCCCTAGCTCCTTTGACCTGGGGACATAATTGGGAATGTTCCCTGCCATTGCCTGTACAGCCCTGGTACCTAGGGCTTCTCCTTGGATGTCCCATGCAGAAATTGGACTATTCCAGTGCTTGGGGCCCTGGGGGTACTATGGGATACTCCCTGTAGGGGCATGTCCTTATAAAAACACAGAAATAAAAAGTAAAACAACAGAAATTGATTTTGTTTCTTTAAATAAAGGTTAGCCATGTTCCTATTTTTGTTATTTTTTGCTATTACAGTTTTGACACTTCACCAAAATCATGATGGATGTAATTATATGATGTATTCTTGTATTTCATTTTGATTTAGAAGTTGATTTTACAATGAGAAATACAGGGATTCTCCTATTTTGAATAATAATTTTCAAATTGTGTAACTGTGAATTAGATCATGGAGGTTGATGTTTAAATGGTATAAATGTGTGATTAATTATGATTAAATATGCATAAAAAATATGTATTATATGCAGTGTTCCACCAAGTTTCCGGGACGGGGGGGTGCGTGGGGGCGGGGAAACGCACATTGGGGACGTGCAGAGGCAACCCCGCACATTGGGGACGTGCAGAGGCAACCCCAAATTTTGGGGAATTTTGGGGAGCGGGGGGGCGTCGGGGTCTTCAAATTTTAACATAGAGGGGGCATCTCTAAAACTATTAAAAAAAATACATGCTAAATTGAAATTCATCATTGTGCAATGTAAACAAGATATTTGCTTCATAACTTCATGATGACTATTTTAAATTTTAAATACATGCACATCTTCCATAACAACTTCGAATCATAAACATAAACAAGTAACAAGTTAACAATAGATAAATTATTAAATTTTAAATGACAAATCAATAATCATAAATCTAAATTAGTAAATCATAGACATGTCACATAAATGATAAATTGTAAACTTTAACGTTTAAACACTAAACACTGATCAATAGACTAGTAAACACTGCAGTATAATATATTTGGCAAAATTTACTCAAAATAAATAGTACTAAAGAGTAAAGTACTAAATAGTCAATGAGTGATGAGTCAAAGTCTAAAGACTCAGTTTGAGTTCATCAATGACAGTAAATAAAAGTTTAAAAGTTAAAACTAAAAGTATCAAAAATAAATTATGAAAAGAGTCAATACTCAAAGTGCATCAAGGAGATAGATCCATGGACTGGTCCTCTTGATGCATCTGCGGCATGAAGTCACCATCTATGGGAGTGTCACAATCTAAGTCAGAGTCACTTTCAGTCTCAACCTCGGGAGTGACCAATGGCACACCAACCAAACTGTGTTGCACCTCATATAGTCTCTCCTCTTCGTCTATCTGTGCATCATCCTCTGGATCCACATTCCATTGTGTAGCCGGTCCCATCTGATACTTTGGTGTCTTCCTATGTGAAAGACGTAGGGCACTATGCATTGCAACTAGTTTCTCTGCTCTCTGAAAGGTAAGTCTATTCCTCTTGATAGAGTGGATGAAGCTATATGTAGACCAGTTCCTCTTTGCTGCAAAGGAACTAGCAATCTGTGACAATAAGCGAATAGCAAGATATTGAATCTCTGGAGCATCATCCCCATGCATCCTCCAGCAACCAATGGGGTCTTCTTGGCCTAAGTCCTTAAGATCTTCTTTTGCACCATGGTTGTTGAAAGGACTATTGAGATTTGCAAAATGGACCCATTTTCTTCGAATTTTCTTTGCATCATCTTCATCATACATCTTTGTTATGGTAGCTCGAAATCCCCTCTTGATCTCTGGATCTTCAATGGGGGAAATTCTGCCAGGCTTCTCAACATACCATTTTGGGTTAAGTGCATATGCTTCCATGTGCAAATGTGTGTTCATTCGATCCCATTTATGCTGAATAATGGGTCGAATTTGGGTTGTATAGAACTCTAAGGACGACTCTTTTTCATGAATGGTTGCCCTTGCTATCAAATGTCTCATAGATTTCTCCAAGGCTAGGAGAATTTGAGTCCCCATAGTGAATAACCTCAACTATAGGGCGCAAGAAAGACACCAAATAGCTGCAATTTGCCCACCAATCCTCATCCAAAAGCTGAACCCTGACCTTCTTCCCCTCATTTGTCTTGGATCCAGTCCACCTATTCCAATCTGGAGTCACAACCATGGCCTACAATGCTGGTTGCACCTCCAACATCCTATCCAACAAGAGATAATAGCTAGCATATCTAGTGTTTGTGGGCTTCAGGAATTCCTTCCTTGAGTGAGTCCTGTACATGGCTAAGGAGGTGTGGTGGTTGCAGATAAACATCTGCACATCTCTCGCAGTTAACACCAATGATGATACCCACTCAATCTTCCCAATGTCTTTCAGTGCATTATTGAGTGCATGCACACAACAAGGTGTCCAAAAAATATGCCTATATGTGTTTTGAATTAGTAACCCAGCGGATCTACACACTGTTGCCGCATTTGTCACAACCTGCACGACATTTGTAGGTCCAACCTCCTCTATAGCTTCTCGAAGAAGCTCAAATTGGAAAGTTGCATCTTTGCGCTTTCCTGAACAATCAATAGCTCTAAGAAAGAAAGGCCCTTCTTGGCATGTAACTATGATGTTGGTAAGTGGACGTTTGGAAATGTATGTCCACCCATCCATAACAATGGAGCAACCTTTCTTCACCCATATTAGTCTCATATTTTCTTTCTGCATAGTGATATTGGACACTTGCCTGTCTAAAACAACTGTCCTCAACTTATGTTCACCTGGTGGCACATATGAAGGTCCTGTTGTTGCAATTGCTTGGACCATCTCCTTATAATAAGGAGAGCGACTAACATGAAATGGAATTTCATTGGCAAAAAGGAATTTGCCAATGGCATCATCTGTATCATTACGATTCAACCTGCCATACATCCCTGAAATAGTTGGTCCTATTGCACATGAACGAGAAGAGCCCTTCTTTGAGGATGATGTCGTAGCAGGAGATGGTGGAGGCATAAGGTTGGATGCTTTAATTGAAATTCTAGATTTCCTTTTGGAATTAGAACCTCCCTCTAGGGCCTCCACATTGTGGCTAGAGAATGTGCCTTTTGTATCTGCAACCATTTGCAACCTCAAAAGGTCAGATCTTTGTTGCATGCTTAATTTTGTGCATACATTAAGTCCTTTTCCACCTATGCCCAAAAGGTGTTGCTTAATCCGACTGTAATTGCCAACCCAATGATGGCCACAAACATTGCATGTCCAATGACGTGAACCACCACCTCGCTTTGCCATAGATTGGGGCACGGATGCACCTACTTTTGTTACATATACCAAAAGTGGTTTTTTGGGATCATATGTTTCCTTGGCATATTCAGCCATTATCCTTGGTGGATTGGCACCTTGGCTGCCCACATTAACAGACCTGGATGAAGTATCTGCATCTCCAGTTCCAACCTCTACCCCACTACCAACTTGACCCTCAACATGAGTTTCAGAATCTGAATCATTGCCACTGTTAGTGTCACTGCCACTGCCACTAATATTTTTGAAATGACTCATTTTTTATGGTTTATCAGCACCAAATTTTGGCAACCCGAAATCTCAACAGAAACTTTAATAAAAAATAAAAACTAGAAGTTTTATTTTTATGAATAAACTTAAACATTAAAAAAATTAAAAAAATAGAGCTAAACAATTTATTAATTTAAGAGGCTAAACAATGAACACTGAAACATAACTAAATTTTTTAAAAAACGTAGCTACACAGGCTTCAATCTTCAAAGTTCAGAGCTAAAAATTTTAAAAACAGAGCTACACACTGTCACACTCACAAGCTTCAATCTTCAAAATTGAAAATTCTGAATTCAGGCCATTTACAAACTTTTATTATTTAATGAACATTGAATATTCAATAAATTGAAACATTAAAAAAAAGAACCAGAGCCAAGCAATTTAATTGCTAAACAGAGCTAAAATTTTAGAAAAACAGAGTTAAAAAATTAAAAAACAGAGCTAAAATTTTGAAGGAAAAGTTGAAAATTTTAAAATTTAAAATATAAAATACCTCCACACTGCACAGTAGAGAGGAAGAGTCGTCCACGGCTCACAAAAATTGGTAAATCGTTACCCACTAGCACAGTGCACTCCACGGCCACCAGCGTCCACTCCATGGATGAAATGAAAGTGAAACTCCATCGGCCACAACTACCACAGTCCACGGGTCACTGCTGAAACTCCACCGAATGCTCACAGAATGAGACTCACGGGCTGAGACTCCACCCACTGCTCAGCATAGCTCACAAGCATTAGACTGTGCTCACGGCCCCCCATCAAGAAACGTCAAAAAAGTGCGTTTTCCCACGTTTCTGAGAAAAGGGGGCGCTGGGAAATGTTTCCCATGGAGCTTCCCAGTCCCTGTGGCGTGGGAAGCGTAGGGGGCGTGCCCCCGACCATGGGAGACGCGTCCCCGTGGAAAACTGATTATATGTATATATATAATTGGGTTAAGGTTCCATATTTTAAGACGCTTACGTTCCCTGTAGGGAAGATTGGGACTAACCACCAATATGCATGAAGGAAAGGTTGTTAGGAGCTTTTTGGGGGCTTGATGTTTTGGAAAATATACGGTGTGATCTAACTCATTTCTCATTTTCCATGTTTCTAAGTTCAAGCTGCTGGTTATCAAAGGCATCACAATGCACATTTGGAAGTGGGAAGGCTGTTTTAAAACATCTTTTGATAATGACTACCAGTAGTTAGGAATGAGAGGAACTAAAAGAGTTTGAAGGGTGAAAAGATCTTTGAAGCCCGACTAATGTTGGAATAGTTAGCAAGTCACGGTAGCAATGGGAAGAAGCAATTGATAAAAGCAATTTTAAAAAATGGACTGGCCATACTAATGGTTACACTTGACAATCCATACTTTTACAGTTATTATCGTGTCATAGTAGGTCAATGTCAACATCTTTGGTTGTGGTGGAACAGAATTTGTTATCAAGTAGAATCTCCATCAATGTGGTGGTTCTGTGAAAAAAGGGAACATTAAGGCAATCTTTTAGTTTGGCCTAACTAATATGGAAATAATGTCTGTCATTTGTTATCTTCATCATGGCTGCAAAAACTTAATGCATCAAGTGAATTGTTAGCCCTTGACAAGTGAGGCAGAACTCAAGTCGAATTTGTTGCTTGGTGCAAGGTTCTAGAAAGAATGGTATGTAAGCCTTTTTTTTGTTCCTTATTTTTTATGGCTAGGCTTGTCATTTTGTTTGTTGTCAGAAGGGGCTAGGTGCTGGGGGGAGTTTTGCCATTTGTTTAACAAATAGTGCATGTTATGGAATTTCCAGAAGACGTTTGATGGTAAAGTGAACATGAAATGCTAGTGGAGAAGGTGGTAAAGTGCCCTGAAGTTAACTTTGCATCATTAGGTCAGTATATCTTGCATTCGAGTTACACTTGCACATTGATGTCCTAACAACAATGAAAAGGTAGTTCAAGGTATGTGTAACTAGTTAGTGTGGTGGATACCTTGTAGAAGAGAGTGGGAGTATGCAATGATCCATTATTATTATTCCTTGAAACAAGGTAAGCTAGCAACCGAGTATAACAACATAATTTTTTCATGAAGTTCCGTTTGAAACTAAAATCTGGTTTAGTTTCTCAGGGTTACAAGGATCTGGGTGCTTTTAGCATTTAAACTTGGAGGCCATTCCAATAGCAAATAATCCAAAGACTGTTCACACTTTGTTGTTTGAAGCTTCATATTATTTGATAGCTTTCTAATCTGCAGTTTCTGCAAGTTTCAATTGCATAAAAATCATGGGAAAACACTTCTTCCCCTCGCACACACACACACACACGTGTATGTACTATATATATAGATTAATATCCTATATTCAACTTTCTCAAGTGTATATGTTCTAGTATTGGGTTTCAAGGTCATTTGTAAAGCAAATTGGGAGCCAACCAATTCATGACAGGGTCAAGCTGGTCTTTGACGAGTCTCCAAAAGGAATCCTCGAAACACAAGTATTAGTGGTCTTTTCTGAAATGATCAAGAAAATTGCTGAATAGCTTACATGAATGAGTTGGTGGTAGCTACTAACAACATAGCAGAATGCAAGGCCTTAGGAATGGTTTTTAAATTAATGATTACAAAAGGCTATCCCTCTCTATAAGTGGAAGGAGAGTCTAGTTGGCCATTGAGATCAATTAGAGGGGTACAACTGAGAAAGTAATTGGAAACATATTTAGTGTACGCTATTTAAAAACCTATTAGCTTGTTACTTTTCCTATGTAATTGACCTATACCAAGATGTTTCATAAATCGCTGAATAGCCACAGGTTTTCAAGTAGAAAGAAGAGGAGTACTCAACAAGAAAGAACTTTTCCTACCTTGTTAGAAGCTCAAGAATATTAATTAGTATTTTGAATTTCGTAGCTTTTTTGGTGGCCATTGATATCTATTCCTTGAAATTCTGGCTCGTTAGATGTATTATAATGGATGAAAGGGGTTACAAAGAGAAGGACCAAGGACAAACATCAACCACACAACAATGAAGGTATGATGGAACCAAACAACTCGGTGTTTTTTTGCCTTAGTTTGGCTACTCTTGTTTCAAATCAAATGTTAAGAAAAGTTTGAAAGTTCATGGAGGCAATTGTCTCCTATCAAGGCAATCAAATTGTTGGCCAATATCAGAGTTAGGAGTCAAAATTGTATAACCTTTGTTAACTAGAACCAAGGAAAGTTTTGGGTAAGATTTCTTCTATATAGTTTTGAAAGGAAATATCATTAGAAACATATTTCCCAAATGTCAGATAGTCCTTTTTGTGAATCAAAGAAAAACAACAATTTTAGGTGTAATTTGTATCCTAGAGATAAGTTTTGGGGATTTGGGACAAAATCTTTATTTTTTTGAATCATTGCAAAAGAAAATCATGTTGGGTTTCATGAATAAAACAAGAAAATCACACATTCCCTTTTTAATCCCCCAAATACTTGTATAGGAAAACTTTTAAGACAATAAAAAGAGGGAAAATGCCAATGAGGCTTGTTAGCCCATATCATGTTGAGGTGACTTGATCATCATTTCCATCACATATGGTAGTTACATTGATGAGCTCTATTGTTTACTCATTGATATTTGACAAAGACTTCCAACTTGCTTAGTTCACCATGATATGTTCCATGCGTCAGAGATCGATGGGGACATATAGTTTGCACCAATGTTATGCCATATGTTCTCTCGTTGACTTATGGTCAATGCTTTCTTATGTCTGGACATGACCATATGGTGACAATGATGCTACTCTACAATGACCCATGTATTATATATGGTTGTCTCATAGCTAAGGATGCCATCACATCCAACAGTTCCATTGATGAGCTATGTGGTTTTCCCAATGGATATTTGATACATTTCCAACTTGCTCAGGCCATATTATGTGCCATATTTCAGAGATTGATGGAGACATAGTTTGCACCAATGTTACGAGATATGCTCCCTATTTGACTTATGGTCAATGCTTTCTTATGTGTGGACATGACCATAGGGTACAATGATGCTACTTGATTATCTTCATTAGATAAGCATATGATCATTGGGTTAGGTGTGTTTCTATGGATTTAATTAAGCGGGACCCTCATTTCATGCCATTTACAACATTTTACTTAACCATATTTATTTTGTAATTTCATTAATCATTTCACCCATTTCCATCATGTCCCCATTTCACAATCAACTTATTATGTCATGTTCCAAGGTCTATACATACTATTCCTATATATGGCGCCTATGTCAAAAAGTCATACTCTTAAGGGGAAAGAAGTTAAATGATAATTGTGATCGATGCCCTCTTGCAAAAGCCATGACCTTATGTCTAAGGTTATCAAAGCCAATTCCTCAATTCCAAAGAAAGCAAGGGTGAATTCAAGAAGAAAATTATTTTCTTACATGCCACACATAAGAAATAAAAATCATAATCTCCTAGCTCTTGAAAGCTAAGTGTGAACTTTGAACTATGACACTTTCCAATTATAGTTAATTCATGAACACCTTTTCGTAACATTACATTCACTTCATCATGCTCACCTTAACTAGGAAATATATTTGGTTATAAAAGTAAAACATGAAAATTTGGATCAATTTAAGTTACACCATGGTAATTCTAAGGTTATTGGGATAATTAATTAGTGAGTTATTAGAAAAGTGCACTTAATAGCTATTTATGCAGTGTTACCTCCAGTTTTTGGGATGAGGGGGACATGGGAACGTGGGAATGTTTTTAAAATTATAAAAATAAAATAAAATATAAAAAATAACAATTCATTTGATATATATTCAGAATTGTGCAATGTAAATACTAAATATATTGATTTATTTTTTAAGTAGTACAAAGTAGAGATTGTAAAAAATGAAAATAATGGGAAAATGTTAAAAAAAATTCTTGGAAGTATTGGAGGGGGAAACGCTTCGTTAGAAGTCCCCAAGTTCTCGGGATGCAGGGAACATGTCCCCACCCTTGCAGGCCGCGTCCATGTGGAACATTGTTTTTATGTTAATGTTTTGCATATTTAAATGATATTTTTTCAAAGTCATACATTATATAGTCTTAACACTTGAATTGGATTGTAACGATGATGCATATTCTCATGTGATTGTCCTCCTTGTACACACTTGGAGGTACACGTTTTTTTTTTTTACATTTTTGATAAGATATTTTATTTAGAGGGGTGTATTGAAAAGTGAGTCGGTGGTTTAATTTGTCAATGAGGTTGTTACATCATTGAGTGGTCAAGATCTAGTTGCTAGTTTTGACAATTTTATTAGAGGGTTTAACAATTCTCTCGTCTATATAAGAGAGACTTTCTAATTGTAATTTTTGCTAGAATCTGGAAAATAAATTTCTTTTGATATTCTTGTGTTTATTTGTCTAAGTACTAGGATATGTGATGAATTTTGTAGAACATGTTGAAGATCCAAGTGCTAGATGTTCAAATATTGATTCTTCTACAAGAATTGATTTATGAATAGCAAGGTTGAGGTAATTTTATTTCAAGTTTAGTGCTATTTGCTTATTAAGTTGCTTTGATCTTAGCATTTGAATTATTGTTCATATTAGTAAATTCCTAGACTTTGTTAGTAAGAATACTAGATATTGCATGTAGGTTTTTATGTGGAGATTTTCAACTGTTGAGATTTCGATAGATCTAAAGAGAACCAACACTTAGTTATCAAAAACTAGGGCAAGGGTATGAACTCTTCTACCCCTCCCACTCGTTGATTCCAAATCTTTATATTTTCCTTTATGACCACATGCCATTTCCTTGGGACATTAAGCACTAGTTAAGAGAATCACAATCTCTATTTTAGTTATTTCAAACAATAATTCATTTTACCTTTGGGTTTTTGTTTTGAACATGTAATTTAACATTTATTTTAGTTATTTGAAACAATCATTCATTTTACCTTTGGGTTTTTGTTTTGAATATGTAATTTAACATTTATTTTCACACTTTAAAATAAATAAATATATCTAAATAAATCCTCTTTGAGTTCTCTATTTTAATAAACTCAAACAATCATTCATTTTTCTTTCACTTTTTTGTTTGTTTTGTTTTAAATTTGTAAATTAAAATTTATTTACGCATTAAAACAAATAAATGATATCTATATAAATCCTCTTTGAGTTGGATGTTAATACATGAACTTTTTTATTTTCGCGTGGTTAATAGCCTCAACAATTGTGTTCAGGGCTTGTTACATCTATAGTAACAATTCTAGGGGGGCCTCCCGAAGGAGCCTTGCTTATTGACTCCAGTTTTGGGAGCCTAACCCTAAAGGAACCAAAGAGTTAGATTCATGAGAATCGAACCTCCAACCTCAATATCAATGGTCTTTGGACTCATACTCCAACCAATTGAGCTATCCTCAAGGCTAATTCATCATCTTATGTTATGTTCATGGTTAACTAGTTTTTCTTTATTTGCTGATTATAACTTGAAATATATCTGAGATTAAATGTCATTTTCTGATTTGTTTAGCTCCATATGGTTTAATTTATATATGATATCTAAATAAATCCTCTTTTTTGTTGTACTTTATTTCACCATCTTATGTTATGCTCATGGTTAACTAGTTTTTCTTTATTTGCTAATTATAAATGAAGACTTTTAGATTTGTTTAGCTCGAAATGGTTTAATTTATTCATGTTGTTTATGAGCTAAACTTTTCATAGCATCGAGAGTAGCAAGGTGCTTTTAGTCTATTATGGAGGAGATGTCTGTGTTACATAACGTTTAAAAAAATAAGAATAATTAAAAAAATTCACGTTGTCTCATAGCTTATTAAAAATAAAAAAAAGTGATTAAAAAATTTCATGTGCTCATAAAATTATAAAATTAAAACGATCATAGATATATCCGGGGATCTATTAAGGACTAGAGGGACTCAGTTTCTTGAGGTGTATTTTTTATTTATTTAATTTTTTTACATATCAAGAAAAATTTACGTCTCAAGAAATTGGATCTATTTTGTTGCTTAATAGATCCGGGTTTAAGATGGATCTATGTTGGTTGTTGGTGTTAGTACCATGGTATTATAAGTAATTTTTAGATATTTATTGTTTTACATGGTTAATTTACTCACTAGTTCAGATTTTAAATTTAATGGTTGTTACCTTATAATTGTTTTGTTATCTATGTTAATAGCACCTACAAGTAACTAAGCGCTCTTGCGAATTTTAATGTTGTTTTAACTACTCATTTTCTTCAAAATATCTCCTTTAAGTTGTTGATTTATTTTTGAAATTAAAGATCGTTTTCTTATAGGCAAAACCAATATCTCCTTTTAACTACTAGTAAGTGTTGTACAAGTTATATGGTCACTTTCAAGGTTTAGTCACAATTTACATTGAAGCTTTTAAGAGGTTGGATCAATTTTTTACTCGTTGTTGTTCACTTCATTCATCATGATAATAACATCAATTTCTTTAGTGGATGTGTTTTTCATATTTTTTATTTTATTTTCATGGGTATTGATTATTTTATATTGTAACTAGTTGATTGTTTTCTAGTAAATTCATTTGATGATTTTGGGTTGTTCATTTTAACTTGTCATCATTTCTTTAATTACGCTCATGGTTTATGGATGATTAAGTGATTTTTTAAATAAATATTTACAATTTTGAAATCTTTTAATTTCAATTTAATAAACTTTTGAGCCATCAACCTATTTATAATCTATGTTATCTCTTGAACTTGGTTGCGTTAAGGGATTTCTTCTCTGTGATTCGTGTGGGGAGATCGTTGTATATGATATATTCATTTTTTCCATAGTTTCATTTGGTTATAACCCTTTCGAATGCTTGCAGTTAGAGTGCTAGTTTTTGTGGCAACATTTTGATGTTGTTGTCGGAAATCAAGGTCCTTTCCTGGAATTAGAATATTAAGCTTCAATCGTTGATGAGGTCTATTTAATTAATTCATCTGGCCACTACACTCTACATCATTTGTAAAATGTACGATGAATGCACATTTTAGATATCATTTTTGAGGGTTGAAGATTTGAAGAAATATGGCACCTTTGGAGTTCTATGAAAGTTATTTTTGTTTTGATATTAGGGAAACTTCAATTATCCACATAAAATTTCTTTTTAGTTGAAAGAAACTTCAGGTATCCAAATAAAATCTCTTTCGAGGTGAAAGAGTTGGAACATCATGTTTCACAATTTGATGAGGATCATTAAGCTTCTCATTTTCTTTATTCATTTATGTGCTAATCACAATGTGTCTGCATGATGTTCTAATAAGAATGTTTGCAATTTCTTTGCAACTTAATGCAATTTTTTGGCTTAAGAACATGAGTAGGAGGGTGTCTTCTTTTAATGATTTGGTTCTATCATTTTGTCAACAATGGGATGATAGTTATGTAAAAGAAGAAAACATTAAAGATCTAAGAAAAAATTGTCAAATCTTACAAGAAATTATCTATTACTCTATGTTTGAATACTAAAGAGGCTTTTATAATACTCTTTTGGATCAAATCAAAAGATGTGGAGAGAAATTGGTCTCATTAACAAAATCCATGAAATAAAAGCTTGTTACAGAAGAAACCCATAAGAAAATCCCTGTGCATGTTGTGGAAACACTTTGTGACTCCATCCCATGAAGATTTTTGAAGAAAAACTTGTCTATTCATGAAGAATCCTTTGAGGAGCATTTGCGCATTCATAACTCCATAGAAGTACATGAAAGAAACCCATGATGATGAAGAAACATCTTGTCAATCCATTGATGATGATCATGTGCAAGAAGAAACCCTTGAAAATATTTGTGTTGAAGACTTAGATTTTTCTTCCACTCATCATGAAGATGAGGATTTGGTGAGTTTTTTTCTCAAAATTTGGAACATCTTAAAATATTTTGTGAGGTTTTTGAGAAAATAAGTGATGGAGGCAAACCTTTGGATGATGATGCATTTGAAAGTCTATTTTCTGTTTTGCTTGAAAATGATAACCAAAGGTGTGATATGATTGATGAACATCTTTGAAAAGTGGATCATAGTTATGATGGACATTATTGGAGATCTTTAAGTGATTGTATTTATGTTATTATTGTTGAGTGTTGATTTTGAACCCTTCCATGGCCACTTCCAACCATTTATATGTTCTAATATTTAAGATTTGGTGCAACATTAATGGGTTTTTGATTTAGGTTTGGGGCATATTAGTCTGCCTTCTTTAAGGGAAGATTTTGATAATGATTTTTAGCCAAAATCTTCAACGACTAATTATGTTTTGGGGAACAAAATGATGCAATTAATGGGAATTTTGGACATCTTTGCATGCTCTTACTTATGGAGAATTTAAAGCAACATTAGGGATCATTTTTAGCCATGCTTTTCTTTTAATATTGCAGACTTTTCTTGTTTTTCATGGCTATTTGATAAACTGAATAACTCGATTTTTCCAGCGTTTAAACCTTTTATTGCATGATGAATTAATAATTATAAAATCAAGAAATCTTGAAGTTGTTGAGGCTGAAAATGTTATGGGGCAACAATGTTTTAAATGAAAATTTTCCATCCTCTTTCCATCTACATTTTTAGAGTTTAAATGGAATTTTTCATTTAATAATACTCATTTAAGTGTTGGAATTTTCATAGGACAACCCCACGTTGAAAACTTTTATATGAACCCTATCTAATCTTAAATAGAGAGAGCTTGTGGCAATACTTGTCTATTTTAGCAAGGTTTTGTGGATGATGATTTTTCATATGCCTTTGATTTTATGTGCATTTCCAACCTTAATTTTGAGGAGATTTTGGCATGTACTACTACGATAAATGTTGTCTTGTCTTGTCTTGTCTTGGTTCATCACAAAATCACCAAGCATAATGGAAAAATTATTTTATGGACGGGATGTTGAGGTAGCTTCATTGGATGTTTGATTTTACAAAGCATTCTTTTATTAATATGTTAGGGTAGGTAGGTGGAAAAATGAATAAGCTCTTTAGCATGAACGTTATACTTAATTTTTTACATGCATATTGAGTGATAGTTCTACTTAGTGCATTTTTGGTTTCATGCACTGTATTTGATAAAGTTTATTTTATGCATTTACTTGCTTTATATAATTTTCTTCTTTTTGGTTTATGCACATATATATATTCTGGTGGTATCATCTCCCCTAGTTATACTGATGTTTTGATTTAATATTTAGCAAGACTTGGTCATTGAAGAACACTTTTATGAGCAAATTTTCTTCTTGTTTCTTGTACCATAGAGTTTGGAGTACTAGATATTTTTGAGGTTCTCATGCACTCTATCCTTGAGTGCATGTCTTGCAATTGGAACTAGATGCTACCCCATATCATGTAGGGGGTGGATTGATCATCGTTTCCTATTTGAAATTCCAACATATCCAACGATTCCATTGATGATCATGGTTTTCTCATGGATATTTGATAGAGAATTTCAAGCTTGCTCAGTTCACCATGATATGTGCCATATGCTAGAGATTGACGCAGACATACAGTTTGCACAAGTATTATAACATGCTCTCTAGTTGAATTATGGTTAATGCTTTCTTATACGTGGACACGACCATAGGGGGACAACGATGCTACTCTATAATGACTCATGTATCTTAGATAATTGTCTTATAGCTAAAGATGCATTATGGTATGGTTATATTTATTCATTAGATTAAGTGCATGACTTTTTGAGGGATATGTGTTTGTGTCCCTATGGATTTAAATAAGCGCGACCCTCATTTCATGTCATTTACAACATTTTATCTAGCCATTTTTCATATCATGTCATTTCACTAACCATTTCACCCATTTCCATCATGCCGCATTTATGTCATGATCTAAAGTCTCTACATATGTTCCAACTCATCAAAGCCAAATCCAAAGAAAAAGATGTGCTTCAAAATATAATTAAGAAAAGATCGTAAAAAAATGACACAATGAAATGGTAACATAAGAAGAAAATTATTCTCTTCCATGGCACACATAAAGAAGAACAATAAATAAGCCAAGGGGTTGACCTAGAACTTAGACACTTTCCTTTGATACTTAATTTGTGAACACATTTTTTTAACATTACATTCACTTCATCATCCTTACTTTATTTAGAAACACAAGAAATATACATGGTTGTAAAGGTAAAACATGAAAATCTTGATTAATTATAGTACACTGTGATAATTCTAAGGTTATTGTGATAATTGTTAATGAGTTATTAGAAAAGTGCACTTAATAGCCTCATGTTAATGTTTTGCATATTATAGTATATTTATTAAGTCAGACATTGTATGGTCAAACAATTGGGCTGGATTGTATTGATGATGTATGGATCTCATGTCATGACTGCCTCATTATACACACATTTAGAGGCACACATGTTACCTTTTGACATTTTTGATGGGTCATTTTATTTTGGAGCGGTGTCCTGGTTTTGAAAGAAATTATTTTTTGATAGAGTGCCCATAATTTTTCCATCTGAATGGCATTAGAAATAGAGTGGCTGTGGAAATTTTGAAATGTGGTTATAATAAAAATCCAATAAATATTGAGGAAGTTGGAAATTTCAAAATTGTTGCCTTGAAGCACTTGTTGTTTTTCTTTGACCACTTGATTTATGGAGTGCATCACCTATTTGGTCCACACATGTCACCTTGTCTTGAACTATTAATCACTTTGACTTGACTTAGTGGGGCACCTTTTTTTTGTCCACTTGTATTTAAAAGTGATTTGTTAGTTTTGACTTGTCAATGAATTTGTTACATTATTGAGCAGTCAAGACCTAGGGTTGCTAGTTTTGACTATGTCATTGGAGGATTTAACAACCCTTTCATTGCTTTGAGAGTAGTGAGGTGCTCTACAACCCAACATGGGGGAGACGTCACTTTACGTAACGTAATGTTCCCAAAAACAAAAGGTAATTTAAAAATTCATGTGACTCATAACTTATAAAAAATAAAATTAATTAATGTTGGTTCAAATAAAAAAATTAAAAGCAACATAGATCCATCTTAAACTCGGATCTATTAAGCATTGAGAGGGATCTGATTTTTTGAGGTCTACTTTTTTTCTTAATGAGTAAAAAATTTAAGATAAAAAATATTCACACCTCAAGAAATTGGATCCCTCTTGATGCTTAATAGATACATGTTTAAAATGGATCTATGCTAGTCTATATAAGAGACTTTCTCATTTTACTTTTTACTAGAACTAGGAGAATAAAGTCTCTTGCTACTAAGTTTGTTCATTTGTCTTAGTGTTAGGATATATGGTGAGTTTTGTAGAATTAAGTTAAAGATCCAAGAGTTAAATGTTCAAATATTGATTTCTTCTTATAGTAGTAACTTATGCATAGCAAGGTTGAGGTAATTTTGTTTCAAGTTTAGTGTTATTTGCTTATTAAGTTTCTTTGATTTCAACAATTGAATTATTACTCTTAAGAGTAAATTCCTAAACTTTGCTAATAAGATTACTAGTTCTTGCATGCAAGTTTGTGGAGATTTTCAATTCTTGAGATTTCCATAGATATGAACAGAAACACAGGTATGAGCACTATCAAATATTAGAACAAAGGTATGAGCACTTCTATGATCCCTAACTATTTCCTTATTCCTTTATGACCCCATGCCCTTTTCTTGGGAGATTAGGCACTTGTCAAGAGAATCATAATCTCTATTGTAGTAAACTCTAACAATCATTCATTTTTCCCATTAATTTTTTTGTTTTGTTTTAAATTTAGAAACTAACATTTATATTCACACATTAAAACAAGTAAAGGATATCTAATTAAATAATCTTTGAGTTCAACATTAATTCAACTTATGCTATGATCATGCTTAACTAGTTATCGTTTATTTGTTAATTTGTAAATTGAAATAAATTTGAGATTAAATGCCATTTTCAAATTTATTTAGGTCTATATGGTTTAATTTACTTATGTTCTTTGTGAGTGTTTTTTTTGGAGTTATTTTTATGGTATTATGTGATGCACTTTTCAAAAATCTTTCACAAGTAATTTTCAGATCTTTATTGTTCTACATTGTTAATTCACTTACTATTGTAGATTTGAAATTTAATGGTTGTTAGTATATTATTGGTTTTTCATCTATGTTCATAGCATTTGCAAGTAACTAAACACTTCTAGTTTTCTTCCATTTTTAACACTTAGTTACATCTTTTCAACAATTTGTTTGTAATTCTATTTTTATGAGTTGTTGGAATTTTTATGTTTTCAAGCACTATATTTTTGGCAAATATTTTTTTTAAGTTGTGATTTATTTTTGAAATTAAGAATTAGTTTTATATTGGAAAAAGCAATAAAAAAAACTAGTCCAATGTTTTTATTCCACATAAAAGGTCCTGTTTGTTTTATTTAGCTAGCATTTGTGAATCAACACCTTTTGGAAATTGAGACAATTTTATTGTTGTCAACATGCCCTAAAGTACATTCATTTTCGTCCTAGAAAGTAAAAAACTAAAGTCAAACTCCCTCACAATTTATGAGAAATGGTTACATAGCCACCATAAAAGGTATTTTCCCAGAAGGTCACATAAGAAAAACCAAAAACAGTCCCAAAGGTCTACCTCATATCTCCAAATGAAAAACAAAAAAGTCTCAAAGGCCTATCTCAAACCTCCAACATCATGGAGGAACTAGAATAGATGCTCACAATTTCTCTTCAACGCCCCATGAATTTGAGAACTTTTTGGAGACTAGCCAACGGAACAAAATTTTGACTCTTACCACATCCAATTGTCTTAGATACACTGATTGTGACCTTGTCAGAATGACTAAGAATATCGGTAGAACATAATGACCATGAGGTGTAGGGATGTTGGCTTGTGTGGGGTTTAGTCCCCATCGGGTCACATGTTCAAACCTCATGGTGATGGGTTTAGAATATGAGCCATCGGCGGGGCCTTTGGCTGACTCGATGGAAGCGAGGTTCCTTTCTTTACGATGGACTGTATTATTCTCTTGTACGAGGTGTTTCCATATTTTAATGCTTTGTGTGACCATGGTGACAGTTCTACTTGTCACTAGACATATTGTCAAACCCATTTCCAATGGTTATGAAGTGTGGATTGCACCCTCAAATCGAGTCTTCAAATTAATGTTCAATATTGGAGACTCTAGATCACCACCATAGGTGCACCCACTTCTTGTAAATACATAACTTGATTAACTGGAGTTTCTGCGGCATCTAAGGATACATTTGTAGCCACATCTTCATATGGTAAAGGGAGAATAAAGGATATACATTGAGACATCACCTAAACTATCCACAATTGAAACATTCACACCTAGTATAAGCATATTTGTGCCTGCAACAACTTGCGAGATTTCCTCCTGAGATGATGAGGGGTAAACACTATCATTGATATTCTTTAGTATGGGAAGAACACATATATTTCATGGGAGGGTTGTATTAGGGGACAAATACACACGAAGGAAACAGATTGTACCTTAGCGAGAGGTCTATCAACAAAATTCACAAAAATAGGCTCAATCGAAGCTTCCTTTAAGAGGCACCTTAGGGGAAGAGCTCAAGCCAATAGAATGCATTTTATTATAAGCTAATGTACGCCACAAATAATCATGTAGAATGTTGTGTCGCATAGCAAAAGTGATACCTGGATGTGATTAGTTCAAAATCCAAATCAATAGTCCAAACAAACCCACCACTTCTCATCCTAACCCAATTGGGAAGACCACCATTAACTTGCATCAAAACCAACATGCGCATAAGATCTTCTTTATCTAGGGTTTTTGGAGATTCTCTCTAGAACTCACCAATGAAATCCCCAGCTGCTTTTAAAACTTTTGAGCAAACAAGATGAGGGGGGAGACCAACAAGTTGCACCCATAACACTTGAAGATCACAATACACCATCAATGAGTCAAAGTGCTCATACCAAGGGAGAAGGACCAATCCCACCTCTTTGTACTACCATGGGCCATTATGTAGGATAACCATATGGCCCTCCCAATCACATTAAATTTGAAGGGCGGGTTTTAATTTCAATTGGAAGTGCGGGAATTTCAATTTGAATGGCATATAGTCAATGGTCAAATTTGAAGGGCGGGTCTTCATTTCAATTTGAATGGACATATATTCTTTGAGAAGGGTGGGTATTAATTTCAATTTGAAGGACAACTATTCTTCCAACCCTTCAAAAATAAAAGAAAATATAAATAATTGTATTTCATTGGACAAGTATAAATTAACTAAACACTTAAAAAAATGCAAAAAACAAATATTGTCGATACAAACGTTAGAGCCTTGAGTTTTAGATAAATAAGTATTATTGCGGCCCTTGGAAAGTTGGAACACCAAGCAATTGCATGCCAAATCATTGCCGTCGATTTTTGAGTAAAGGAAGTTTATGTCAATTAGGGAATAGGGATGATTTTATTATAAACACACCATCTGTAAATTGAAATTCAGATTGAGAAGTAATTGAAAAAGTTGCCCTTCTTGTGAAATGTTGCAATAAATTATGCCCTTCTTAATTGGAAGGGTAGAAATTTAATTTAATTGTTTTTTGAACACCAATCTTAACTTTGCACTTTTGAAATATGCTAGAAGGTTCAAATTTGAACGTTGCTCCAAATGGTCCTCCTAACTATAAAAAATAAAGGAGAAAAACCCTCGTTATAAAGACGATAGTTTAACCTTACTTAAAATACAGAACCCTAGACCTCCCAATGCATTCCATTGAATAAGATTGTGAAGAGAAGGATTCCCCCCCTCCCCCCAAAAAAAATACCCATATTATAATATTATCAACCAAAGGTTTGCGATATAAAATTGTTTTGTAAAACCATTATTGAAGATTTATTTAATATGAAAATACCCCAAATATTTATTATCGTTGGTAGGGAAACTTGCATAGACATTGGAGTTTTTTGAAAATCGAACTAACCTAATTATACTTCAAACAAGAGCCACGAGGTGGCAACGCCCTGCGCCATTGCTTAAATGTTATTTTGGAATTTGGAAACATCTTTGTGAAGAGGTAATTGTTTTGAAATTTGGACACTTGATACAAAGTAGAAACTACCAAAAATGCAAACAAATTGTCATCGGTGGTGTATGGAAGAATTAAAGTAATCCACAAATTGCACAAGATTCCTTGAGTCTTGACACACCATCCAAGGCAACATGTTAATCATACCTCACCGAAGATGTTATTTTCCATGTGACGTTTGTTAGGTTTTGTTGTAGATTCCATAAATAGAACAATTGAAAGCAACACTTAGCACAAACTAGAGGATAGCCGAATAGCTTCACAAGGGTTTGATCTTATGGTAAGGAGAAGAACTACATATTATATGGATAATACCATCTTCCTTATTTTTATATAATAAAACAACATGAAAACAACAATAAGTATAGGTAACAACAATAACTATAGTCATTTTAATATGGAAAAGTCATAGATGATAGAACAACATAAAAACATATGCAACAATAATAAGTATAGTCATTTTAATATAGAGGTGGAAGCTAGTTCTACATAAACATCTAAGGTGAATTCACTTGGAGATACATACTTGTTTGAGGATAACATGCAAATTCACATGGGCTAACACATGTATTTGAGGATAGCATGCATATGAAAGAAGTTATATATATACTTCAACCTTACAAGCATGCAACAATGAACTTCATACAATAGTGTAAAAAAAAGGTCTAATTATCATCTTTACCTGGTTTTCAAAAGAACCATCACAATTCCAAGTGGATAATGTACCATTTATGTTTCTATAAAATTAAATTTTGAGATCAAATTTATCCATAACAAGATAAATGATATCATATGAATACTTTTTCCATTAAACTGTCATGAATATTTATTTGGCCATTGTATCCACCTACATGGGACATGCATTAATTTACTTGCATTAATTGTTATTATTAAAATATAATATAAACATGGATGACATTAAAAGAATGTTTTTCCCATCCTTGGAATTGTTAAAATAAAATATAAACAACGATGGCAATAAATTAAGGGTTTCGTCTTTCTTAAAAAAAGGAGAGAATGATTGTTTTTATAAAAAAGACAAATACATGGTAGTGGCACTATACACATAAGATATAATTTCCTGCGATATAATATGCGTTGCTTCAAAAATCATTTAAGAAACTTGTTGTAAGTGCAACTAAAATTGCATTAATGGTATGAACCAAATTTATCAAATTTTAATATAGTTTAATTTGAAATTTAACAAAAGTTTCGGAAACAAGTGGAATTAGCACCAAAGATGCATAGTACATACCTCTTAAGAAAACAATGATGAAAAATAGTAACAAAATCATCTCACAATTTAAACCAATAAAAACATAGTATAAACTTCATTACTTTTCTTATGTTATTGTCATTGATATTTAAAAGTTAAGAGAGCTTATGAGAACTTCTGTAACTTATTAATTATTGTGATAATTTGTTTAACTTGTTAATTATTGTGAATTAACCATTGAAGATTGTTTTGAGAACCCAATTTCAAAAACTATAAGGAAACTATAGTGACAAAATGTCATAGATTATTAAAAGATGAACGATAAGTTTTGACCAAATTTTAAATGATGTATTTATATTAAACTTGGGATATGCATAGTTTTATAGTTGAAATATTATTGTTTTATATGGGATATCTATTTCGAATTGCAAAAGTTATAAAAAGTTTATACATATAAATAATGTAAAATAACAATAATTACATACAAGATAATCAAGAAAAGAATTAAATGATAAAAACTAACATTATTATACATTCATAAAAGTTATCAAAAATTCACATAGAAAAATAATGTAAATCACTTATAATCACTAAAACATTAATAAAAGAAAAATCAAATAGTAAGAAATAACTATATTTTATATAGTTACATATTGACATCTGATTTTGAATTTACAAAGGAATAAGATTTAAGGAAAAAATGTTAAATGAAAAATTATGAAAATCATTTAAAAACAAGATCATATTTATTTATATATTTTTTAAATTATTTACTATTAATATTTAATATCATTATTAAATAATTTTTTATTTTATACATTTATTTCAATTTAATTCTTTATAATTTTTTTATGACAAAAATGTGAAAAATGTTAATTTGTTTTTAATATTGGAATTTTTTTTGTTTTGTTTCTTAGAATAAGTTTTAAAGCATCCAATATTTTAGAATTTTATTTGTGAAGGGTAATTTTTTTTATTTTATTTCTTATATATCCAAATATGAAACAAGTATGGATTTAAATAAAAGTTAAAAAATAAAAAATAAAAATAAAATTAACTAATCATAATGTGAATTTTGAGGGCATTATTGCTTTTAGCTGACAACCTAGTTGTGTAGTTGAATCCACCAATTTTGAATCTATAGTTAGCCAAAGTGGGCTTGGGTCATTCAACCCATAAGTAATTGTTGCATAATTACCACTCTCATCTTAAACCAACATCAAGTCATTGCTAACTAAAATTCCATGATCTTGTTTGGAGGCTTGAAGAAGCCTCTTCATTTCCAAACTTAAAAATTATGTCTTAAAAACATGCACTTAATGAAATATGAATAGCAAATGTAATTAGAACAAACAACAAACAATTTGTACTTTGTACTAAGTAAATAAATATATATAATTTCCAAAACTATATGTCATTATAATTAATTTTTACTTTTTAATTTTTATAATTTAATATAATATGAGATAAAATTTGCGAATTCACTAATTCTTTATCAATAAAAAAATAGAGATTTTAATATTTTTTTTAATCTTTTAAAATTTCTATTTAATACGAGTTTTATATAAAACATTCAAAACAAATAAATAAATATTAAAATTAATAATGAGTCAAAGGAAGTTGACTACAATTCATTAGTAAATAGAAACATTTTTTTAAAAATAGTCTAACTTCATTTAATATTGATTTAATATAAAACATTGAAAAACATTAAAAAATTTAAAAAACATTAAAATTCATAATGAGTAATTTTTTTAATAATTTAAAGAAAATTTCTTAAAAAATTAAATTTATTAACAATTTAAAAACTAAAATTAAAGAAATAGTCTACAATTTAAAAACAAAAATTAAAGAAATAGTCTCACTCGCCTCTATTAAAGTAGTCGGGGATCGCGATTGTTGCATAGTAGTACGCGACAATCGATGCACATAATGTTAACAACTAATGAGCGTTCTCAGGAGGCGGTGGTTTTCATTTTTTTAACAGAAACGGGTAGAAGTTTTATATAATAAAAAAAGGCCAAATGGAAGCATTTGGCTAATTACAACCAGGCCGGTAAAACATCCGAAGTAAAGAGAAATTAAATGTCTTACAGACAAAATGGAGCATAAGTGCTCTAAAGATGTAGAAAACTTGAGAATAGTAATTCTAAATATAGTCCAACTAGCATAATACCGAATCAAACAGACAAACAAACCCAACATGAAATGAAAATACATGAATTAGTGGCCTAGATAATTGCCGCGGGAAAGTTCGATTCCTATCCCTTTCGGTGTCTTTTGCTTCTCCTCCAATTCATAAACAACTACTGAGTAAATACATATATATAATTTCCAAAACTATACGTCATTATAATTAATTTTTTATTTTTATAATTTAATATAGTATGAGATATAATTTGCGAATTCACTAATACTTTAGCAATAAAAAAATTAGAGATTTTAATTTTTTTTAATCTTTTAAAATTTCTATTTAATACTAATTTTATATAAAACATTCAAAACAAATAAATAAACATTAAAATTAATAATGAGTCAAAGCAAGTTGACTACACTTCATTAGAGTCAAAGGAAGTTGACTACAATTCGTTAGGACTTAGCAATTAAAAAATGGAAACATTTTTTTAAAAATAGTCTTTATTTAAAAAAAAACTTCATTTAATATTGATTTAATATAAAACATTGAAAAACATAAAAAATTTAAAGAAACATTAAAATTAATAATGGGTAATTTTTTTTAATAATTTAAAGAATTTTTAAAAAAAAGTTAAATTTATTAACAATTCAAAAACTAAAATTAAAGAAATAGTTTACAATTTAAAAACAAAAATTAAAGAAATAGTCTCACTCGCCTTTATTAAAGTAGTCGGGGATCGCGATTGTTGCATAATAGTACTCGACAATCGATGCACATAATGTTAACAAATAACAAGCGTTCTCGGGAGGCGGTGGTTTTCAATTTTTTTTAACAGAAACAGGTAGAAGTTTTATATAATCAAAAAAGGCCAAATGGAAGCATTTGGTAATTACAACCAGGCCAGTAAAACATCCGAAGCAAAGAGAAATTAAAGGTCTTACAAACAAAATGGAGCATAAGTGCTCTCAAGATGTAGAAAAATTGAGAATAGTAATTCTAAATATAGTCCAACTAGCATAATACTGAATCAAACATACAAACCGACCCAACATGAAATGAAAATAAATGAATTAATGGCCTAGATAATTGCCGTGGGAAGGCTCGATTCCTATCCCTTTCGCTGTCTTTTGCTTCTCCCCCAATTCATGAAGAACACGGTGTTCAAACACCATAACATCCATTTGAATTTCCACTTGCAGACTGATTCGCAAGCTCCTGAGAATTCAGAGATTGCTCCTTCAGCTGGGCTTCAGTGGATTCCTCTGTTCTTTTTGGACAACATTGGTTTTGTGGACAAATTCCTCAAGCTGCCCCAACTTATCATTGGTATCCTCATGGTGGTGTCCCCATTTCCACTTTTGAGCCTTCAAGTCTTCCTTAATGCGTCACAATTTTCTTCCCATGGCTGCACTCGCATGTTCTAAGCAACATTCATGGCTTTCCTCGATGGAATCCATAGTCTTGAGAAAAGAATGGGTCTTTCTGAGAATAGGTTGAGCTTCTGCAGACAGTTTGCCTTTACGAGCCGAGGGAGGAAGTTCAATATACAAGTTAACAGAATAATCAATCATTCCATTCTTATCTGCGTAAGGACGGGGGCTGGGCTTGTGTGGCCCGATTGTGAGATCTTGGGAGCCATAACTCCAATCCCTTCCATTGCTGATCATGGTGTGGAAAGTACCCTAGGAATGACGCTCACCTTTAGTCCATATATGGTCAACAACCAAGAGGTGAGTGCTCGCACACACTTCCTTTAATCCACCGCATCTGCCTGTCCAAGCGCCATCCCATAGCCTCGCGCCACTTCCCATACTTGGATGCATTGACACCTAGCATGAGGAGGCTCAAGGCTCGTTAGGGGAGCGGATCCAATAGCTCCACGTGGTTTTCCAACGCGAGAGTTCCTGGATTTAGAGCTATCACTATGTTGGCAACGGAGTCATCCTCGAAGTTATTCCGGTGGAGGACGTGGAGAAAAAGAGAACCTGGAATTTGGAGGCTAGATTATGAGTTCTGCAAACAATTTGCTTTAATTGGATTTCTTTGGGGAGTGATTTAGAAATCATAAGAGAGATGAGGCTTTGAGAATCTCCGATGACTTGGGCTTGCGTAATTTTGTTTCTTTTTAGCCGTTTAATTACCTGTAGAAGCGCGAGAGCTTTGACTTGATTATTAGTTGCATTTCCAAGCCCCAAAGCGTACATTAGTTCGATAGGCCCATAGGGATGAGTGATAGTCCCTCCCCCTCCTGTCGCCCCTGGATTCCCTTTAGATGCTCCATCAAAGGAAATAGTAAAGAGAGGAGTATCTTGTTTCCATTGGATGAATTGCTTCCCTTTGAGTCTTATTTTCCAGTCGACTAATTGGATAGGGTATCCTGGATCCACAGAGGTGATGCCAAGCTGGTGAGCCCATTATCGCTCTTTGGATGATAAGGGGGGGATACTTGTAAAGGAATTTTTAGACTGCAAGAGCTCTTCGAGGAGAGATTTTATTCGGGATACAACTTGGGTAGGAGTAGTGGCTTTGTCTCTAAAGATCCCGACGTTTGTTTCTAGCCAGATTTTCCAGAGGATGAAGTTAGGGATTGCCATCCAGGGAGTCTTAAACCAACTTTTTTTGAGAGGGGGTGAGGAGACAGAGAAACCCATTTGGAGAGAAGAGAGGAAGAGTTTCCTAGAATTTGCACATTAGCCCAGCATCCTAAAACCGATTGCCACATTTCCTTAGCATAGGGGCAGTTTAGGAAAATGTGATTAGCATTTTCTTCTTGATGGAGATAAAGGACACATATCGAGGTGCCTGCGAATCCTTTTTACGCATATTCTCGCTGGTGAGGATGCTTTGATGCTCTAGGGTCCAAATGAAGATGTCTATTTTGGGGAGACTCTTAATGTTCCAGATACCATTCCACAGAGCAGGGCCAACAAGGGCTATCAAGATTGCTTTTAATAACTTGTATCCAAGAGCTACCGAGTAGAGGCCCAAACCTTCCCCCCATCCTCTTATGTCTTTTTTAAACGACGAAGTGGGGGATTTTATTTTATAGAGGAGAGTAAGTGTCCCCAGGCCGATCGCATAGGATCCGGGGGTTCCATTTGCTTCCAACCAGCCTAGGAGCTATCTTCAGAATCTCGTAGCGAAATATCCTAGAGTGTCTTGATTCCTTGAGATTCCATCCAGTTTTTTAATGGGGATATATCCACCAAGCTAGATAAAGCCTCACTATCCATAATCCTATCATCCTAAATATTGATAAGCTTTCCATTTCTAGGAAGCCAGTATAAGTTGGTTTGAAAAAATGGCCTATCTTTTTTACAGAACAGAAAAATAGGAGAACCTTTCCCCACCCTGGGGGTGGGGGGGTAGTCCAAACTCCTTAACCTGGGTCCCGATAAATATTTACAGAAGATTAATTACTTAAACCAACGGTTTTTTTCAGAGACCCGCCTCCAAATAATTTTTGCTCCGAGTGCCAGATTTTGAGATTTAAAGTCCTTTATTTGGAGGCCCCCTTCCTTGTACGGTTTGGTAATATTTTCCCAACCTACAAGGGGAAGATTCTTCTCATTTTTTTGCCTCCTTTCCAGAATAACTTGTGGATTTATTTTTCCATGAGATGGATGATACCTGTAAGAGATAATAACACAGAGCATTGAAAAATGGGAAAACTAGCTAGAATAGATTTGATGAGAACTAATTTACGTGCCAAATTGACCCACCTTGTACCCTAGAAGAGACGCTTTTGTTTGAATTGTCCACCAATGGGAGCCAATTCGAGCTACGAGAGGACTTTAGAATTATAGGTGTTCCAAGGTACTTAAATGAGGCCTGTTCCAGTTGACCATGGAACCCAAGGATTCTTTCCAAGGCGCTTAGCTCCAGGGAAGAAATGTTCCAACCATAGAATTTGATTTTCCCTGCGTTCAGAATGCTTCCGTAGACTTCACAAAAGGATTCGATATCAGATTTGAAGAGATGGGAAATCCGAGGGAAAGATCCTCCCAGAAGGAGAGTGTCATATGCAAATTGTGCATGATTTAGATACCGAACACCCTGGACGAAACGAAGACCCAAAATATCATGTTCCCTTCTCCTTTTTACCAACAAAAAACTTAGTACTGAGGCTTGAAGAACGAAAATCACGGGAGCGAGAGAGAGGACACCCTTGTCTTAGGCCTCTGGAGGCTTTGAAGAATGAAGTTTCTCTTCCGTTCACTAGGGGTGGAATCAAAGGTTCTTTAATGTAAGCCTTTATCCAAGCAATAAAACCTTTGGAAAACCCAAATCTCTCCACAACATCTAGGAGGAAGGAATGTTTGATCCGATCGATGCACTAACAAGGTCCATTTTGACAGCTATCCCTTTTTCTTTCTAGAAAAATTGGAATGGATAGCTTCTTGAACTAGGATGACGTTGTCCGTAAATTGCCGACCTTTCACAAACCCCCCTGATTCTTTGGTGTAAGCTTTGGAAGCACCACCCTTAATCTATTGGCGATGACTTTGGTAACAATATTGTATCCTATATTGCACAACGAGATTGGATAGAAATGGTCGCAGGTCTTAGCCACAACTTCCTTAGGGATGAGTGCAATGAAAGTCGAGTAAGTGCTTCCTCCTATTTTGCTGCAAGCTTGAGTCTTTAGAACCATTATATGAAGATATTTTTTAATAAGTTGCCAACAGGTCTTAATAAACCTAGATGTGAACTCGCCGCGTCCGGGGGCTTTGTCAGGTTCCATGATTTGAATAGCTTGCTTGATTTCCTTTCCGGAGACGGGCTTCGTGAGCTTATGATTTTGCTGATTAGACAAAATGTTTAGAACCAGATCTTGAAGGTATAAAGAAACTTCATACACAATTTCTCCAGTGTAAAGCTGTTTAAAGTGGTTATGGGCTTCCATTTTGATGTTTTGAAAATCAGTCACTGCAAGGCTCTGGATCTGGATTTCCTTAATGGTGTTATGGTGCCTTCTTGCTTCGGCTTGTTTATGGAAGAAATAAGTGTTCGTGCCACCTGACTTGAGCAAGAGGCTCCTAGATTTTTTCCTCCAGTATTCCTCATCTTTGAGACAAGCATGGCTTAAGGAAGTTTGAAGGGCCTCTTCTCTGCATAAATATTCCTTGGGATTTCACCAGTTTCAAGGCCAATCTGGTGGGTTTCAAGCAGTTTTTGTGCTTCCTTCCTTTCTTAAGCAGGGGAGATTAAACCTCTTGACCATATTTTGAGTTCCTGCTCGACTCTTCTAAGTTTTTCCTCCTAGACAAAGAAGGGGGAGTCGGTCACAGGTTGAGTCCATATTAAACGTACTCTTTCTAGAAAATCCTGATGCCGAGTCCAAAGAGGGCATGATATAAAAGGGATAGGGCCCAAGTTGAATTTTTCCATGATTTCTAGCTTAATGGGTCTGTGGTCCGTGACCCCCATCGGTAAGATCGAAGAGCTAACTTCCAACCTGAGAATTAGGAAGGAGATCTAAAGCAAAAACCTGTCAAGCCTAGAGACTACATGGCTAGGTCCTAGTCGACGATTAGACTAGGTGAAGGCATCTTTCAAGGGTTCGACATCCATTAGATCCCAGTCCTGGATAAGATCTTCAACCCACTCGCAAGATAGATCCCTAACATGTTTTCCTCCTCTCCGTTCTGCTGTCGAGAGAGTGAGGTTGAGGTCTCCTGCTAAGATGATGCTCTCCAAGTAGACTTCATTTGCAAGCAATATGATGGAGTCCCAGTAGGAATATTTTTCACGATTACAAACAAGAGCATATCTATTGAGAAGACTTACCAGGGTTTGAGATTCTTTGTGGCAGAGTTGTGTGATGATCCAATGGACATTGAGCTATTCTTGAACTCGATCGAACTTTGATTCGTTCCATAGTGCACCTATTCCTCTAGATGCTCCTTTGGAAGAAACTACAGTTCCTTTCCCTTTTCTCCAGATATGGGAGCTGGCATGAAGGAATCCATATTCCTCCAATTTAGTCTCCTAGATTAGGAGTAAATTTGAGTTTTCTATTTTGATAAGGTCCTTCAAAGCGTTTTTCTTGAGTTTACTACCCAGACCCCTACAGTAATAGGAGATGAGCTTCGTTATTTTCTTTTGTGGGAGGGTTGATCTCCTTTGGAGCTCTGAGCATGTGTTCAAGTGGATCTAAAGGTATGAGCCATTAACTTTTCTAGATTTGGATGAATCCCTTCCACTTTATCTTACGTTTCCTGCTCCCATATTTTGTGTAGTGACTTACGACCCCTTGAATCTCTCTTGTCGAGGTTTTAAGACTCCCCTCTGTCCTCTTTGAGCTCATTTGAGGAGGAATCTTCAGAGTGAGAATCTTTCGAAGGAGCCAGTCCTAATCTTGACTGAAGGGGGGGGGGTGAACTTCTGGGGGTAAAGAAGGGGACGAACATTCTAGGACCGATTTAGGTTGGATTGGACGTTCCTAGTTAACTTCTTGTTTATCTGGGAGCAAGCCCAATATGTAAAAACTCCTACCTTGTTCAACATAGATATTAATCGTTTCCTTTGGAGCCGGAGCTTTCTTGGGCCGAGTACCAAAGGACCCACCTACTGGCTTTGTTTTGGTTCTCTTAGGTTGTTTCCATGCTTCTTCTTTCCCTTTCTTAGCATCCATGGAATATTTTTTTGGACAGTTCTTTTCAAAATGGCCATATTTGTGGCACCCTAGGCACTTAAAGGGGAGTTTCTCATTGTCGAGTTTCTGCACATGTGAGCAACTTGCCACTGCAAGTCTAATTGCTTCAAGAAGCCCCACCTCGAGATATACTTCCACATAGATTCGCGCGCAAACATATTGATCTTTCAGATCCGCTTGGTCTATGAATATTCCCAATGAGTTCCCTATATGCTTTAGGGATTCCCAACTCCAACAGTGAACTGGGAGGTTGGGTAACCTTACCCAAATAGGAACTGTTGACGGAACATCCTCGAAGGGGTTGAATTTTGGGGTCGAACGGTTCAGGTAAAGACCCTGAGTCCCCATGAAGTAATCCCCGCTTCAAAATATTAGATATCTATCATCTTTATAGATGAATTCGAAGAGAAACAAAACCCCTACCTAGAAAGTATGAAGTGACACTATTTGAGATTAGTAGTCTCTAGTTTTTCTGGACCCAGGTTTCAGTAGTTTTGGGAGAGGGCCAAAGGCCGATGAATTGAACAACCAATACTCTTTCTATCTGTTTAAAAAACAAGAGGCCTTTGTTACCTTTTTCTTGGGATAGGACAAAAGATGTTGGAAGGCAATTGCTTCTGGAGGCAGCGGAGGGGGAGGTTCTTTGACGACCATCCTCACGCACATAGGTCGGCTCCTTCTTGCTACAGGTGGAAATCCTCGACCTCCTCAACAAAACCTAGCAATGTCATGAAAGCTTGGCTTTTGGGGGGATGCTAAAAAAGTCATTTATTTAATAAATTGAATCAACAAAGTATCTTTCATTGTTGCAACGCGTACAACAAAGAATTTAATGTAAAGCGTACAACTATGACCTCAACTAACCACCACCTCATGGGCACCAGATTCCAATGAACACATCATCTTTTAGTAACTAATCAAAGTTCATATAATATATATTTTTAAAATTTTTAATTAATAAAATATTTTTAAAAAATTAGAAAACTCTATAGTTTGCAAATATTTGATAGCCTAAGGTGGAGACAAATTGCTCCGATCGATTACTATATATCCTACTGAACATAACAATAAGAAACTTAGTTTGTAAACCCTCACATATATATTATGGTTTAAATAATATCATTGTGTTATGTTTTAAAAATAAAAATATTTGTTTATAATGTTTAGATTTAAAGTTTTATAATGTTTAGATTTAAATATTATATTAATTTTGAATGGTTAAATATAATATAAAATTATATTAATATTAATAAAATTTAAAATAAATATAATAAAATTTATATTTATTGAAGGGTTTGATCAATATAATATATTTGGAACGAGAGAATAATTTTATATTAAGTTTGGGTAGGACATTTTATATAGAATTAAACTATAATCATAACACTGAAATAACATCAAAGTTAAAGTTAAACTTGTCTCGGCAATAAGGTGTTTAACTCTTACTATAGCGACAGTAAGATGAATTACTAACTTGAGTGATGACTTCATTAATATTTTAAGAGAATATTTGGAGTCGTTACACTAAAGCGATGATTTCAGAAATATTGTAATTTTAATTTAGTAAAAAATGTCATTATTGGAGCACCTCCTTTTGATTCTGAGGTTAATTTTAATGTTTTTGTTAATAATATTATAGGATTTTAAAGCTATAATTATAAAATGTTGTAATTTTAATTATGAAAAAAAGTGATTTTGAGAGTATTACTTTTTAATTTAAAGATTTATTTTGGTGTTTACAACAAAAAAAAATCTATATTTTTAGAATTTGAGTTTTTATTTTAAGATCATAATTCTCATCAAAACAATAACTATGCTTATGCCAAAAGAGAACACACTTATTTTTTTTAAATCCATAAGTTATAATTTCCAAAATTAAAAATGATACAATCCCACATGTAGAATTCTTGTACTCACATTTCTACATATATCATATTAACTCATTATTTGATTTGATTTGTGTTCATGGTGTTGGGTCTAACTTAAGAACAAACTCTTTTTTCTCGAAAAAAAAAAAAAAAACTTTTTTCTTGTTATTCATAGGAATCAAAGAAAAAGAGTCATTATAGGGCTATGATCCCCCATTCTTTCAACCTACAGAGCCTTAAAGGCCTAGCAAAAACCGACTATTGCCAGACTAAAACAAAAAAACTCTAAACTGTTATTAAGACTTTGAATTCCACAAAAAAAAACTAGCTTAAACAACTTAACAAAAGGCAACACCCTCAAAAGGTACTAGGAGTCATACAAAGTTTATCAACAAATCAGATTTGACTGCAGACCCGAGAATCAAGAAATGTCTTCAACTTCTTCATGAATAATGGAACATTCCAAAATTTCTTGAAAGTGCAAAATTCCTTCATCATAATGAACTGCTTTTTTTAAAACTTAAAAACAAAATTTAATATCACCTTAAGATGTATTTATTTTTTACATATAATATTTAAAAAATATTCCACAAATCTCATTTTAGGTCTCACATACATATTGTTTACAACAAATTATTTCACTATTGATTTATTTTTAGTTTTTTTAGTGTTTATATTTAAAAAAAGAAAGAAGACAAAAAAAGGAAAAAAGAAAAATATCACATTTCAACCAATTTTGAGCTTTATGATTCACCAATCTTGAGTTCCCAACTAACTTTTCAAAGCATCCATTAGGGAAGGAAATTCCCAATTACTAATACCCCTTGTGAGGGAAAGAAACTACTTCCATACCTCCTTTGTAAAAGGAAAGTCCATTAACAAATGATTGATGTTATCTTATGATACAATGCAAAGTGATTGAGTCATAAACCAAAGAAAGAAGAGAAAAAACGTTGTTGATGATATGAAGAAAACCCTTAATAATAAAAACCTAAAATAACAAGAGATAAAATATGGCTTGTTTTTAGTGACGAGTCAAATACCCTTCTTATAGTTTGCATAGATCCATGATTGTTGGGATTGTTATTGAAAGTCTCTGCGGAATATTTCGGCAAATTTAAAAGGACGAAGGAGTAATGGAGTTCAATGGGGGTAGTTGAAGGGGGTGGGGTTTCATCCCCACTTGCGGATCCGAGAGCGGAAATTTAGGTCAACATCATCCCAATCCAACTGAATGAAATGGGAGGAGAGGGATCAGATAAGAAAGGGGATAATCCACTAGGGTGACGACCAGGAAACTGTTTACCCAAGACATACCACATCTATGCATTGTAGATCATGGGATAAAATCCAATACACAAAGGATCATGCTATCATAGGGAAATTTGTCATCATATTGCCATCAGAGAAAGCCCTAGTTTGGTGGATAAACTCCACTTGGAAGCCTAGGGGACACTACGATATTCACCTAGGGCCGAAGGGTTTTTTTACTATTAGCTTCCTCAGTTTGGGAGACCACAATAGAGTTCTAGATGGGGACCCTTATTTATTTTACTCGACCAGTCTCTTCCTCAGGCCCTGGAAGGAGAGATTCAACCCACAAAAGGAAGAAATGAAGACCGCTCCAATTTGGATTTTCCTGTACTCCTTTCCTGGAGAATATTGTGATTCAAAAATTATGGAGGATAATGGTACCCTAGGAAATTTCATAAATATTTATGAGCAGACCAAGGCTAGACGATACAACTTATTCCCAAATCTGTGTATACATGGATCTAGCAGAAACACTCCCAGAAGCGATAAACCTAATGTGGGAGGATGTGGAATGGGGGAAGCCACTGGACTATAAGCAGATTTCATTCCATTGCAGAAGCTGTCACGATTATGGGCATATTTATAAATATTTCCCATATAATACCCCTCATTCGACCCCCAAACAAAACAAATAAGTGGATAATCAGGGCTTTGCAAGGGTTTAATCGAAGAAGAGGGGAGAAAGAAGATCATAAGTCTCTGAGGTTAACAAATAACCCACAATATCCAACTATCTCACCATTATAGGGGAGCAAGAGGATAATGGCATGAATCTGGACAGATAGGAAGAGAAGGAAGATCACCCCAATAACAGTAAAACGGATCAAGACAATTCTAATTAGGTAAGCGACAATATCGAAGACCCAAGCACAACCCACTAGGAGATGGACACATAAGACGAAGGGGAGGACATGGATCTATGGGAACTTGACCTCGACAACATAGAAAAGCGCATGCCGATAAAAATCAGGGTATGTTCCCCAAGAACAAGTTTCCCACTTGAAAGAATCCATAATCAAAGAGAAAGACATAAAACCCCTAGGGATCGTAACCAACTCTTTGAAGGACAAGAAAAATTGGCAAAGACAAGCAAAAAGTACGAGAGGAAATCTAATCACACCAAAATCATAGAGGCAGGTATCAAATTGGTGGAATGCTATATCATATTATTTAAAATTGTGGCATGTTGGATATATTACATATGGTACCAATGGCTTAACCCTCGGTCGCCCCATTTTTCAAAATAACATACGTATCAACTTCAAATAGGATTTGAACACTATAGTAGATAAGAACCATCAACGAGAGTTATGACTAGGTGGATTTGGTGGAGTCTTAGACGAAGAGGAGGTCGGGGGTTTGATCCTCCCCGACTCCAAATTTTTTTGGTAGATATAATCTTAACAACCAATAACTAGGCTGCCATGTGGCATGACTTGGTTGGTCCACATGGACACCTTCCCTACCACTTGTCGGCCTGCTGTTGGTCCAACTCACCTGCGATGTCACCTGAATTCCTCCACATGGCATACTGTAGTACTGCCACATCATCTATCTGCTGAATCTGCATGCTAACTATACCTACCACATGGCACCCTATGGGTGTGACATGTGGCCCATTTTTTTTTCCATTTTACCTATTTAGTCGTAACTTCAAAACTCAACAACTTTCATGTATGGAGGCCGTTTCGTGCAAAACAAACATCACCAAAAATATATCGACGAGCTCTACACTTATGTAAGATTATTTTTAGATTTTTAAGACTTTAATTTTGAACTATCTTGGAGATCCTCTTGGATAAAACCTTCCCACTGGGAGGATTTTGGGCCTCCAAAAGCATGGAATCATTTAGAAAATAGGTGAGGGTGCATTTCCCTCATGCTTCTATTTTCTAGCCATCATGCCTTACTTGGATGCATTACTTTAAGCCCCACACAAATATATTCCACATCACCTCTTTGTGAAGATATGACCTTCTTATCAAGTATGACATATTTCTAGAGTTCATTGAGGTACTCATGAGCAAACTCATCAACATAAGGTACCTGAGCCTGTACGTCTAGGTCCACAATCATAGGAGCCTCATACAATTTTAAGTTTGCAACATTAATCCCATAATACATTTACATATAAGGAGGAAAATTTTACTGAAAAACATTGGTACCAACTTGATCCAAAACTATAAAAGGTCCATTCCTGATTGGTTTCAACTTTCTTCCTTCACCTTGGAGTCAGTCTTTGCTGATAAGAAGTCAAACTTAATCACCCACTTGAAAGTGATGATCCACCCGATGCTTTTCATGCCTTTATTTATACTTGGCCTAACTTGATTCCAATTGTTCCTGTACTATTTGATGAACCAGCTAGATCTGCTGAATAAACTTCAAATCTTTATCTGCATCAACTTTTCCATATTCCACTGAATCTTTCCCAAAAACAAAGTCTAAGGGACACTTTGCCAAATACCCAAAACATGTATCGAATGGAGACTTATGTATTGAAGAGTGTGCTGTGATTTTCTTCAACTTTGTGTCCAAAATTTCCCATAGAGATGACCAAAATTTTCCAAGAAAGTGAAAATATCGATCATAAATAATAGAAGTAGGTAACCTATCCCGGCAATAGCATAGAAGTAATCATGTCCTTTTATAGACACTGGTAACCCTCCTACAAAGTATATTGACACACTTTCCCATGGAGGAGAAATAAATGGAAGTGGAATGTACAAACCTAACTTTGTATTACTTGGCTTACTAGTTGCAAAAATAACACAACCTTTTACATACTTGGACACAATATCATTCATTCGAGGCCAATAACAAATTTTTTGTAATTGTGCTACAATTTTTCCTACACCAAAATGTCATGAAATGAGAAGTATGAGCTTCTCTTATCACATGCACTCTTTCACTTTGTGGAATACAAAATTTTCCAAGATGATACAACAACTTGTCATGACTATGATAATCCAATTATTCATTTTGAGAGCCATGCATTAGTGATTGATATACTTCTTTAAAGTATTCATCCTTAGTATATTGTTCAACATAACTTGAATGTACCAAAGGAATTTGTTGAATGGCAATAGAATCACTTATTGGAGGTATAGATAACATATTTGCAACTTTGTTCCAAATTCCTTTCTTGTACTTAATAACCAAATGAAATTGTTGTAGAAAATCCATCCACCTACAATGCATTGATTGTTGTAGCTTAGTCTATGATTGAAGATATTGTAGTGGTTGATGATCAATATGTATGATTGTTTCTTTATCCATTATATAATGTTGTTGTTGTATTTGTAACTTCGGAATATATTCTAATGTATATTATCATTGTATATTGTTGTACCCCCATCAAAGACGTGTTTTGCTCTTTTCGGGATGTCATTATTATGTATGGTCATTGAGGTAAACCCTCTGTTGCAAGTGAGGGAAATAGTCCCCATAATAAATAAAGGAAAATGTACTTTGAAGTATTCCTAGGTAGGTTGGCCCCAATTAGGTATCTTGGTCGACCTAGTTAGTTGAGTAAGTCACTCAACGAAAGAATATAAATAGGGAGGATCCCTCCCTATTTGGACACACTCACTCACTCTCTTATTAGAGTATTAGGAGAGAGAGGACAAGGAGGAAAGAGAGAGATGCAAAATACATCTTGTTATTGGGTTTTTCCATCCTGTGATATTGTCTTAGTGATGGAACTATTCTAAGGAAGTTTGCAGGGTTTTATCCTTTATGGTTTCCCTAAGGAAAATCTTTGTGTCTTGTGTATCTTGTGTATATTGGATATATTGTTATGCTTGTTATTCTTTCAGATTAATATCATAGTTTAATTAAAGTATAAAAACTAACATGGTATCATAGCCTCTCTAAAAAAGGTACTGTGCAGTCAAAATACTGCTGCAATTGCAACTACTGAAGATTAGGGTTTCATGCTTGAAAACCTAGAAGAAAAATATAGCCATCTTGGTACTTTCACTATAAGTTGAGTTTGGATAAGGATTAAGAGCTGAAACCTGGATAGAACGAATATGAAATATTTTTGTACATTTTTTGTGAGTTCCATCCTCATATTATCTATACTTTAGGATATATGATTCCTCCAAATCAGGGTTCCATCCTCCTCAAGAATCTAGTCTTAAATGGGTGACCTAGGGATAATTACTATATCGTGGGATATGAATTTCAAAATCAAATTTTGCAAGATATTGTAGATAAGGCATGAATTGTAGTTTTTGTGGTGCGAGTTTCATACCATGAAGGTGAAACAATGACACATGGCAGTCCATATAATTTAGATATGCTGAACCTGTCCTCAAATAAATTACCTTGAGAAACTTGGCATAAGTTCCACTTGGTGAATCCAATTCTTCTCTAACCTATGGGGTTGGAAAGAAGTCATATCAAGATAACTTAGGACAAAGTTTCTGAGCTCAAGGAGCAAAAATTTCAGAGATACAATAGAATCAATAATAAGCAATTCCATAGAAGAAATTGGAGAAACTAGGGCTTCTTGTTCCAGGTGCTTCCCCCCACATTTTTTAGAAAAGGAGCACATTGGAAAACTCACCTTGAAGAGGAGTATCTTCCCGTCTATTCATAATTTTGAAATTCCAAGTTTGGAAAATTAGGGTTTCTCTAACAAACCCTAGATCAGCCAGCTCCGGAACCAGTTCAAACACCTGGAATCGGTAAGATTTATATCTATGTTATTTCCATTTGAAGTTCTCATTTAAAAATGACTCATCACATGTAGCTTGATGATAAGCTTGGGGGAGATTACAACTTTTGGGCATGAAAGTATAGAATCTCCTTGATCCTTGAAGAAAATGACCTGGATCAGTATATCAGTAAGGAAGTTCCACAACCAAAGGGAGATGAGGCTAAGGCTATGCATAATAAGAACTTGGTAAATGCCAAGAGAATCATTGCAGATTATATTAAGGATCATCTCATCCCCCACGTGTCATCCTTGAAGACACCTAAGAAAGTGTTCGATGCATTGACGAAGCCGTTCGAAGGAAATGACATCAATCGGAAGATGACATTGAGGAACTAGATAAAGAATGTGAAGATACTAAACTAAGAGACCATGCAATCCTACTTCACAAGGGTTGCTCAAATCGAGGAACAACTTGAAGAAGTCGAAGATAATGTAGAATAAGAATATTGTTATGACCACCTTGAATGGTCTCCCAAGATCACGGGATTCATTCATTCAAGGAATATGTTCCAAAAGGAAGCTGATCAATTTCAACATATTATGGGAAGAATGATCACAAGAAGAAGCTCGACTCATAAGAAGAGAGGAGAATATGGGAGAAACTGAAGATCAAGCTCTCACAGTTCACACCAGAAGAAATAATAGAAAGAAGGAGGACCATCATCACAACAAAATAAAGGACCATCATTATAGAAGAAAAAAGAAATTCAGAAGAGATCCTTCCAACATTAGATGCCACACTTAGGATGAGAAAGGATACTACTCGATAAATTGTCCCATAAATAGAGGCTCCTCCAACAAGAAGTCAAACAAGAAAATAAATCATGATTACACCACTGAAGATGATGAACCAATTAATAAAAGAATTAGAGAAGAAAAGAAAGATTCATCAAGTGATGAGGAATATGTACTTTGATCCAAAAGAATTTTATCGATGAATATGAAGGTCATACTCTTATCCATCTCAGTATTTGGATAAGAAGGAATGCAATTGTGAATGAATAAATGGCACTCAGAGTAATACAGACACATGCTCCCAGAATCAAAGATGAAGTAGAGCACACTGTTAAAGACTCCAGTTATTCTTGCAAGGACATAAGAATCAAGAGGGAGTCCACCCACCAAACAAACAAAGATAAGTATTCAATTGTCATTTCCTGTATATCTGCTTATCTAAATGATATTGTTAAGTTGTGTACATATTTATATTCAGTTGATGTATTATGCATGATTGTGTGTCTACATTTATGAACAATATACTACAAACTTGCATGTGATGGGTAAGTAGCCAATGGTGCGGTACAACATTCCATTTCTACTTATCTAGAATGAAACCTCTTTGCTGACATATTGGGAGTAGTGCACACTCTTAATAATGTTTTAGTAGAGATGGAAGGCATCTAGAAAGTCACTGTATGTATACGACACATGAATGAATGTTGTAGCATTGAACAATACAGTTGCATGACTGTGTGGCATATATCTTTTAGAATTTATCACTATCAATATGTTTTTGAAATTATGAAATGTTTCTAATCATGTAACCACATTTGAATTGTAGGAAAGATCGTGTACAATCACCTACAAGAAAAATAAGGATGAGACTTTTTTCAAAGAACAAGTGACAACAGTTCAACTAGAATATTCACTCCAACAAACATACATGAAGAGGAACCTAAAACTCCCAGGTTCAGAGACACCATGGTGGTGGAAATAGGTTCAAAAGAATATAAAGGATCATGATATGACCAAACCACATAAAGCGGTAGATACAACTGGAGAGATGAATACCATCTTGGGAACGAGAGATCATCGAAGATGAAGAAAAGTATGGTAGGACTTCCAAAGAAAGTAAGAGGCCTTAAACACACTCCAGTTAGGTGGCACTGTTGAATACCATCATTGATATAGATCCTTCCAAGATATGAAGAATTCATTAGGGGAATTTTGAGGTAAAAAATGGGTCTCCAAACAAAAAAATGTACTATTAAAATCAATTTTTAAGAACCAATCACAATCTATAGAATGACATCATCTATAATAGTTGAATTGACATTACTTGAGTTAAGGTTGCTTATTTGTCATATTCTAAAAGGTTGATTAAAATCTATGGTTAACTATGGTAGTCTACAAGTACTTTTATACCTAGAGTAAAGTATTAATGTCTTTTCACACTTTTTCAATAAAATATATTATTCCCCCTTCATATATTTTGAAAAAGTCAATATATGTCTTTTCACTTAATATGCATATCTTTAGACAATTTTCAATATATGTTATATTTATCATTTTTTTAATGTTAAAAATATCTTTTATTTACACATTTTTACTTATGAATATATAATATATTCATCCATTTTTCTTAATCTCAAAAATATCACATAGATATATATTTTTGATTGAATTTTATTTTATTTTGTTGTTTTTAAAAAGTATTATTAACTTTTCTAATACTTTTAAAATATTTTATTATTAGATGTGTATAAAAAAATTTACAATAAAAAACATTACAAAATAATATATTCATAAACACCCAATTTAAAAACTAACTTTCAAAAAATTAAATTCTAAACAAAACATCAAATTAAAATGTAATATTTTATCAAATTATAGTACAATTAATTAAAAACTAACTAACATTATATTATACAAAATATTAAAATCAAAGTTTAAAATATTGAATATTAACTTATATAATCACATTAAAATGCAATATTTTACAAAATTATATTACAGTTAATTAATTAAAAGCTAAGAAAAACTCAAATTCTAAATTATTAAAATCAAATTTTGAAGATTATATTTAAGTATAGAATATATGTGTTAAGCTATATTAAAATAAAAAATTATTAAAATCAAAATTTAAAAATTTAAAATGTATAATAAATATGTTAATAAGGGGCAGGGATGTAGGTCGATTCGCAAGTGCAAGTTATGTTAAGGCATACAGGATGTTAAGTAAGTCATCGGTTCAAGTCTCGACGAAATGTGCGCGAAGCTTGAGCCCATAGTTGGTCCTGCCCAGGGGTTATACTGGAGCCATCGGAATCGACCCTGTATCACGCGAGTACAAAACTGCCATCGTTGTTGATTCATCTAGCTCACACACACACACACACACACACACACACACACATACCATCATAGATACATCTTAAACCTGGATCTAGAAAGCACTGAGAGAGATCCACTTTCTTTAGGTGTAAGTTATTTTTATCTTAAATTTTTAAATGTTCATAAAAAATACACCTCATTCATTTTGATCCCTTTAGTGTTTGGTAAATCCAGGTTTAACATGGATCTTTTAATTACTTTTCATTTAGTTTTATTATTGGGTTTTTATTATTTGATAAATTAGGCGATATCTTTTTCTCTATATTCTTTTTGTTTACTTGTTAGTGTACTGTTAGGTTAAACACACATTCATCAATGTTATTTGGATGACACCCATTTATTCTAATCAATAAGCCATAATCAAATATATCAAAACACCAAAATATATCTAAATTTTATTATAAAAAAATGTTTATTATTATTATGTCGAATTATAAAGAAAGTTAGTTCATTTAAATTATTTTAAAATTATTTTATAAGTAATTAAAGATGAAATAAAATAAAAAGGCTAGAATATTTGAAAAAGGTTGAATATCTTTTAAAAAAGAGTTTAGCATTTCCAGTAACAGTAATCCATAATATATATATATATATATTTTACTTTTTTATTTATGTTGGTTAACATAATGTTTTTTATGTC
>LPNX010836376.1:160662-249109 GCA_001517045.1 Pseudotsuga menziesii | reverse complement strand
ATTATTAATATTAATATATATTGATATTAATAATTAATAATTAATAAATGGTTATTAGTCAACTATTCTAAAATAACGCATCATTTCATGGATGGTATCCAAAGTGCCTTCACAATTAATATATATATGGCACCCACTTTGTAATATTTTATCATCATTTTATCTTTAATATTTATTTTCTATTTTAAAAATGGAATTATTTTCCATTGGTTGATATTCAACTGAGTAATCATTGATAATATCCGGATACAGATATTACATTGGTATCAGAGCAAGAACGAGAGGGAAAAATAAAGAATAAAAAAAACATAAGTTAAAAAACATGTTCAAGGTTTCCTTGAATTTAGGTCTCTGACCTCACAATGGCTTTTAGCCATCCATATTCAAAGTTTCTCTGGTAAAAATTGGTTTTTGACCAAAAAATGGACTTTGGCCATTTGAATTTCATTAAAGAAGTATTAATTCCACTCCAAATAGGGAAAAATGAAGAATAAAGAAAAAGAAAAAAAGAAAAAGAATTATGAAGAATAAAAAAAGAAAAAAAAGAAAAAGAATTATCAACAAAAGAAATAAAAGGGGAAATGTTAAAAAAACATAAGTCAAAAAGAAAAGTTAAAAAACATGTTCAAGGTTTCCTTGAATTTAGGTCTTTGACCTCACAATGGATTTTAACCATCCATATTCAGAGTTTCTCTGGTAACAATTGGTAACAAAAACAAAGAAAAAGAATTATCAACAAAGAGGGAAAAATAAAGAAGAAAAAAAAATATCAACAAAGAAATAAAAGGGGAAAAGTTAAAATACAAAGTGAAATAGCCCATGGTTTTACTAACAATATTTAAATTATAAACTAGTTTTATAAAATATGCTTTGAGGGAAAAACATCTTGAACTGGAAGGCAATGTAACAAACTTAAATAATAACAACAAACTATATATATATATATATATATACATTTTTTTCAATGTATATATATATATATATACATATATTGATATTAATAATTAATAATTAATAAATGGTTATTAGTCAACTATTCTAAAATGATGCATCCTTTCATGGATGGTATCCAAAGTGCCTTTACAGTTAATATATATAGGGCACTCACTTTGTAATATTTTATCATCATTTCATCTTTAATATTTATTTTCTATTTTCAATATGGAATTATTTTCCATTGGTTGATTTTTCAACTCAGTAATCATTGATAATATCCGGATACGGATATTACAGAATCCCGAGCCAAGTTTGCTCACTATGGAGAGCACCAATTTCTCACTCTTCTTCTCAATCCCGCATTGCTTGCATTGCATGACCGCTGATTTCAATTTTGTGAAGAATAATTGTATTGTGTCAAAGTTACCGAGATCTAGTGTTATCAGCTCATTCTCCCGAATATGGCACTTTAGCTCATCTTGTTTTCCAAACAAGGATTAGAGCTTATCCCATACTTCTTTCAGAGTCTTGAGTCCATCAATATGAAACAACAACTCCCTTGATATGTGGATGCACATGCATCCAAAACCTTCATCAAGCCTATAAATATGCTTTGATTTTTCAATATATTGATGGGGTTCAAATACTCTTCCCATGGTCATCCTGTATGGACCTTTGTTGCGCAAGGAAAGTTGCATATTTTCCCTCCAATCAAGGTAATTAAAGTGTGTAAGGATTTTGGGAGTGAGAGATGTTGAATTATCCATTTCACAGCTATATTGATAAACAATTCTTCAAGAAATATTTGAATGTACTTGCAAAAACACTGCAAAACAACTCAATTTGAATTAATTTAGCTCAAACACCCTTCACTTTGACATGTGCACTTTCTCCGAGTACATCACACCTGGATAGACTTCTCTTGACTGAATCCAGAGGGAGAAATGCAATTATTCCAGGAATGATGTGGAAACTCAATGGATTCTGGTGCATCAATGGAAGTTTTTGATGTTTGAGGTAGGCATGGATACCTGCTTTGATACCATGTTAAATTATATGAAGCATAGGATCATCAGCTTGCATGAATTCAAATGAGAAGAGAATGATGCATAAGAGAGAGAAGAATTTAGCATATACCGTTCAATTAATCATGACAAACTTGCACACACATGGAGACAAAATTGGAAATATGTCGATTATATTCATGAATTAGTAATTAATATGTAATACAATGGTTATAAATATAAGAGAATTTAAAAGCCTAGGATAGGATTCAAATCTACCAACTCTGACTAACTCTGGAGCTAACTAAGTGTGGGAAAATCACCATTGGAGCTCACTAATGCAACTCTGGATAACTAAATTAGTTTACAATCAGTTAACTGATGAGGGTATGTGAAAAAATACGCTCATACTCCATTCAATCATGTAAATTTGTGCTAGGATAACTAACCGTGATCTAACTGATGGTAACTGGAGCATAACTAAATATAATTGAATACCTACCAAGGTCAATTGAAGGAGACTGTTGGTGGCACTCAGAGTGGGTTCCGAAATTATAGGGATTGGTCCTTAGGGCACCTAAACTCATGCAATCGGGTGCATTAAGTGGAGACTGTCCCCTAGGTTTGTCCCCCATGCACTAGTGGAGTGATGAAGACATCCTAATCTAGGAAAATAGACAAATAGACTATGTGGTCAAAGGGAGGATTAATAATAATCCCAACAATGGATATGACGAGATGACGATTTGAGATGTAGGTGATTATAGTGGCATTATAATGAATGGTCCTGGTTTGTACCTACACAATGGATTGCTCATGGATATGATGAAGAAATAGATGAGGACTATGCCTACATCCAACATGAAAACGAGTTGGCTCTATAGAAACTTACGGTGACAGATAGATGGCACAATTAAATCATCATCAAGATTAGGACTATGGAAACAACTACGATGATGAATCTGTGATGATGACGTGACCAGACGTGTTGAAAAGTGTGACGAGAGAATACCTTCCTAGTTAGGAGGGAGTGTTGTTATATTTGTAACTTCGGAAGACATTCTGATGTATATTATTATTGTATATTGTTGTTGTTAAAATAACAACAACAAGGAAGGTCTTCCTGCATGCATGTGTCCTTGCATGTAAAAGACTTAAATTAGGAAACCAATTGTATTTAATTTAGTTTTCCTAAGTTTACTTTGGAAAATAAATTAAAGTGATCTAAATTAACTTTAGTGAAACACTAGTTAAAGTGAAAGTGAAATTAGGGTTTTTGCTTAACCTAAAGTTATAAAAGAAAGGTCAATTGGTGGAGAGGATACAGTTTCATTCCGACAGAGACAGAGGAATAAGTGTGCGAGAGAGAATTTTGGAAAAGAATATGGAGGAGCACTAACTCAGGAATACAACTCTAAATTGCAGAGGAGAGAGATAAGAGACTTTGGTGGAGGTACACAGTACAACAAAAATCTTCCATGGGAACCGTGCCATGTCACAGGTTTTTCTTAGTGATTTGTTGGGTGTTTCAATTTTTCCATATAGGGAATAAATCGATTTTATGATATTGTAAAAGCTTTTTATTTTCTTAATAAACATATCCTCTCATACTGCTGCACCAATTTTCCCATCTTGGGTTTTGTCCAGGGGTTTCTACCCAAAAAGATTGTGTTGTTTCTATTGATGTGATTGAGGTTGTAAATGGTTCTCAGCTTTATATTCATCTGCATACTGTAAATAAGTTCATGTGTGGTTATTTCAGTTAAATTTAAATATATTGTTTTAGCCCTAATTGTGCTTTAAAGGAAAATTTACATGGTATCAGAGCTTTGATGATCTAAAGATGAGAGATTTGTAACAATAGTGATAGACCAGGGGCATATCTATTGAATACACATCCTAGATTGGAGATCTAGGGTTTGACAGGTACACTTCAGAATGGCCATATAGTTGAGAGTTGAGGATAGACTCCAGGGGGATCAGAACTTTCCTACATGGAAAGAAAGGATCACAAGGATCCTAGATGTCAGTGATGCAGAGGAGCACATTGAATCTAAAAAAATTGCACCCACAGATCCGACAGATCTGATAGCTTGGAAGAAGATTGATTCTAGATCCATCTTGATTATCATGGATGGAGTGAAGGACCATATAGTCCCTCACCTTTTTGGGAAGAAGACCACAACAGAGATGTGGACAGATTTAGAGAGTCCGTACCAAAGCAAGAATCATAACCAAAAGATGGTCCTGTAAGAGAGGATGCACAACATCAAGATGGCCAAGGGATAATGAGTGGTTCATTATCTCATGAGACTCACACAAATTAGGGATGATATTGGAGTTGTTGGCTCTAAGACAGTGGATAAGGAGCTATTTTGGTTAACCATCAATGGCTTCTCTAAGCAATGGGACACCTTTGTCAAAGGTGTGGTGGCTAGGGAGAAGCTTCCTGATTGGAAGAGATTGCGAGACGACTTTGTGCAGGAGGAAACACGTATGGGTTAAGGATTAGGCTGATCCAGTAGTGCCCCACATATTGTGGATGGGGAGGATCTAGCCCTTACAGGGAAGAGCAAAGGTAAGGCAAAGAGGAATAAGGATGGTAAGAAGAACCTTGAAGTTTCAAAATTCAAGGTTTTATCTGCCACAAATAGGGAAACTTTTCCTCCCAGTGCCAAAACAACAAGAATAAGAGTAACAATCAGATGGATGGATCTGCAGAGCTGGATGAGTTCAACAGGAACTTCGATGAGGATTTTTGCTTGGGAGCTTGCATGGAAAGCACCACAGGGAGCAGTATATGGTACATTGACATCGGATCATCTAGTCACATGACTAGACATAAGAGATTCTTTGGATACTTGTAGGAGGGTGGAACAAGGGTCCACATTGAACTGGGTGATGATGCATTGTATCAGGAGCAGGGAGTTGGCACTATTTCATTTCAGAGGGAGTCTAGAAAACCCCTCAGTTTTGCTGACGTGTTATATTTTCTGGGGTTGACCAAGAACCTCATCTCAGTCTCCACTCTGGAGGACAAGGGATTTAAGTTGAAATTTCAAGACCATAGAGTGTATATTAGGCCCAAGGGGTTAGATCAGAGCTTGGATCAGGTGATTGGAATCAGGAGCAAGAAAGTGTATATACTACACTTTGATCCTGCAAAGGCTCTAGTCAACAACGACGACAATCAGGGTGAATTGTGCATAGGAGGATGAAACACTTACACCATGGTGCACTGAGGCACTTGCGATAGGCTGTAATTGGAGTTCCTTAGGTATATGAGGAGAAGCATAACCACTACAAGGGTTGTGCTTTGGGGAATAACATCATGAAACCTTTCCCACGGACCGAGCAGAATTCTAAGGAGCCCTTGGACTTAGTGCATTATGATGTATGCGGACCTATGAGTGTCCGTTCATTTAGTGGTTACAGTTACTGCGTAACCTTCATTGATGACTATTCCAGGAAGACCTGGATCTATTTCCTAAAGGCCAATCTAGAGGTCTTTGAGAGGTTCTGAGAGTTCAATACTCTCATGGAGAACCAAATAAGAAAGAATATTCAGGTGTTGAGAACATACAACGGGGGTGAGTACACCTCCAATGAGTTCATGGATTATTGTTTGGCAGAGAGGATCAAGAAGGAGCACACTGTTCCCCATACCCCACAAAAGAATAGAGTTGCAGAGTTTCAGAGCAGAAGAATAGGACTATGGTAGGAGCATCCAAGGCCATGCTATTTGATCATAGATTTCCACTATTCATTTGGGTTGAGGCATACATGACTGCATTGTACATTTGGAACATATGTCACCACATAGCTTTGGGGAGGAAGATACTAGAGGAGGTCTTCACAGGAACTAGGCCAGATGTGAGTCACAATCGCATATTTAGCAGTGTCTTCTATTGTAATGTTAATGATGGCAATAGGAAGAAGCTGAACCCTTCTGAAGAGAAGGGGTTACTTGTTGGTTATTGTGAGACTTCGAAGGCATATAAAGTTTACATTCCTGCTCGCAAGAGGATAATTGTGAGCAGGGATGTCCAATTTGATGAGGACAAGTCCTTACAGATATCTATGGACTTACCAGTAGCACAGTAGCCAACACAGGACATAAGGATCAAGTTGGAGGAGCCAATTGTATAGGTATAGGTACAGGTACAGACACAGGGCACAAGTTCTGGTAGTCAGAGGGATTCAAGTGGAAAGAATCCTCCTATATTTGATGGGGAGGATGAGTAGTAGCAGGAGACAGACATCTAGCAGCCGCAATAGGTAGACACTAGGCCAAGGCCTAAGTGGTTCAGGTCCATAGTACAAGATTATAGGAAGGTTTATCTTCCACATATATCTTTTAGACAGAGTGTACCACCAGAGAGACTCAGTTATATGGCACTAATGAGAGAGTTGAATAACTATGAAACTTCCAGTTTCGGGGAGTATGCACAAAATGAGGTGTGGTAGGAGGCCATTGTTGAGGAGTATGACTCAATCATGAAGAACCAGGTATGAGAGTTTGTGCTGAGACCTAAAGGTAAGAAGGTGGCAGGATCTAGGTGGATCTACAAGGTGAATCATGCATCAGAAAGAAGAGTGGAGAAGTACAAGGCACACTTTGTGGTTAAGGGGTTTTCATAGTAGGAGGGTATTGACTATGATGAGACCTTCGCCCCAGTAGCCAAGTATTATTCCATTCAGACCATTATCTCTTTAGGAGCAGAGATGGGTTGGCGAGTCCATCAAATGGATGTCAAGACTGCCTTCCTCAACAAAGTGATAGTGTAGGAGGTATATATTGAGAATCCATAGGGGTTTGATGTGGAGAATAGGGAGACAAATGTATGTATACTACATCGAGATCTTTATGGGCTTAAGCAGGCACCTCGAGCATGGTACTCGAGGATTTAAAACTATCAATAAGAGATGGGATTTCAGTGGAGTGAGGCTGATCACAACCTGTAATTCTTGGTAGGTGAGGTGCCTCTCATACTAGTCCTATATGTGGATGATCTCTTTTTGACAGGAGATGAGAGGCTGATTGGAGACTGCAAGTCCAACCTTGTAGTGGAGTTTGAGATGAAATACCTCGGGCTGACGCATTACTTTCTGGGCTTGGAGGTTTGCAGAGAGATGGATGCTTATTCATTGGATAGGGGAAGTATGTAGTAGATATCTTGAAGAGATTCAAGATGGAGGAATACAATCCTATGGCTATACCTGTAGTTTCCATTTGGAGGAATATTGATGCATCATGGCCAGATGGATTTGATCCTACCTTGTATCATCATCATATTGGATCACTTATGTATCTAGTCAACACACGGCCATACATTATCTTTGTAGTCAACTCTTTGAGTCAGTTCATGGAGAACCCTCAGAGAGTGCATTGGATGGATGCCAATCACATACTTCACTAGATCATAGGTACAATGGTGTATGGATTGGTTTATGAGTGCAGGGGGAGTGTATAGTTGGCAAGTTTCAAAGATGTTGATTGGGAATGATTTGTAGAGGACTGAAAGAGTACTCTAGGTTGTTGTTTTAACATTGGGTCAGGGGTTGTCTCTTGGTTCAGCAAGAGGCAGAGGTCAGTTTCATTGTGCTCGACATAGGCCGAGTACGTGGCAGCCAACATGTCTTCTTATGAGAGTATGTTGTTGAGGAAGTTAATTTCAAGGTTGTTCGAGTGTGATCTAGAGGCTACAATATTTCACTGTAACATTCAGAGTGGAATCAGGATATCTGATAATCCAGTGTTCCATGACTATATCAAATACATAGACACGAGGTACTACTTCTAGAGATATTGTGTTCAGAGAGGAACCATTCGGTTGGAGTACATATAGAAAAATGAGCAGGTGGCATACATTTTCACCAAGGCACTTTGTAGACAGAGTTTTGTGAAGTTCAAGGATAAGTTGGGGTAGCTACCAAATTTGTTCCTCATTGAGAGGTAGTGTTAAAATAACAACAACAAGGAAGGTATTCCTGCATGCATGTGTCATTTCATGCAGAAGATTTAAATTAGGAAACCAATTGTATTTAATTGAATTTTCCTAAGTTTACTTTGGAAAATAAATTAAAGTGATTTACATTAACTTTAGTGAAACAATCGTTAAAGTGAAAGTGAAATTAGGGTTTTTGCTTTACCTAAACTTATAAAAGAAAGGTCAATTGGTGGAGAGGATACAATTGCATTCTGATAGAGATAGAGGAAGAAGTGAGAGAGAGAGAGAATTTTTTCAAAGAAGATGGAGGAGCACTAACTCAGGAATACAACCCTAAATTTTAGAGGAGAGAGACATGAGACTTTGGAGAAGGTACATCGTACAATAACAAACTGCCTTGGGAACTGTGCCATCTCATAGGATTTTCTCAGTGATTTGTTGGGTGTTTCTATTTTTCCATATAGGGCATAAATCAATTTTTTGATATTGTAAAAGCTTTGTATTTTCTTAATAAAAATACCCTCTCATACTTCTGCACCGGTTTTCCCATCTTGGGTTTTGTTCGGGGGTTTCTACCCAAAAAGATTATCATTTCTATTGATGTGATTGATGTTGTAAATGGTTATTTGTTTTATATTCCACTGCATACTATAAAGAAGTTCATGTGTGGTTATTTCAGTTAAATTTAAATATATTGTTTTGTCCCTAATTGTGCTTTAAAGGAAAATTACAGTTGTACCCCCATCAAAGATGTGTTTCCCTCCTTTTGAGATGTCATTATTGATATGGTCATTGAGGTAAACCCTCCACTGTAAGTTGGGGAAATAGTCCCCAGAATAAATAAAGGAAAATGTACTTTGAAGTATTCCTAGGTAGGTCGGCCCTAATTAGGTATCCTAGCCAACCTAGTTAATTGAGTAAGTCACTCAACAGAAGAATATAAATAGGGAGGTTCCATCCCTATTTGGACACACTCTCCCACTCTCTTATTGGTGCATTAGGATAAAGAGGACAAGGAGGAAAGAGAGAGAGCTGCAAAAGACATCTTGTTCTTGGGTTTTTCCATCTTGTGATATTGTCTTAGTGACAGAACTATTTCGAGGAAGTTTGCGGGGTTTTCTCTTTTATGGTTTCCCCGAGGAGAATATTTTTGTCTTGTTTCTATTGTGTATCTTGGATATATTCCCGTGCTTGTTATTCTTTTAGATAAAGATCCTAGTTGAATTAAAGTAGAAAAACTAACAAATGTTTCCACTTCTTCACACTTTGTACTAATGCATAGAATTCTTTATCATAGGTAGTATAGTTAACTATTGCTTTAGAGAAGGTTTCAAAGTGATAGCATATTGGTTTTTTATGTTGAATTAATACTTCCCCCATGACATAACCACTAGAATCAATTTCTATCTCAAATGGCGGTTGTAGATCCGACAATGCAAGTACTGGAGTTGTACTGATATTTTCTTTCAGAGTGTTGAAGGCTTCTTGTTGTTTTCCTTCCCACTGAAAGAATTTGTTCACACTTATCAAAGCATGTAATGGAGAATCTATGAAGGAGAAGTTCACAATGAACTTCATCCAGTATTGGGATGCTCCCGAAAAACTTCTTACATCAGTTACATCATTTGGTTAGGGAAATTTACAATGAATTCCACTTTAGAGGGACCAATTATCAGTTGAAAACCCCCTAAATATGTCTTCCCAAACTCACATGTGGACATATTTACGTACAATTTCTCCCTTACAAGTACATCCAACACTTTTTTTACATGCTTGACATGCTCTTCCCAAGTACGACTAAAAATCAGAATATCATCTAAGTAGACTATGACAAAATTATAAATAAAGGGCCTAAAAACATCATTCATCACCTTCATAAATGTTGCAGGTGCATTACAAATCCCAAAGGTAATTGCCATCCATTCATACAATCCCTATTTAGTTTTGAAAGCAGTCTTCAAAATATCATTGTCATGAATTCGAATTTGATGATAGCCACTTCACACATCTAGCTTAGTGAAAAAATTGCATTCTTAAGCTGATCCAATAGATCATTAATTTGAGGAGGAGGATACTAGTTCTTTATTGTAATTATGTTTAGTGCCCCTGTAATCCACACACATGCGACATGTGCCATCCTTTTTTGGCACCAAAAAAATCGATGAACCACATGGAGAGGAACTTGGCCGAATGTCCACTATCTCAAGCAATTCCTGGACCTGCTTCTTTATCTCTGCATTCTCAATTAATAAAGACCTACACATGCCAATGTTAGGAAGATGTTCACCCTGCTGTAAGTGAATTTCATCCTGGATTTTTCTTTTAGGAGGTAACCCTTTAGGTTCTTGAAACACAATATCATTATTAGATAGCACTTTAATCAAGTCTTTTTTAAGTTTTGGATCACATCCCTTAAAATTTTCAGTTTGTTAAATATAATTTGCTTTAATTATCATAAGGACAAAATTATTATTAGCATTTACTATCCTCTTCATTTGATTTGTAGAAACCAAAGAAATATTAGTTTTCAGGCAGCATGCATGAACGATGTATTCAACACCATATTTGGTGTGTTGATACCTGTTATCTTCCCTGTAAAATATAACCTTCCTATCATATATATAAGGAATACCCAACACAATACCACAAATATACAAAAGGACCACATGTAGATCAGCTTCATCAACAAATACAGAAGTAGTGGCAAATCTAGGTCTATACTGTTTTGTAACTTGAAATTGTTCATTATCACATACCCATCCAATTGGATATGGTTTAGGGTGTAAATAGTTTACTGTAAATTTTAATCCTGTGCAGAGAAGCAAAGAATACAAGTTCTTTTAAGCAAAAAAAATATTACACCACAACATTCACACATAAACACATAGATTTACCTTGGAAACCCTTAACTCGGAAAACCAACAAATCTTGGAGCCACACCTTATATTTTCTCATTATCATTATGATTAACTCATAATACAATATAGGTATTACGTAGCCTTCAATACCCTAATCCGTTCACCCAGATTAGAAAATAGACCCCAATCCCTTAACCAGGATTAAATTACTTATTTTTAGAAAATTCCCCAAAATAACAAAAAAAAACCGAAATTTTTTGGCTCGTTTGTGCTCGCGTCGAAAATAGCCTAATGGTCATTTTCGAATGGAAACATGAATCCTGTCCTATTTATGTGAAGGTGCCGACAAATATTTTCAGACACAGTGTTCACATGCACACATCCCTTCCACATGCACATGCAAAGAATATAAAATATACCCAACATTATCCCACTTGTTGTTTTCTTTGCATAGCATTGAGTCATGTGCTCATAAAGTCACAGGTTCAGGGAATCAATGCCCATAGATTCTCCACACCAAGAGAACTTCTATGTACTGACATAATTTGTTAATGAGTCTACAACATTTTGTAAGGTGTTAACCTTTTCTAGCAACACCTTCTTTCCTTCAACCATATCTCTCACAAAGTGATATTGCACAACGGTTTGTATTAGCATGATAAACATGTTTCTTTGCCAAGAATATTGCACTTTGGATATCAAAATATAACCTGATAGATTTATGTACAAACTTGATACATGAACACAATATTTGCAACCATACAACTTTTTGGCTTGCATGAGTGGCTAACATGTATTCAAACTTTGTAGTTGAGAGTGCAACTACAACTTGTGTCTTGCTCATCCAACTGATAGCTCCTCCAAATAGGTTAAACACATACCTACTTGTAGATATTCTACGATCAATATCTCTAGCCCAGTCTGCATCAACAAATCCATGTACATTTATTAATCTATTTGGTCCAGGTCTTCCTTGGTAGAATATTGCATAATATTTGGTGCCACACAAATATATGAAGACCCTATTTAGGGCTGTCCAATGCTCCTTTCCTAGTTTTGACATATATTAGCTCAAAAATTCCACTGCATGAGTAATTTCTGGTTTGGTACAGACAATTGCATACATCAAACTACCAAATGAACTGGCATATGGAACTCGTGGCATATCTTCTTCTTCTTCCTGTGTCTTGGGACACTTCTTTACAAATAAATTTACACCTACAATAATACGAACCTTGAACGAATTACTTTCCTGCATATTAAATATCTGTAGTTGTCACGTCCCCATGCCTCCGACTGGCGAAGAGGATGCGACCGATGGCGTTAACCATCCGGGCTACCAGCCCCATGAACATGTGAATTCATAAAATTGTTGAAACAGAATGCTGAAAACAAGATGCATGGAAGTAGAACGTGCACAAATGCAATTGTTTACCATACACAACTACAATTATCTATCAGACACAGTGGAATCAACATACATTCATACAAGCATTCATTCAACATGTTCATCACATTCATTAACAGAAAATATGGTTGCAGAAGTAAAATAGGCAAGATCACTTATCTTATGAAGAACTCCTTCCGCAACCAGCTACGTCGCTGCAACGTTCCACCCAACCATAGGCCAGTGTGCTCCTTAATCTCTCAGCAGCGCTGCCACCCCCGAGCTGGGCATGATTCTCCAAGGAATAAGGGAACAAGAAGGCTTACACATAGCCAAGGGTGCACAAAACACAGCCAAGCCAACACAATTGGGTTTATCAGGCCATCGACAAGACAACCAAGCCAACATGGTCAGGTTTATCAGGCCATCCAGGAGTTGGGGAAGGCTAAATGCTAAGCTGGTGAGCTCAATACAGAGCCAAGAACACCTACACCAGAACTAGCCTGAATTCTAAGAGACCCACACACACCCAACACAAGGAATCAGTCCCTTCGCTGCTACACAGTCCCTCAGGCCCTACATTCCCTTCCAGTGCTATTCAGGGGTTGTGGAGAATAAATCCAGCCCTCTAGCTCTGGCTATGTGGTTTCCAGCCACCAGGTTTATCAAGCAAACCAAGGCCCCATCCCTACTCCCTACACAGTCCGAAGACCAACCATTGCATACGTGCAATTAATCAGCTATTACAACTTAAAACAGGGAAGACAACTCCAATCAATCCGTAGTAGCCTCAAGGTGTAACAACAACACAACTCACTGTATGTGGAAAACAACAGTCCCAACTGTATCAGTGAACATGGGGGAAGAACAACAGTCCCGAACTATAATCAGTGAGCACAGCTCACAACATGGGAAAACGACCCCAAACAGTCTGTGAGAGAAACTTGCACCAGACCCCAAATGTAAATAAGACCACAACAATCACAGTGTGAGGGAGACCACAGCCACGCAACAAATCTTGAGGAGAACGGCAGCAACCATGACTCACGGGAAGAACAACGGTTCCAATTTCAACATTAAAATGACGGGAAAATTTACACGACCACACCGGTCTGTGAGACAGTCGAAAACATGAATGGCCCTTCACAGCGAATCATGGATGAAAGAGCATGGCTCTCAGCTCGCTGCATCAGCCGAAAAACTAGGAAAATTCCTTTGCGTGAGGATAATGAACAGACATTGGTTCATGCGCGAAGATGAACATCTACGGCTATGCGCACGGATGAACAGACAATGGATAGTCGCGAGTAGGGAGTGCGTGAGCATTTTTTCACTGTCATGGAGAGAGTGGTATCTCTGTGTGAGTGATGGCGGTGGTTTCTTTTGCCATTGTGAATCAACCGTGGGTGGAGTGTGCGTGTGGGCAAGGACTGGCAGTCCTGCCACACTCCACTCCCAAACAATAACTACCTCAACTACCAGCATAAATTCTTAATGGAGGTGGTTGGGTAAGACAAGGTGGTGACACATGGGTTTTTCCCCCATTGGCCAAGGTTTGACAATTTCCCCACCCTTATCCTTGGGAAAATCATGCCCCTTCTCAATTTAGTTGCCGCGAACGTAGTTGGTCGAGTTATTTTTTTAATTAAAGATGCATATTTACATGATGACAAACTCAATATGTATGCCGCATGCCCCGATATACCATCGGTGACAATTTAAATCCAAAACATAGCATAACCGATCAATGGTGGGGCCTTGGCCTTTAGCTCCACACCATGATCATTTACAATATATACATCATGTACATTTAATGCAACGAGGTCAAAACCGGGGTGTTACAGTAGTATCGTCTCAACATATTTTCTTTGATTTAAACAGATCATCATGTTTGCATGATCTCTTCTTATCTCCATTCACAAAATGAAGTTTGCAGCATTGAGATATTTCATATCAAATTTGGAGAACAATTGAGACTTCAACTCCTTTATAACATCTTTGTTGTTTCCAATAAAAAACATGTCATCAACATATAATACTATGTTAATGAAGTGATCACCAACTTGTTTGGAGTATACACAACAATAAAATTTGCTTCTCACAAACTCCAATTCAAGTATGTATGTGTCAAAATTTTGGTACCACATCCTTGGAGATTGCTTTAGACCATAAAGGGAATTCTTTAGTTTACATACCAACTCTTTCTTTCCCTTTACTATGAACCCTTATGGCTGTTTCATGTATATTTCTTCTTCTAGATCCCCATGTAATAACGTTGTATTCACATCCATATGCTCTACTTCAAGATAAAAATCAACAACAATATAAAGAAGAAATATAATAGAAGTTAATTTTGTAACTGGAGAAAATATTTCACCAAAATCAATTCCCTCTACTTGAAAATATCCCTTTGTTACCAAGCGGGCTTTGTACTTCTCCAATTTATCTTCTGCATTCAACTTCTTTTTAAACAACTTTTTTATCCCAATGAATTTTCTTCTATCTAGTAAATGGACTAGATCCCAAGCTTCATGTTTTTCCAAGGCATCCATTTCTTCAACCATAACCTTCTTCCAGAGATTGCTATCCTTTAAATCAACAACTTCCTTCACATTTCTAGGATCATCATCAGTAATTGACAAAGAAAAATGAGAGCGGAAATCAAGAGGGGAATACCTTTATGGTTTCCTTCTTTCTTGATATGATCTCCTCAAAACTGGGGTATGAGGTTCTTCTTCTTCTTATTCAACTTCTTCTGACGAGTCAGATTCTTCACCTTCTAACTCAAACTCTATTTTCTCTAGTTCCTTTTCCATTGGAATCACTTTCTGTCTGGGGACTTCTTTGACCTCTCTAAACAAAACATCTCAATTGTAAACAATATTATTAGTTACAGGATTCCAAATATTACAACCTTTCATACCATCTTTATAGCCAATAAAGATACGCTTCTCAGCTTTGTTATCCAACTTACTTCCTTTCTCCTTTGGAACATGTACATAAGAATCACAACAAAAAACTTTCAAGTTCTTAATAGAGGGTTTCTTACCAGTCCATAGTTCTTGTGGAGTTTTATCAATCAATGCTGATGTGGGTGACTGATTTACCAAGTAACATCCTGTCTCCACTGCTTCTTCCCAGAATTATGTTCCTATCCCATCACTGCTTAGCACGCTCCTTTCCTTTTCCATAAATGTCATATTCATCCTCTCATCAAATCCATTATGTTGAGGTGTGTACGGGGTAGTCTTTTGCTTTCTATACCACACTTCTTACAGAGGTCCTCAAATTTATTCCTGTAGAACTATCCAACATTATCTGTCCTCAACACCTTCATTTTCTTTTCTAACTGATTCTCTATAAGAGCCTTAAATTCCTTAAACTTAGAAAATACTTCATATTTACTTCAAAGGAAATATATCCTTGTGTTCCTTCAGAAATCATCTATAAATGAAACATAATACACATATTCTCTTGATGATGGAACACACATAGGTCCAAACACATCACTATGTATTAATTTTAGAATTCCTTTTCTCTTGTAGCACCAGATGCAAATCTTACTCAATTTTGATTTCGATATATTCAATTTTCAGAAACATCAAAATCTAGAGTGAAATCAGTCATACCTTCAACCATACCTTTACATTGTAATGCTCGAAGTAAAATTTTTCCAATATGCCCCAATATTTGATGCCATATCATTATCTTTCCTCCTGATGTAGTCAAAGTTATGTCATCTTTACCTCCTTCCTCAGGCACAACATAACTGTTACATATTCCTCAATGAATATGCTTCCCAGTAGTTTGTACAGAGTTCCAAACTGAAATCCCCTCATCAATAACATTGAAACTAGAAAAAAATTTCAACCACCATCTCCAAGCACAGTCTTTACACCTGCAACATCCATCTTTCCGACAGATATCAAGTTTCTTGCTAGATTTGGAATGTGTAACACTCTAGGTAGAGTTCTAATCCTTCCATCTTTCAATTTTATCTTGAATCTACCATGTCCAAAGATACTGGTTGGTGAATCATATCCCAAGTACACAACTCCTGCATTGTACTTTTCATATTCACAGAACCACTCCCTATGAGGGGTCATATGACATGATGCATCCGAGTCAATAAACCATATATCACATTCTGAATTATTACCCATGGAATTTAGGTACACATCTCATTCTTCTTCAGAGGAGATATTCACCTATGTGGAAGGGGTATTCTCAGATCCCTTTTCTTTCTAAACATTCTTATATTTACAATCCTTTTTATAGTGCCCAACTTTACCGCATTTCCGACACTTCCTTATTCCTTTTCTTGGCGATTTAGATATAGCCTTACATTTAGATAACCCTCCATATCCTTTATTTTTTTTCTCTCCTAGGGGAGACATCTCACAGAAAAGGAATCCATGCTATGATAATCCATGGTTTTCCACCTCATCTCTTATGATAGCAGGGATGATACTATTTCATCAAATTTTAAGGTCACTTGGCTAGCACTACCTATTGCAACAATTAGGTTGTCCTAGAAATCTCTCAAAGAACACAATAATGTAATCCATTTTATCTTCTTCATCCATTTTAATGCCAACATAGTTTATCTGAATTACCAGAAGAGTATTGTAGACATTCATATGCTCTGCTATAGTGCCATTTTCATCCATTCTGAGGTGAAATAGTTTCTTTTGCAGAAACAACTTATTCATAAGGGATTTTGATTGATACAAACTCCCTAGTTTCCCCCAAATCTTTATCGCACTATATTCACTAGACACATTCAACAACATAGATTCTGATAAGCACAATATTATTTTACTCCTTGTCCTTCTTTCTAATTTACCCAATCATCTTCTGACTTTCCAAGGGGATTTATACTCGGATCCACAAAAATCCACTATTCCCGATCTACAAGAAGATCCACGATTTTGAGATTCCATAGCTCAAAATTTTGGCCGTTAAATTTTTTGATCTCAATTCTCGAACCGATCTTCATTATATTTTAATATACAAATCAACACTATAAGTATCCCACTGAACCTAGGTTTATCACATACCCAATATCTATCAATCACGTTGAACCCTCAGCAACAAAGGCGTCCCCCTAATGCTAATAGTCAAGCTCTGATACCACATGTAAGTTTTAAACATGTACATACAAATAAAGCATATAGATTATTTACAAAAAAACAGATATTACACCACAACATTCACACATAAACACAAATATTTACCCTAGAAATCCTTAATCGGGAAAATAAGCAAACCTTGGAGCCACACCTCCTATTTTCTCATTATCATTATGAATAACTCACAATACAATATGGGTATTCCATAGCCTCCAGTACCCTAATCCATTAACTGAGATTATAAATAGACCCCAATCCCTTAACCAGGATTCAATTACATATTTTTAGAAAATTCCCTAGTTTTTTTTTTGCACCACAACATTCACACATAAACACAAATATTTACCCTGGAAACCCTTAATCGGGAAAATAAGCAAACCTGGGAGCCACACCTCCTATTTTTTCATTATCATTATGAATAACTCACAATACAATATGTGTATTCCATAGCATCCAGTACCCTAATCCATTAACTGAGATTATAAAATAGACCCCAATCCCTTAACCGAGATTCAATTACATATTTTTAGAAAATTCCCCAGTTTTTTTTGCTTGCTTGTGCTTGCATCAGAAATGGCCTGATGACCATTTATGACATCAAAAATGACCTAACATCCATTTGCGAATAGAAACAAGCAAGGTATGTTTCTAGGAAGGTTCCTACAAGGATCGTCAGACGTAGCGCTAACAGGTGAACCTCCCCTCCACATGCACATGCAAAGAATATAACATATACCCAACATTTCCAAATGAAGTTTCTTAACTATTTCTTCTGAAATGATATTTACTTATGATCCACTATAAAAAAGAGTATCAAATTTTTGTGTGTTTAGTGATTACCCTAATATGAAATAGTTCACTTCTCTTTCTTTCATCAACAATAGGTTCATGCTTCGAAACATAAATATAAGGTTTTTTACCTTGAATCCTTGTAGCAACAACCTTAGTTTCATCCCTAGAGTTAGATCCCAAATCATGTTGGATTGTTGCAGTAGTGGTTTTCTTGTCTTCCTTATTTTGAAAACTTTCCAGGCTTGAGTTTTGGTTGAAATTTCCAACATTTGGATGCATCATAACCATTTTTTTGGCAATGAGTGCACGCAGGTTTTTCTCCTTCTTATTCACTATAGATTTATGTTTACCTTTCCTTTTACCTTTTAACTTGTTTCCATTTGGTTTGAAAGGTTTCTTGGAAAAGTTTTCTTTTGCATTCTTCCTCTTGGACTCCATATGAGTCGCTTGAACACATACGTCATCAAGGTTAGTCAGATTAAACATAAGTATCATATAACATAAATAACTGTGTAATCCTTCTCTATACTTGGGAAGAGTTTCTCAAGTGTAGAGAGGTATACCAAGTATCAAATCTATTTTTCTGAACTCTTATGTGTATTCTTGTGCACTTTGTCCTTTACCTTACCTCAAATTCTGCAATTCCGTCATAGATTGCTACATATACCCCAATGGATAGAACTATTTTTTTAATGCTGAAGTAAACTCATACCAAGAGGATATAAGTTTAAATTTTGTGGCAATATCCTCTTGAGATATTCTCTCCCACCATATGAGAGAGGTCCCTCCCGGTCAGAGGGAAGACAACTGAATCTTGATGCTATCTTAAGTGAATTTTGGAATTCTACAATAAACTTCGCTTTGATGGATCCAATTATCTAATTTTCAGCATTATGTTCACCATTGTAAATAGGTAATTCAAAATTAATATCAAGCTTTAATAGAGGCATATTGAAATCAAATTTTCCATCAAATTTCTTTTGTTTTTCAGATGGGGAAGGTAAAGATCCATCAAGAAAAGATGCTGAATATGGTGGAGTTTTAGGAGGTTCCTCACCACCTCCTTCTCTTTTACCTTCAGTATGAGATGGGCCACCTTGTTTTCCCTTCTTCCAATCTTGATAAATCTCCTCCACCATTATTTGAATTCTCATGAAATCCTTAAGAAATCCCCCTTCAGATGGGATTGAAGAAGTCCCATATTCTCCTTCTGGTGAATCCATTCTACCTCTTCTTGAACCGATTTCTAGATCAAATTCCTCAAGTTCTCCTTCACCACGCTAAAGCATTGATTTTGTTAACATTCACAAACTCACAATACAATGGCTAAGCTGCCGCGATATCAAACTTGATCTGAAATTTTCCATGATATTTTTAACCATATAAATTGCATGTGAAAATTAAATTATTATCCTTATAACAATAATTTAAAAAGATCAATTTAAGTGCTTAATCAAACCACATAAGCAAATAAACAAGCATGCAAACCATAACATTGTAGACAATAGATTATAACAGAGTTCACCCCTCTGGGGCTATGTCTGCGGGCCACTTCCAATGAGAAGGCCGATCTTATTAAGTCTTCAAAAGCTTACATACATAAGTTATGGAACAACTTATTGTTAGAAAAATATGATCAGAGCAATAACAATTAAATAATTAAACAATATGCAAATATTAAACACATTACAAGAGAGACACAAATATAATGTGGTTCACCCAAGATGGGCTACACCCACACATAAATTTACAGTCCTTTATTATTATACCATTGAACAAAATGAAGGGATACAACCTGCAACAACCCCACTGCACTTCCTCTTCTTTCTCTCACAGTCTGTCTCACACAATCACATATATAGTTTTACAATGCTGCAAACAATACACAACCGTATTACAATGCATTCCTTTTATAGGGAAATTACCATGGGAAAATACTATGGGTCATCCAATACCATGGGTCAACAAAATATTGGCCAATAAACATCCCAAAAATTTCTTTTGGGGGCTTCTTTCCTGAACCCCCAAACCCCCCAACCGGGGGGGGATGATGTCCTCCCACACCCTCCAGTTGGGATGAGTGTATAGTAAAACTGGGGTATAAACATGGCTTAACAATAACATATCTGAATCTAGAATATCAGCTCAACAACCAACAATCTCACACTTAGATACTGATCACAACAACTCCACCGCTGCTGCACTTGTTAGAATATTCTCTGAACCTTGGACTTGGAAAATTTCTCTTCTTCACCTTCATTCTTGAAGGATAACTAAAATCGAGAAGGAATTCAATTCCTCTCTATTTACTACCTTTTTCAACATGTATGCAAGATTCTTGCTAGTATGTATATTTTCCAACTTTAATAGTTCATATTACATAACAAATATTATGAAATAGTACTTGAGCTGTACATGTTTAGTCTTCAAATGAAATGATGAGTTCTTTGCAAGATGAATAATGCTCTGGATGTTACTGTACAACCTTCTATTCTCTTGCTTCTTACCCAATTCCTCCATGAACCTTTGTAACCAAACAATCTCTTTAATAGCCTCTATAGCAACAATATACTATGCTTCCGTTTTTAAAAGTGAAACAAACTTTTGCAGTTTTGAAATCCAACTTACTGCTGTTCCACCCACACTAAATACATACCCTCTGGTGCTCCTCTTTATTTTTTTATCACCATCCATATATGCGTCAACATATCCCTATAGAACAATGTCCGAACCTTCAAAACATAATGCATGAGAAGTGGTAACTCTCAAATTCCTGAGAATCCACTATACTGCCTTCCAATGCTTTTTACCTAGATTGTTCATATACCTACTCACAAATCCCACTGCATGTGCAATATTTGTTCTTGTGCACACCATGGCATACATCAAACTACCAACTACTGATGAATAGGTAACCTTAGACATGTATTCTATCTCTTCTTGTGTCTTGGGACACATCTACTTACTTAGTTTGAAATGGCTAGAAAAGGTTGTACTAACTGGTTTTGCATTCTGCATTCTAAACCTCTCAAACACCTTTTCTATGCACTCACCTTAAGACAATGTCAATTTGCGATTTTTCCTGTCTCTTGTTATTCTCATACCAAGGATTTGCTTTGCAACATCGAAATCCTTCATCGCAAATGATTTATATTGTTTTCTTTTGAGAACGTTTATATCTTGCATGATAGAACCTGCAACAAGCATGCCGTCCACATACAATAATAAGATAATATATCTTCTTTTATCTAGCCTCTTGAAATAAACACAATGTTCAAAATGTCATCTACTATAACCCTGCTCTGCCGTAAACTTATCAAATTTTAAAGACCACTAAATTGGAGCTTGTTTCAGGCGATACAAGCTCTTCTTCAACTTGCAAACCAAATTCTCCTTCCCTTTGACCTCATACCCCTGTCGCTGCTGCATATAAATCTCTCCCTCTAAATCTCCATGGAGAAAGGATGTTTTTACATTTAATTGTTCAAGATGCAAATCTTCTACCGCCACTAGAATTAAAATAGTCATAATTGAAGTCATTTTAACAACATGAGAAAATATTTCATCAAAGTCTATACCTTTCTTTTCTGCAAACCCCTTTACAACAAGTTTATCCTTGTACCCATTCTTTCCTCCATCTTCTTCCTTCAACCTGTAAACCCATTTATTATGCAATGCTCTTTTTCATGCAGGAAACTCAACCAAATCCCAATTCTGGTTTCTTATCAATGAGTCCATTTCCTAATCCATGCCTTGCTCCAACTTCTTTTTAGTTTCCACTGCATTGCATCTTCATAACATTCTAGTTCACCAGAATTAGTCATCAATAAATAATACAACGAAGGAGAGAATAGTTTATGGGGTTTACTTAATCTAGTATATCTTCTTACATTTACAAGAGTTTGAGATGCCTACTGTTGCTATTTATTTTTTGGTGCCTTTGGAGCTTCATTTTCTTTGATTTCATCAAGCACAGTGTACTCTATGTTTTCCTTTTCCTCTTTCTTTCCCTGCAACTGATCTTTGTACATAACCTTTCCATTGAATACTACATCTCTACTCCTATAATGATTTTGTGATTTTCATAATCTCATAAGCGATAACCAAAATCATCAACCTCGTATCCAATAAAGGTACATTTCTTATATTTAGCCTCAAGATTTGTTCTATTTTCTTTATCAATATGGACAAATGCTTCATAACCAAAAGTTTTGATAAATGAGTAGTTTACCTTTTTACCTATCCATGCCTCCTCTAGAATCCCACCATCTAAATCGCTTCTTATTCTATTTCCCAACCCTGAGAAATCTAACTCTCTTTTGTTTTCCGTAAACACAGTTCTCACATAATTCCAAACTTACTTGCTTTGGATATGGAAGCAACTTCCTTGAGTGGAGAATTTGCATCCCCTTCTCACTCATGTGGCCAAGCCTATGATTCCACAATGCTGCACCTGTTTCTGTGGAAGCTACAAATATAGAATAATTAGTATTATGAGGACGCAAATAAAACATACCTATCCTATCTCCTTTTGATATTACTGGTACTCCTTTATTGATATCCCACCAGGTTTTTCCAAATGTAGAAAAACAACCTTATCTCCCAACTGCTATGTTAATATCAGATTTCTTTTCATAGAAGGGATGTTCCTTACATATTTTAGCATCCATTCATTTCCATTATTTAACTTAATTCGTACCTTACCCATTCCAACAATTTTACATGGTTCATCATCCCCCAATAAAACATGTCCAAAATCACCTGGAACATAATCATGAAACAATTTCATATGGGATGTAGCATGACATGAATCCCCTAAATCTACTACCTAGTAATCAATAGTATTATCTAATGCAAGAATCAAAGCATCTTATAACACATCACCTGCTACATTTTCTTCCTGAGTAGTTTCTTGCTCCCCATAGCCTTCCTTCTTTGGAGCTCTGCAGTATTTCTTGAGATTTCCTCTCTTACCATAGTTATAACACTCTATATTTCCAAATCTGGACTTGTATCTACCCTTTCTAGACTTGCTATGATTACCTTGGATCCTTCCTCTCTCCTTTTCTCTTCCCCTTCTCTCCATGGTCAACACATTACCTGATGTATCACCTGTGTTTTTTCTTCGCATTTCCTTGCTAAGAATAACACCAACATCATCATCAAATTTAAGAGTGTTTGAACTAGGGAAAAGTTACTTACAACCATGACCAAGCTATTCCAAATTTCTAGCAATGAGCACAAGATTAAAAGATCCCTAACCTCATCATCAAAGTTCACTTTTACAGAACTTAGCTGACTAGTAAGCATATTAAATTCATTTAAATGGTGAGCAATAGATCCACCTTCTGACATATTCATATTAAATAAACACTTCATTAAAAATACCTTGTTGGAAGCCAAGGGTTTCTCATAGATATTAGCCAATGCGCTCATCAGACCCTCTGTTGTATTTTCTTTTGAGATATTGAAAGCTACCGATGAAGGCATGCACAGTCGTATTGTTCCTAGTTCCTTTCTGTCAAGACCATCCCATTCTTCATCCTTCATAGTCGCTGGTTGTTTTATTTTTCCGCCCAATGGTAGGTATAGATCCTTTTGGTACAGATAGTCCTCCATTTTCATATTCCATAACTGGTAGTTTTGGCCGTTAAATTTCTTGACCCTAAACTTTCCTTCTTCTGGAATTGCTCCCACTCGAACCAGGAACCCTTCTTTTGTGAGAGTTTACTAGCCAAATAGACCTTTTAGGTTTGATACCAATGGTTAGAAAAACAAGATCACATAGAAATAACAATTAAACAAGATGAAAATATTAGACACATTACAAGAGAGACAGAGATATAATATGGTTCACCCAAGATGGGCTAAGTCGACACAAAAATTTCCAGTCCTTTATTATTATACCATCCAACAAAATGAGGGGATACAACCTGAAGCAACCTCACTGCACTTCCTCTTTCTCTCTCACGGTCTCTCTCACAGAATCACAGAGATTGTTTTATAATGTTACAATACAATACACATCCCTATTACAATTATTTCCTTTTATAGGGGAATTACCATGGGAAAATACTATGGGTCACCCAATACCATGGGTTTGCAAACTATAGGCCAACAAGCATGACAAAAATTTCATTCGGGGGCGCTGGTCCCTAGACCCCCCAGCCAGGGGGATGGGATCCCGCAGGGGACAAAGTACCCTCACACCCTTGAGATGAGATGAGTGTACGGTAAAATTGGGGTACAAACACGACTGGAAAATAACATATCTAAATCTAGAAGATCAGGATCAATAACCAACACTTTTAATTTATGTCAGTCAAACTCAAAAACATATTGCACCACTGCGTTGCTCTCAAAAATTTGAGAAAAATGAGTATAGAGTCGACCCCTTTACCCGAGACCTCCTATGGCATACACTTCAAGAAGACTCTCTGCCATGCCTATATGGACTGTATGAATTTTTCCTTTTACCTCCTGAGGAACCATGCCCATTAATGGCTCATACCTTCTCCTCAAGAACTGTGCATTTTGTGGTAAAAAAAATGTGTGAAAAATGGCTCGAAACATCTTTTTAAGATAGTGAAAATGGGGCTCGAAATAGTGGCCACGTGCCCATTTGGAGATTACAAATACAAAAGAAATTTTAAGCACATTGTCCCAATCCTTATCAAAGGATAGGGCTGTAGCCCATTGATACAATGTTGCAATTGTGGGGCGGAGGTCCCGGGGTCAAACTTGTGGGACTCTCCCATTTCTTTTATGTTGACAATACATTGCATACTTTGTTTTCGTTACATTGGTTCTTGGTTCCTCCCGCGCATGCAGTGGTTTGTTGTGGATATGTGGAATGTTATAATGTATGATTTGGAACTGTGGTATGTTGGATATGTTACATATGGGACTGAGGGATTAGCCCTTAGTACCCCCGTTTTTTGAAAAAACATAGGTATCAACTTCAAATAAGAGCTGAACACTATAATACATCAGAACCATGGACAAGAGTTATGGCTATGCGGATTTGGTGGAGGATTAGGAGGAGAGGAGCTTGGGGGTTCAATCCTCCCCGAATCCAATTTTTTTGGTATATAAAATCTTAACAACCGCCAACTAGGATGCCATGTGGCAGGCCCTGGCTGGTCCACATGGACACCTTATGTTAGCACGATTTATGGGCTAAGTAATTTGAAAAGGGTTTGGAAAATAATGATGAATAAGGTATGTAAATTTTCACATCATTGAACCATAAAGGACCGTTGATGAAGGTCTGCAGGCATTTGAAAGGACATTTTCAGAACCAAAATGACCAAGTACATATGAAATTCTGATTTCCAACTTTTAAAAGCTTATGAATGAAGAGATCCTCCCTTAGTTGAATAATAGTAGGAAATGGAGGGTCTAGATGTGCCGTGGAAAATATCAAAGGCCAAAAAATAATTCCCCCCCAAGGAAAGTCGGGGGCGGAAGAGCGGAAAGGGCCAAAAGTTGGTCGTAAATTTGGTTTTTCCACCTTCCATTTTTCATTGAGGGCGGAAGCGGAAAGGCGGAGACGGAAAAGACAAAATGCATTGGTAAAATATGGTAAAGTATGACTTCCGCCTTCCGCAATCTTCCAGATCCAATGGATAGGAAAATTCTTAGGCAGATCAGCGGTGTGGAAAGGTGGAAAGATCAGAGATTGGAAAGCAGGAAATGCTAATTTTCAGCCATAGAAAAGTTCAAGTCCCGATTTCTGCATTTCGCGATTCGGGATCTGACGGATCAGAGCACGTTCCCAAAGATCGATGGTCCAAAAGAAAGTAGAGGGGCTGAGATCGAAAAGCAGGAAACGTAAGGAGTTTGGTTGTGCGAAGTTAAAGATATGATTTCTGCTCTTCATAGTCAGAGATCCAATGGACCAAATTATCTTCGAAGAAGACCAACGGTTTGAGAGGATTCCACAAGATTCAAAGGGCAGAAAGTGGAAAACACAAAGTTCTAGTTTATAGAAAGTTGAAGTCTTGCCTTCCACGTTCCGCGAAGGTCTGACGGTTCAACAAGCTCCCACACAGATCAATGGTGAAGAAAGAAATAAGAAGGGAGGGTACCAAAAAGCGGCAATACAAAGTTTTGGTCGTGAAAAAGCTAAAGTTTCGATTTATGATATCCCTAAGATCTATGGCTCAGAATGCTTCCGCTTAAAAAGATCGACGATGTGGAAAGAAACAATGGAAGTGGAAAGGCAGAAGCAGAAAGGGAAAATAAGTTTGATTTTGAAAATTATAGTCCCAATTTCTTCTTTATACCGGCCTGCAGCTTGATATCAGATCAATGGCTCGGAGAGTTCCTTCCTAAGATCGACAGTGCAGAAGAGGGGAACATGGGAACGAGTTAAGGAGACTTACCGATGTGCAAAAGCAGGTAGAATCCACAAATTTCAGAGATCCAGATCACCTCTGATCTCAAATCCACGACGGGGATTGATTTTGCTGATCCAACATTGATCACAGAAAATAACTTTTCAAATCTACAGAATGGCTTAAAGATCGACGTATTTCGACGGTTGAGATTTAAAGAATATCAAATATACGGTCATGGTAGATTCCATTGATCCAACTAGCATGGATAAATCAACCTTTTAGATTTGTGAAATCTTAAAAGAGCCACATCATTGAACGGTTAGGATTTGAGCAGGTAAATATCAACGTTACAAAAGTGATTTCGTCGATAAACATGCGAGCATGGATGGAGTTGTTGTAGGTTTCCCGAAGGTGTTTTAAAATGTCATTATCAACAAGCGAGCTTGAGTCCTTGCTGTCCAAATTCTAAAGCTGATCTGTTATGCACATTCCCGTGTGCTTATTTGTTTGGTTTATGATCATGGCAGATCTGCCTGATCATCATTTTGTTAAGATTCAGTATCATTGCCGTAACTCTTTTTGGCTCTATTTTGAGGTTGGTCTCGGGATCCTAGGATACTATAAATATACCCTCAATAGAGGAAGACAGGGTTGAAACCCATACGAATTTTGTGTTATGCATTTTGTGATCTATCAGTAATAAAATTGCAGAGCCGAATGCTGGTTTGTTGTTGCAGAAATTCATGTGCAATTCGTAATTATAGTATGTTATTTCCTTTCCTCTATGTATGTCTTCTGGTTTAAATTGTTATTATGTCTTCCTTCAGATCTAGAATGAGTGTATAATAGTTCATAATTCATATTGTTATGCTCTGGATATTGTTCTAGGTTTTCACCAAGATTTCCCCCCCAAATTGATGCAGAATTCATCTTTTCGATGCTCTGCATTGATGGACTGTCATCCTTCTTCTTTTATTACTAGACCAACAAAATTTTGACTATAACCGAGTGCTATCTTCCCTTTGGAGCTCTGTCCCTGCAGACTGTTATGTAATTCATCTATATTTGTGACTCCATAGCCCAATTTATGCTTGCCTTGTTTCAACCACGAACTCAATCTGAATTTTGTATTATTTTGATATCTGGCCCTGTTAAAAATCTATGAGAGATCCCTCTCTAGAAAGGAAGAAGTTAGCTCCCTTTCTTAAAGTGGTTTACTGTTACCTTGGGATTCACCTTCCAAAACCTTGGGTGTAATTCTGAGTGCTAACACCTTCCCTGCCACTTGTCAGCTTGCCGCTGGTCCAACTCACCTGCCATGTCACTTGAATGCCTCCATGTGGCCTACTATAGGAATTCCACATCACTTGTATGTTGAATATGGATGTTGAGTGTACCTACCACATGGCACCTTATGGGTGTTCCATGTGGCCCATTTTTTCCATTTTATCTATTTATTCGTAACTTCATATCTCAATAAATTTCACGTATGGAGGTTTTTTCACGCGAAATGAACATCACCAGAGAAGTATCAATGAGATCTACACTACTCTAAGATTACTTTTACATTTTGAATAATTTCACTTTGATATATCTTGGAGATACTTTTGGATCACGATGTGCCCTAATTCATGATTTTAGGAGCTCCAGAGACCAATCCCTAGATTTTAGAATCCCACACCGAGTCATGGGAGTCCCACCATCAGTTCACCCACCACTGTGTTGAGTTATGCTCCGATGGGACACACTCAATTTTCCTTCAGTTATTATAGTGCCCCTTTTGCATGATTTAAGGAGATAGAAACCTTTCCTCACCTATCTTGGTTAGTTAGCTGATTGTGAGGTGTTTCAGTTGCCCAGAGTTACACTAGTGAGCCTTCAGTGGTGATTATTACACAGTTAGTGATGTCTAGATTTAATCCAACTCATGGGATTCAAATCACTTCTAGAGGATTCAAATTCTCTCTATGTTATTATTAATTTATTTCATACAGATTAATGATTATTCAATTATGGTTATGCTATCAATTTTTTTTCTCTTGTCTGAATAATTTCACCATGATTGTTTGACAATTTTAACATTGGAATTCTCCCTCATTCATTCTTCTTTCTATGTGGGGTTCAATCCAGCCTGATGCATATGTGGAGTTTCTAATTTTACATGGTATCAGAGCTCTATAGAGTTAATTTACCTTCGAATTAATGATTGTATACAATTTAATTAAATAATTCAACATAATTGTGCCGCTCCTGAAGCTACAAAATGGAGAATTCAATTGCCTTGACACCAAGGATCCTTACACCTTTCAATTACATGAATTGGAGAGGAGATATGCAGATTATTTTGCACAAAAAGACTCTGTACAGGGTCTCCTTTAGGAGGTAGAACCCAAGAAACCTTTAGATAAATTGAAGTACCTGAACAAATTGGATGAATCATTTGGTTTCATGTGTACTCATATCTCCGGGGAATTGATATTCCACCTTGATGGATTAAAAATACTAAGGGAAGTATGGTTGAAGCTTGACTAACTTTTTGGAAAGGAGGATGAGATGAGAGGCAAAATTTTGGAGAATGAGTTGTGTTAGCACTCATAATCACACCCAAGGTTGTGGAAGGTGAACCCGAGGTAACAATAGAACCGCTTTAAGAAAGGGAGTTGGCTTCTCCATTTCTAGAAAGGGATCTCTCACAGATATATAACAAGGATAGATATAGACATGAAATGAAATTCATATATTGTTGTGGTTGAAATAGGGTAAGGGTACATTGGGACATGGAGTCATAATTATCAAGAAACACAAGGCAATTTGAATAGGAAATGTCTGCAAAAAAAAGATAATACTTCGGTTATGGTCAATATGTTTTTGGTCTGGTGATAAGAAATAAATGACGACAGTCCATTAACACAGAGGACTACATAGAATGAATTCTGTATTAATTTTGGAAGAAAAGATTTGTGAATATCTAAGACGATAGCCAGAGAATAACCAAGTATGAATTCTGAAAATTATCACACACCTATCTAAGATATGAAAGAAAACATAATGGAAAGATTAACAAGAAGTACATGCACATAAAGAAGATAAATCGCAGACGGTAACTAATAATACACATGAATCTTTGCATTTAAAGGCCAACATCCGGATCTACAAATTTTATTAAACAGATCTCAAAAGTACATAACATAGAAGTCTCATGGGTTTCAACCCTTTCTTACTCTGCTGAGGGTATACTTATAGTGTCTGGACCCCCGAGACCAACCTCGAAATAGGGTCAAAATTAGTTACAACTTGAGAAAAACACTTCTAACAAACTCTAACGTGGCGCATTTTCCATGATTTTCATAAAACAAAAAATATGAAGGTGACACGCATGCTGGATTTAAAACAATAATTCATATTCAGGATCCTGGCTCGCTTGATCATTCTACAACTGTTTCTTTGATCCTTATCATGCCTTCATGTCTTTATTGGTGCAACCTGTATTTAATTTTCCCATAATTATCAATTAGCTTCCATTGATCAACAACTTGCAGATCTAGACTAATCATCTCCTTAGCCAATACCTTGAGATCCACGTTTTATGAATAAGAGAAAACTGGAAATTTGGCACATGTAGCTTTAAAGTTGAACATCATTTCAAAGTCTCCAGCTAGTTTGTCAATCACAATCTTTCCTGACAAGGATTATTGTTGCATATCATCAAACTGTATATGATCTAACCTACAACTTATTAACCTGTCATTATACTCTTTCTGACACCACATTCCTCCTTTCTCTTCCCAAAAGAAAGGAATTCCTCTTTTGGACAAAGGATTAAACAATTCAATAAATTCCTTAATTTGATTATGCATAACCTCAATTTTTGCTTGAACAGTTTCTAAATGCTGATATTTATTCACCACTCTCCTTTCCCATGTGATAACCAAAACCCTATTCTAGATATTTTCTTTCTTTATTTCCTCCTTTGTCAAACTGTTCAAAAACTTTATTACATTATTAGCTGTGTCTATAGGATTCTTATTTAGGACCTGCTTTACCATTAAGACATTTTGTCTAGTAGCTCATGTAACAATCTCCTTATCAAGAATAAAATCCAAATAAGGTCTGAGCTTGGTTGCTTCTGCTATCAGTACATCCCAGATGAGATTTTTTGCTACCTGTAAGGCTAACTATCCTGTAACCTATTTTGTCAGGTTATTATCCTTTTCTACCAGCTCTTTACATTTGTATTCCGATGCCTTTCTTTCCTTTTCTCTTTTGCTAGCTATGTCTTCTAAGTTTTTATTTTGGTTCTTCAAACCAGTGATTTCTAAAATTTTCATAATTACTTTAGACATAGCTTGGGACAAGGAATCTGTACCTAATTGTATAGAAGATGAAACAACTGGCACTTGCTGAGCCTTATTCTTCTCCTTTAGTTCCTTTACCTCTTTTTCTAGTTCTTCTTGCTTAGTTTCAAAATCCTTTTCTTTCTCATCCCAAAGTCCTGCATCCTTCTCCAACGATTTCTCCTTTTTCTCAAATTTCAGCAACCTTGCTTTACAATCAACCAATTCAGTATTCAAAGCTTCTTTTTCCTTCTCAAACTTTGTTAGCTTAGAATTTTGTATAAGTTGAGTAGATGGAATATTCAAATTATTTTTTATTGAAATCAAATCTCATCCATAGATCTAGTATTATTTAATGTGAGCTCTTGATTTTTGGCTGCTGGTTAACTACACTACCTTATTCCAGCTTATTACACCCTCTTTATCTATCATGTATCTTGGAGTACCGAAATAAATCCCCATCCTTGATTTGAAATTCCCTCTGATCTGAGCCGTCTATCTGGATGTGTCTTAAAACTTGGTTTCCAGTTCTATGGCCTTCAATCCTCCTTATAGATTCTATGCCTAGATTGTCTTATAGCCATAGATTCCCCTTAGCTTAAATCTGTACCCTAGATCACCTTCAAGACTTTGCATATCTGCACCTTCACCAATAATTTTCTTCCTTGCACTTTGATTTAGCGGAACCATTTCAGACCGTTGATATAATCTTTCCTTCCATCTAAATCGTCGAAATATATGGCTCATATTGAATTTCACAAATCTCAACTCTGACTTTTCTTCGTACAACTTCAACTTGTAGAATTATCCTCAGCCTTTGATCAAAGACACTTTTAATCTCCATCGTCCAAATGTAAAGTGTCTACCAAATTTCACAAATTCCAACTGCACCTTTTATCTGTGCAAGTTAAATCAGTGGAATCATTTTCCGCCCTTGATTTCTCCTTGAATTGATCTCCATCGTTGAAACATGTGCTCCCTTTACACCATTCCGCATATTTGAGATGTGATTTTCCATGAGAACTTTAGATCGACGGAGTTCACATCCACTGTTTATCTAAACCATCTTCGATCTTTTCCATCCAAACCTGCAAGTGTTTCAACCAATTCCGCAAATACGAAAAGTACTTTTCATTGTACAACTTGGAATGGTGGAATGGATTTCCACCCTCGATCAATTCTGACCATTGATCGCTGTTGTTGAAATATAAACCCTTTTAGCAATTCCTAGAATCCAAAAATCTACTTATCTCATGCACATGTTTCTTTCTTCCGCACCGTTGATCGTCTACAGAAAACTTCTGGACCGTCGATCTGGTGGAAATCGGAAAGCGAACTTTCCACTTTTTGTAAAACACGATTCTGAAGCGGAAAGTAGAAAGTGGAAAGCGAAAAACGAACTTTCAATTTTTCCTGACCAAAACCTTAATTTGCCTGCCTTCTGATCTTTTCCCTTTTCTTTCCACATCGTTGATCTCTACATAAACGTTCTGAGCCGTCAGATCCCATATTGCGGAAGGAAGAAATCGGGATTCCACTTTTCATAACCAAATTTTACCTCTTCCGCACTTTCGCTCCTGACTTTCCTTGGGGGGAAATTAATATTGGCCTTTGGATTCGTCCACTGTAGATCCAAGCCGTTCATTTTTCTATCATTATTCAACTAAGGGAAAATTTCTTCATTTGAATGCATTTTGAAGGCCAGAAAATAGAATCTATTAAGTATTTTGCACTTAGAGTTTAGAAATGTCCCTTCAAGCACCTGCAGACCTTTATCAACAATCTTTAAGGGTCATATGATATGGAAATTTTACAAACCTTATTCCTCCTTACACTGTTTTATACCCCTCCAACTACATAGAACAAAAATAGTGCTAACAAGTGGCTCCAACTAGGGATGCTATCCTCCCTGTGAGGTAGAAAAGAACCTCGTAGACCAAGTGCCGAATCCATTGGGCAGATCCCCATATTTCAATCTTCAAAACTTTTTATTTTTGTTGTTTCTGTAACCAAAGAACAAAGAAAAGGGAACATGGATACCCCTCTAGATCTTAGGGCCTTCTCTTTGGGCTTCAAATCCTTTGGTTCACCATTTGTACTATTTTGAAAATAAATAAATATATACAACTATGATACAAAAGTTTACCTCTTCCCTTCAGGTCAAATAATGCTTGGTAAACCTTCCATTTACTAGAACTCCATGTAGCCGAGATCCATCCTGATGCAGCAGAATGAAATAATTCTCTCCCTTGCATGCTGCAATGATGTAAGGACCAACCCACATGTGATCAAATTTTCCATGCTTATCTTCTCTCGGGGCATCCCACTTCAGAACCAATTTTTGAACCAAGAATTTCTCCTCTTTGACCTTCCTATAAAAAGTATTCTTCAATTTTTCTTGGTGTATCTGTACTTTATCATAGGCTTTGTCTCTTAACTCATTCAATTCTATGATTTGATTGATCCTTCTCTGCACATGATTTGGTTCATTCCATTGTTCCTGCAACAGCCTCATGACTGGCACTCCCAATGATGATGGAAAAACTACTTCAGCTCCATATACTAACTGGAATGGTGACGTTCAAATTGCCCTTTTTGTGTTGATTCTGTTAGCCCACAAAGCATATTTCAGCTTTGTATTCCATGCTCTTTTGTTATCTTCTAACAACTTCTTAATAATCCTTACCAGGCTTTTATTTGAAGATTCTGCTAGCCCATTCCCCTTTGGATAATAGGTAGTAGAGTGGTTGAGGCTGATATGATACTTATGACAAAAAATAATCATCTTCTTAGACTTGAAAGCTGCTGCATTGTCTGTCACAATCCTCCCGGGGTACCCAAACCTATCCAAAAAAATTTCTTCCAGAAAACCCATAATTACTGCATTAATTTCCCTTCTGGTAGGAATTGCTTCAATTCACTTTGTAAAATAGTCTGTGGCTATCAAAATCCATTTGTGTTGTCCTGAAGAGTTAGGATTTATTTCCCTAATTAATTCTAGTCCCCACTGCTGAAAATATGATTCTACATATATTGGATTAAGAGGAAGTGGAACAAGTTTCCTCTTACCATAAAAAATCTTGTATTGGTGGCACTTAGTGATCTCTTTATAAACACCAGAAAATAATGATGGTCAATAGAAACCAACTCTCAAAATTTTGTTTGCTATTACTTTCCAAGAATGGTGCCCCCCACAATCTCCCTTATGAAACTCCTCTATATTATGTCGGGATTCATTTTCCAAAAGACAATTTAATAAAACACCACCAGGATCTTTCCAATATTTCATTTAGAATACAAAACTTGGCAGATTTTTGCTTCATTGACCTCGCCCTTGTTTTTCTCAACCCTGCAAGAGCCTGTAAATTTTGGAGCACATACACAATGTCATAATACCATGGAGATATGGAGAAATTAGGCATTACCTGTACCTCTGTGTCAAGCTGGTTCGAATGCCTGGTTAAGAAATTTTGTTGTAAGGATTCACAGTTGGAATTTGTCATCATCTTTTCCAGTCCTTGACCTTTAACCAATTTGGTGGGATTGATCTCAATGTCATACTCTAGTAACACAACAATCCATTTTTCTCTTTTTCCCTCCAAATCAGGTTATGTGAGGATGCCCTTCACCACATTGGTAGGAACATAAGCAATGACATGTGAATAAAGAACATAGGCTCTGAAATCTTTCAGAGATTTGACTAGAGCACACAATTGTTTATCCATTATGCCATATTTCAACTCCCCATCCCTTAACAATTTGCTAAAAAAGGCTATAGGCTGCTCAACATTTTGATTAATTTTCTGTAACAATACTCCAACAACAGTGTGATCAGAAGAATAAGAAAAGATTAAAAAATATTTGCTAAAATATAGAGTTACCAACACCGGGGCTTATGTGATAGCCTGTTTTATATCTCTGAGAACTCTCCTTGCATCCCATGTCTATCTAATCTCATGGTCTTTCTTCAACATGTTAGTGATATTCATTAGTATCTCAACAAAACTGGGGATGAAACTTCTTAGAAAATTTACCTGTCCTATGAAGGATTGCACTTCCTTTTTTCTCCTTGGTTCTTCAACCTTCATGATTTCCTTGATCCTCTCTGGGTCAATCTTTATACCATCCTTATAAATGATGTGCCCTAGCAGTTTTCCTTCCTCCAATGCAAAATTTGATTTTCTGGGGTTTAGTTATATACCATACCTTTTGCATTTGAGAAAAACTTTCTCCAAGTGTTTGATATGCTCCCTATCAGACCTAGAGTACATAATGATATCATCCATTTAGACAACTATGAATTTATCTTTTTCCTCTGCAAAGGCAATGTCCATGGCGTGCTGGAAAGTGGCCCTTGCATTCATTATACCAAAAGGCATCTTAGCATACATAAAAGTACCCCATGGTGTAATGAAGGAAGTATTCTCTTGATCCTCATGCAACACCCTTATCTAATTGTATCCTGAAAAACCATCCATGGTGGAAATCCTTTCAGACCCCACCACTTTCTGCAAAATGTGTTCCATATTGGGAAAAGGATAATTATCTTTCAAAGAGACTTTGTTAAGGTTCCCAAAATCTATGCACACCCTGATTTCACCATTCTTCTTCCTAACAGGCACCAGATTCGCAACCCACTTGGAAAATCTCAGAGTTACAATGATCTTGGCATTGAACAATTTTCTGATCTCTTTCTCAATGACAAGCAACAAAATTGGATTAACTTTTCTCAATTTATGTCTAAAAGGTTTTGCACCGGGTTTTATAGGGATAGTATGTTGTATAATGGAGGTATCATACTCTTTAAGATATTCATAGCTCCAATCAAATATGTAAGTGAACCTTTTCATCAAATTGATATACTCTTCTTTTTCTTTGACCGACAAGCTCTGTGACAGTCTTATGATCTTTGGGTTTTCTTCGGTCCCTATATTTTTATCTTCGACGACATCATCAGCAGGATTCATCTTAGGATTCTTAGCAACACTGTTTTGGTCAAACAACTTCTCTACAGGCATCAGGCCTCTGGAGATATGATTACCCTTCATATGAGCTATATCGTTCCCCCCTAGGGAGTTATTGTACTTCATGTTTTCAACAATTCTTTCTTCACTCTCTTCGTCATCTTGAAAGTTGTCAAGATCATTAATTTCATTATCTACCTGGGTATTTACAAACTCACCAGTAACTCCAAAAATCTCTTAATCTGCATATCATCTTCAAATACCTGCCAGTATTTGGAATTATCTGGTATGGAGGGTCTGTTTACAATGTCAACCTTGTACTTATTTTGTCCAACAGTGGGATTTTTGAATTTATCAGTAGCAATAGCTAAAGAGTTGGCCACTATGTTTTCATATCTGGGAACTACTCTGATTGCATGCTCGGTAAAATAATTACAAAACATATCCCACACTTCATTTCTATAAGCCCTCATTCTGAGATGTCTGGTTTGATAGCTGTCATTTACTTGATTTATTACCAGCTTTGAGTCTCCCATGACTTGTACCCTTTTGGCTCCCATATCTTTCAAAGCATGCAGCCTTAACAATAGAGCTTCATACTCTGCCACATTGTTAGTACATTCAAAAGTTAACTTATAAGACAGACCTTTAAAATCCCTATTGGGAGAAATAATATACACACGAGCACCAACACCAACCTTTTCCACTGATCCATCAAAATAAATGGTCTAGATACCTTCTTCTTTAAAGCTTCTTGTTTCTTTGCAGACTTTTATTCCTCCTTAACTTCAATAGGTGTGTTATTTTTTCAACATTCAAGCTAGCATTATGTTAGGATCTTTACTGAGAGAACAACAAGTACAACAATCAAACACAAGAGACAGTGAACACAGTTTTTTCATCGGGGAAACCATAAATGAAGAAAACCCCGTAACTTCCTCAGAGATAGAATCAACACAAGATGTAAAACCCCAAAATAGTAAGATGCACTCCTGACAGCAGTAATCTTCTTCTTGTCTAGCCCCATTGTCTTCTCCTTCCTCAACTAGGTGCTACACTTGAGTGTGTGAGTGACATGTACTAAATAAAGACCCCAGCTCTCTATTTATACTAATCCTAACATGACTAAAACCCTACTAGGGCCGACCTCTACTAGGAGAGTCTAATAACCCTATTTCCCTGGAACTGCGGGGACTTTAACCCTTAGACAATCAGAGGGTTACCCACTATGACTTGACATGACTTGTTTACATTATTGATTCTCCCGATCGGAACATCGAGGCATGACAACATGACTCAATTACATAATAGATACATCCCGAAATAAACACCGGGTTACAATACATAAGATACATAGATGAATACATTCTCATGTTACAAATAGATCAACACTCCCTCTTAACTAGGAAGGTATTCTTTCGACACAATTTTCAGCACTGGTCTTCTTCTCTGTATCAACTAGATCATCTTGTCATCTTCATATTGAGTCTTTTGAGTCTTCAAGTCATCTTCATTCTTTGAATATGGATCATCTTTCGATCTAGATCATCATCACTGGATCTAGATCATCTCTCGATCTGGATCATCATGAGACATCATCACTGGATCTGGATCACCTCTTGATCTTGATCATCATGGGACATCATCACTGGATCTGGATCATCTTTCGATCTGGATCATCATCACTAGAATGGATCTGGATCATCACTCGATCTAGATCATCACTGCTGGATCTGGATCATCACTGCTGGATCTGGATCATCACTCGATCTATATCATCACTGCTGGATCTGGATCATCACTCGATCTGGATCATCACTGCTGGATCTGGATCATCACTCAATCTGGATCTCTCGGAGTCATCATAACTGGATCTAGATCTCATCTGGTCATCATCATGTGTGCTATCTTGTCATAGGAAGTTCTATAGAGCCAACCTTCTTTCATGCTAGTTGTAGGCCTATCCATCATGCAGGTCTTCACCCATCACTTACATCTGACCTAATCATCAGAAAGGCACGCCCAACACTCACATATGATCATGTAGAGACCTACAATCACATCAGAAAGGCCCAACACTCACATTCACCAGTATGACAAGACATCACTGTCATCTCTGAAAAGGATTCAACACTTATATCTGATATGGAAGGAAACAAGTCCTCCACCCTTGCCAGAAAGGCTTGCACTCACATCTGACCTGAAAGGAACTAAATCCTCCACCCTCACTAGAAATGCCCCTAGTCCCAGACTGAGCTACCTGGTAACGAACCAGGTTCCTCCATTCTCCCGAAGAATGGCAGTTGCCCTTATATCTGACCTAGTAGGAAACAAGTCCTACACCCTCGCCATAATGGCCTGCACTCACATCTGACCTAGAAGGAACCAAATCCTCCACCCTCATAAAAAAGGTCCCCAGTCCCAGACTGAGCTACCTGGTAACGGACTAGGTGCCTCCACTCTCCCGGAGAGTGGCATTTAACCTTACATCTTTCCTACTCGACAGAATGGCTAGCACTCATATCTGACATGGAAGGAACTGAATCCTCTCACCATGATAGAATGGATTAGCCCTTATATCTAACCTACTCATCAGAATGGCTATGAATCTTAGCACTCATATCTAACATGGAACTGAATCCTCTCACCATGATAGAATGGCTCAGCCCTTACATCTGACCTGCTCGTCAGAATGGCTATGAATATCAGCACTCATATCTGACATGGAAGGAACTAAATCCTCTCACCATGATAGAATGGATCAGCCCTTACATCTGACTTGATTGTTAGAATGGCCTTGGATCTCATCACTTTCCATTGGAGGAAACCTCGATCTGGAGAACACCAAGCTTCTCCCTGAAGTGCTTGAACTTCACTCTGGCCAATGGCTTCATCAACACATCAGCTATCTGTTCCTCCGTCGCAACATACTGGAGCTTCACTACTCCTCTCTGCACCATATCCCTAATATAGTGATACTTGATCTCGATGTGCTTTGACTTGTCATGGAACACTGGATTCTATGACAACTTCACGCAACTCTGCTTGTCACAATGTAGACAAGTAGCATCCATCTGGAGATCAAATAAATTAGACAGTAGTTTCCACAGCCATACTACCTCACAATTAGTGGAACAAGTTGCGACATACTCTGCTTCAGCTGTACTCAGTGCCACATAGGATTGCTTCCTGCTAAAACAAGAGATCACACCTGTTCCCATACTGAAGCAACACCCTGAAGTGCTCTTCCTATCGATGGCACCACCCGCCCAATATGAATCAACATAACCCTCCAGGTTAATCTTCTGATTCGCATCGTACTTGAGCCCATAATCATATGTACCCCTTAGGTACCTTAGAATATGCTTTGCAGCAATCAAGTGAACCTTTCTTGGATCTGTCAAGAAATGGCTCAAGGTGTTCACAACAAAGTAAATGTCTGGTCTTGTGTTCATCAGGTACATCAATGACCCAATCATCTGACGATACATCGTAGCATCAACCGACTCTGATGAAGCATCACTCAATAGCTTCAGGTTCGAATACATAGGTGTGGCCATAGTCTTGCAGTCCATCATCCCAAACCTCTTTAGGATCTCTACTGCATACTTCTCTTGTCCAATGAAGATTCCATCCGCACTCTGCCACACCTCCATACCTAGAAAATAATGCATCATACCCAAGTCCTTCATCTCAAACTTGACAGCAAGCTTTCTCTTCGTATCAGTAATCAACCCATCCATACCTGTCACAAATATATCATCTACATATAGTAGAAGCATCACTGGGTTGCCATCTTCAACCTTGTAGTAAAGGTTGGAATCTGCTTACTCTTGGTAAAGCCCAAACTGGATAGAAAGCTATCAAATCTGTCGTACCATGTCCTGGGTGCCTGTTTCAAACCGTATAGGGATTTCTTCAATCTGCATACATGATACTCCCTGTCATGTGTCTCAAAACCGAGTGGCTGTTCTACATACACTTCCTCTTCCACTACACCATTCAAGAAAGCAGTCTTGACATCCATCTGGTGTATCTTCCATTTCATCACTGTAGCTAGAGCAAGTATTGATCTGATGGAAGTGTATCTGGCTACAGGTGCAAAGGTGTTTTCATAGTCTATTCCTCCTTTTTGAGAGAAACCCTGAGATACAAATCTTGCCTTGTATTTTTCAATGCTACCGTTTGCAGCATGTTTGATCTTGTAGATCCATTTGGAAGTTACAACTGACTTCCTGGCTGGTCTTGGGACAACATCCCAAACATCATTCTTCATGATCGATTGGTACTCTTCGATCATAGCATCCTTCCATTCTTTCCATTCTGCCGCTTCTTCATAACTGGAAGGTTCTTTATCAACGAAATCACATAGTAAAGCTACACACCCAAAACAGGATCTGGTCCTCTTTCTTTCTCTGTGATTCTCTTCTAGAGCCCCATATCTTTCCGCACCTTGGATAAGTTCTCGTACCCAAGCAGGTTTCCTCTTATGAGGATTCTTCTCCAGAGGTGGATCTATAGGTCTTTGTGGTTCTTCAAATTCTTGATCTTCTTCTTGAGTTTCTTCATTCATGGTTGTATCATGAATTCTGGGTGCTTCTGCTTCTTCAGGTCTCTTTCTGGATTTGTTGTAAGCTGTGTCTTCATCAAATGTTACATCCCTACTGATGTCAATCTTCTTGTATCCTGGGAAATATATTCTATAAGCCTTCGAGCTTTCAAACTATCCCACAAATATACCCTTCTTTCCTAAAGGATCTAATTTAGTCTTCTCTTTTGGAATGTGGATGTACACAGGACAATCGAATATTCTGAGATTGCTGACTTCTAGTTTCTTTCCAGAGAAGACTTCTTCAGGACTCTTGTTCTCGATTACTCTATGTGGAGTACGGTTCTGTACATACACCACTGTTCTGGCAGCTTCCGCCCAAAGATGCATAGGAAGGTCTTGATCATGAATCATTGCTTTTGTAGCTTCCATGATAGCTCTGTTCTTCCATTCCGCAATCCCATTCTGTTGTGGATTATAAGGAGTGGAAAATTCTCTCTTAATCCCTAATTCTTTGCATAGATCTTTGAATTCATTTGAAGTGAATTCTCTGCCATTATCTGATCGAAAGGTCTTGATCTTCTTTTCAGTATGGTGATCAAGGATTTTAATTCCTTGAAATTATTGAATACTTCGTCTTTGTTCTTCATGAAGTAAACCCATGTCTTCCTAGAAAAGTCATCAATAAAAGAAACATAATATGCATACCCGCTTAGAGAGTTTGATGAAATAGGACCGCATACATCGGAGTGGATGGTTTCCAAGATCCCTTTTGCTTTGATTTCACTGCTTGGAAATGTCTTCTTTGTATTCTTTCCTTTTGCACATCCTTTGCAGACCCCATCATGTTTTGCTTGGATTTCTGGAAGACCTTCGACAACTTTGATTGCAATAGGTAGTGCTCTGTAATGCACATGTGCAAGCCTTCTATGCCAAAGTTCACTCGGCTCTACTGTGTCATGGACCAAGGCTTGTTCTGGATGGCCCTTCAATTTGTACAATCCTCCTTCTTGTTCTCCAATCACTACCGCATCATCAATAGTCTTTCCTTTTGGCCACATGATGACTTGACCATTTATGAATGCAACCCACATTCCTTTTGCATCTAATGCTGATATGGAGAGAAGGTTCTTCTTCAGTCTTGGCACAAACAATACTTCTTTCATTGTTAGAGTCTTTCCAGAGTCTAGTTTATAGGAAGATTCCCCACTACCTTTTATTCGATATTGGTATTCATCTCCTAGCTTTACCTTGTGAGGTGATTCGTGTTCTGACAGTATCACAAAGGATTCCTTGAATCCAGTCATATGTTTGGAAGCCCCACTGTCTACAAGCCAATCATCACTTCCATGAGTAATGTTACCTATGAGAGTGGAGATCGGAAAATATTCATCCTCGCTTGAAGAATCTTCCCTTTCATATCTGGATCTCTTCCTGGATGGTTCATCATCCCCTGCAGCATGAGCATGATGTCTTCTTTTGTTGCTCCTCTTCATTAGTTTCTGCTTCTTAGGACAATTCCTTGCATAGTGTCCTACTTCATCACATGTATAACATATGATCCTAGATAAATCTTTTCTAGTGTTATCTTTGTGAGAGTGCTTACCTCTAGAGCTATGAGATCTTCTTTTGTTTGACTTGGAGTGAGACTTGGAGTGTACCGTGAGAGCTTGATCTTCACTTCCCATATTCTCTTCTCGAGCTGCTATCCGAGATTCTTCTTGAGAGCACTCTTCCCATAGTCTACTGAACTTGACCAACTTATTTGTAGCACAGATTCCTTGGATGAAAGAATCCCATGACCTAGGAAGGCCATTCAAGGTAGTCATCACAATCTCTGCATTTTCCACTTCTTCATCAACTGCTTCTAGTTGTTCTTTGATCTGAGAAACTCTTGTGAAGTAAGACTGGATTGTTTCTGCATTCTAAATCTTCACATTCTTCAGTTGGTTTCTTAGGTTCATCTTCTGGTTTGTGTTCTTCCCTTCAAACAATTTGGTTAGGGCATCAAACATAGCTTTAGGTGTCTTAAGAGAGGACACCTGTGGGATAAGGTGATCCTTGATAGAATCAGCAATGATCCTCTTTTCCATAACCATCTTTTTCTTATGTAAGGCCTTTTCCTCATCTCCCTCTGGAACTGGAACCTCCTCATGGATGTAGGAATCTAACTCATTTTCTTCCAAGACCAAGGAGATCCTATACTTCCAGGCTTGGAAGTTATCAACTCCCTCAAGATTTTCATCAAGCTTGGTATTATGAGACATCTTAACTGAGAACCTCAAATGGAAATACAAAAGATTTTAGATCTTACCAGGTTCAAGATGTCGGATCTGAAACTTGAGCTGAAATCCTGCAGAGCTGGTTTAGGAGCAGATTAGGGTTTTGATTTTCCGAAGTTCTGTCCACCCAAATGCCTTGAAATTTGTCCCTAACTTTGATTTTGGGGAGGAGATCAATCTAGGCCTGGGCTCACTGAAAAATTCCTCTTCTATGAAAAGCCCTAATTTTCGACAGTAGTGACAGGTCCAAAACTGAAAAACCTCAGAATTGGATTCTGCTTCGACAGAAAGATGCACCCTAAGGAGGAGAGTTATTCCACCTTACTTTTGCTGAAAATCTGTGGAGGAAGATCCACAAACTAGGAATCCCTAGTTCCCGCAGCTGCACAGTGTCTTCTTCTTAGGTTAGCTCTGATACCATGTTAGTTTTTCAACATTCAAGCTAGCATTATGTTAGGATATTTACTAAGAGAACAACAAGTACAACAATCAAACAAAAGAGACAATGAACACAGTGTTTTTCATCGGGTAAACCATAAATGGAAAAAACCCCGCAACTTCCTCAGAGATAGAATCAACACAAGATGTAAAACCCCAAAATAGTAAGATGCACTCCCGACAACAGTAATATTCTTCTTGTCTAGCCCCAGTGTCTTTTCCTTCCTCAACTATGCACTACACTTGAGTGTGTGAGTGATGTGTACTAAATAGAGGCCCCAACTCTCTATTTATACTAATCCTGACATGACTAAAACCCTACTAGGGCCGACCTCTACTAGGAGAGTCTAATAACCCTAGTGCCCCGGAACTGCGGGGTCTTTAACCCTTAGACAATCGGAGGGTTACCCACTATGAATTGACATGACTTGTTTACATTATTGATTCTCCTGATCAGAACATCGGGGCATGACAACATGACTCAATTACATAATAGATACATCCTGGAATAAACATCGGGTTACAATACATAAGATACATAGATGGATACATTCCGAAGTTACAAATACATCAACAAGGTGTGAGAATTTCAAGATCACAGGGAGAAAAATCATTAAAGAAAATATAATATCCCAAGTCAATATCAACAACATATATAGCATGATTATCTGGTTTGTCTTGGCTGCTAACTAACTACATATGGAAATATTTTCTCATTGTATAACCTTTTAATCCCTCCAGCCATAGGAATGGTAACATAGGACATGTCCATTTGCAAAATTCCCTTTAACTTAGAGGTCCAATACCTTGACAATAACACCCCAAATTTTGGAGGAATGTCTGATATGACCACATCCATCACCACCGTTTTAGAGGGCATTTATGTCAAAGTTTCTACCATATTGTTAATCAGTCCAAGACATTTTACTTTCCTGGAATCAAAAGAGTACAAATCTTTATATGGCCTAGTGACTTCTAATCCCAAACTTTCCACTACTCCCTTTGGCATCAAATCATGGGAGGCACCGGAATCTAACATGGCATTGTGCACAACCATATCATGTACATTTAGACTTAGATAAAAAGGGGGAACTTCATCCTCATCTCCATTTTCAATTTTAGACCCCAAAGACAATGTTAGGAGCATCATTGTTCACTTCTAAGATATTAGGTTGAAATTCTCCCCGATTTCTAACCATACCTATTATCTTGTATCTATATTCTCTGTCTCTTAGAAACTCATTGAAAGTGATGGAGATTTTTACCTTTGATACTTCTGTTTGCAGGTTGAAAGTTGGAACAAATTTTTCCACATCTATCAGTGCTAGCTGTTTAACTGGTGTTGTCTTTTCTACTTTATTTACATGTTCTTTATATACATATTGTTCTTTTTTCTTTTATTTTTTCTTATCAGTGTTTTGTTGACTACTATAAGGCTGATTTGGATTGAACCTTCCTTTATTGACATTAATATCTCTATTCCTCAATTGAATCTTCCTTTGGACATCATCCATAGCATGTAGGTACCCTCTTTGGTATTGTTCTGATTCTACCTAAAAATCCTTATCACCATCCTCCTGAGCATACATGTTATGTTAGGTTATGTTTTTGTGAGGTATATATATGAATCTAAATCACCGAAATGATGGATTTGATATTCAATAGGTTCGACCTCACCTTCACCATCCACATAGTTTTCAGGGAAATGTGGTTGTATTTGCTGGTCATTTGGATTTCTAGGATTCATTATATTCCTTTGTTTGATTTGTGGGGGTTGCAGAGGATCGTGCCTTTTGAAATTTGGATTCTGGATTTGAGGCTCATTTTGTTCCTTGTTTAGTGGCCTGTTATCTATAGTCAATTTATCCATCATTTTCTCCATTTTCTTCAATATCATATCAAATTTTATATCATTGGAAGAGGCAACAACAGAAGTAGAAGGTACAAGTTCTTCCCTAATTTTCCTTTTATCACTTTCTATTTTATGCTTCATATTTCCACATGCCATCATGTTGGCTTCTACTTCTAATGCATATTTAAACATGTCAGGAAGGTTGGTTGATTTCCTCTCTCTAAAAAATAAAGCAAAATCACTTTCAAAAGAAGTAGCATAGTGGAGTTTTGCAGCGCCTACTAGAGGTTTGATATCAACAGGGATGGAGTTATATACCCTCATGAAACAGATTGAAAATTCATGGATAGATTCAAAACCCCCTTTCTTGAGATTGTTATATTGAGACAATACTTGTAATGGAATCTTCTTATCATCCCACATTTCTAAGAATGCATTTTGGAATGCTTGGAATGTAGTAATGGATCTAGTAGGGTAGTCTCTAAACCATTTCTTGGATTCCCCAGATAGGCTTTGTGAAAACAGTCTCATATTAACATCTTCATAATCAACCTCCTCTAGGTCAATGAAGTCATCAAACCTGTCCACATGTTTTTTGGCTGTGAAATTACCCCCCCCATCATACAAGGTAATTCTTTGGGAATAATTTAGAGGGAGGTCATGTAATGCAGCAGGAACAACCAAAGGGGGGAATCTGGCTGCCATTACTGTAGGTGGATATGGAACTACAGGAGGTGCTTGGAAGGTTGGAGGGTTTTGAACGACTGGTGGGATATAGGGCTGAAAATTATGAATAGTATGGTTTTATGCACCCATTCACCCAGAGTTCTGAAGGTTATGCCAAAGAGAGTCAAGCAGATATGACTCTAACCTACTAGAATTTAATTCTGTGTTTTTCAAGTCAGATTCTGATTTAGAATTTAATAGTGATATTTCAAAATTGGTTTCCCACACAGAATATTGAATGCTATGAAATTATTGAGTAGACGTATTTTCAAATTGAGGAATATCTAGTTGGTCCTTTCATTTATTTCTAATCAATTTATTAGGGTTATCCACACCTTGCAAGATTTCTGCGTTAGGATTAGAGTCTTATATGTGGTCTCCTGGAAGCCAGGAGTCCTTAAACAATTCACTCAAAACCAATGTGGAGTCACCAGAAAAAATTATAGAACCTTATTCAACAATAAAAGTCTTTGTTTTCAAGTAGAAACCCCTTTCTTCTTGTAAAGATTTGTCGTTTTTCCCAGGGATGATTTTCACTTTCGTCCCCAACAACGATGCCAGTTTGTTAGCACTCAGAATCGCACCCAAGGTCATAGAAGGTGAACCCGAGGTAACAACAAAACCACTTTAAGAAAGGGAGTTGAATTCTCCGTTTCTAGTGAGGGATCTCTCACAGAGATATAACAAAGCCAAATATAGACATGAAATGAAATTTAGATATTGTTGTGGTTGAAACATGGTAAGGGTACATTGGGCTATGGAGTCACAATTATTAAGAAACACAGGGCAATTTGCATAGGAAATGTCTACAAAGGCAAGATAATACTTCAATTACGGTCAATATGTTTTTGGTCTGGTGATAAGGAAGAAATGATGACAGTCCATTCACGCGGAGCGCTACATAGAATGAATTTTGCTTTAACTTTGGAAGAAAATATTTGTGAATATCTAAGACGATAACCAGAGCATAATCGAGTATGAATTCTGAAATATATCACACGCTTATTTCAGATATGAAATAAAACATAATGGAAAGATTAACAAGAAGGACATGCACATAAAGAAGATAAATCACATGCTGTAACTGAGAAATACACATGAATATTTGCATTCAAAGGCCAACATTCAGCTCTGCAACTTTTATTGAACCCTTTATTCATCTGCTAAGGGTATACTTATAGTGTATGGACCTACGAGACCAACCTCGAAACAGGATCGAAATTAGTTACAACATGAGAAAAAAACTTCTAACAAACTCTAACGTGGCACATTTTCCATGATTTTCATACAACAGAAAATATGAGGGTGACACGCATGCTGGTTTTAAAACAATAATGCATCTTCAGGATCTTGGCTCACTTGATCATTCTACAGCTGTCTCTTTAGTCCTTGTCACGCCTTTGCGTCTTTATTGGTGCAACCTGTATTTACTTTTCCCATAATTACCAACTAGCTTCCATTGATCAACATCTGGCCGATCTAGACTGATGATCTCCTTAGCCGATACCCTGAGATCCACGTTTTCTGAATAAGATAAAATGGCAATCTGGCACATGTAGATTTAAAGTCAAACATCATTTCAAAATCTCCAACCAATTTGTCAATCATAGTATTTCCTGACAAGGATTGTTGTTGCATATCATCAAAATGTCTATGATCTAACCTGCAACTGATTAACCTATCATTATACTCTTTCTGAGACCACATTCCTCCTTTCTCTTCCCAAAAGAAAGGAAGTCCTCTTTTGAACAGAGGATTAAATAGTTCAATAAATTACTTAATTTGATTATGCATAACCTCAATTTTTGCTTGAACTATTTCTAAATGCTGATATTTATTCACCACTCTCCTTGCCTATGTGATAACCAAAACCATATTCTGTATATTTGCTTTCTTTATTTCCTGTTCTGTTAAATTGTTCAAAAACTTGATTGCATTATTATCTATGTTTATAGCCTTCTTATTTAGGACCATCTTTACCATTAAGACATTTTTTCTAGTAGCTTGTGTAACAATCTCCTTATCAAGAATAAAATTCAAATAAGGCTTGAGCTTGGCTGATTTTGCTATCAGTATATCCCAGATGAGATTTTTTGCTCCCTCTAAGGCTGACTATCTTGTAACTTGTTTTGTCAGTTTATTATTCTTTTCTACCAGCTCTTTACATTTGTCTTCCAATGCCTTTCTTTCCTTTTCTCTTTATCTCACTATGTCTTCTTATTTTTATTTTGGTTCTTCAAACCAATGATTTCTAATTTTTTTAGACTTACTTGAGACATAGCTTGGGAGAGGGAATATGTAACTGATTGTACAGAAGATGAAACAAATAGAACTTGCTGCTCCTTATTCTTCTCCTTTAGTTCCTTTAGCTCTTTTTCTAGTTCTACTTTCTTTGTTTCAAAAGCATTTTCTTTCTCAGCCCAAAGTTCTGCATCCTTCTCCCATTGTTTATCCTTTTTTCTCAGATTTTAACAACCTTTCTTTACAATCAACCAATTCAGTATTCAAATATTCTTTTTCCTTCTCAAACTCTGTCAGCTCAGAAGTTTGTATAAGTCGATTAGATGGGATATTCAACTTCTTTTTTTATTGAAATCAAATCTCATACGTAGATCTAGTATTATTTAATATGAGATCTTGATTTTTGGCTACCAGTTAACCACACTACCTTATTCCAGCTTATTACACCCTCTGATCTGAGCCGTCCATCTGGATGTGTCTTAAACCTTGGTTTCTAGTTCTATGGCCTTCACTATCCTCCTTATAGATTCTATGCTCGGATGGTCTTATAGCCATAGATTCCCCTTATCTTAAATCTATACCCTAGATCACCTTCGACACTTTGCATTTCCACACCTTCACCAAGAATTTTATTCCTCCCACTTTGGATTAGCAGAACCATTTCAGACCGTTGATATAATATTTCCTTCCATCTGAACAATCGAAATGTATGGATCATATTGAATTTCAAAAATATCAACTCTGACTTTTCTTCATATAACTTGCAGAATTATCCTCAGCCTTTCATCAAAGACACTTTTAATCTATGCCGTCCAAATGTAAAGGCTCTACCAAATTTTGCAAATTCCTATTGCACCTTTTTTCTGCGCAAGTTCAATCAACAAAATCACTTTCCGCCCTTTATGTTAGATTTTTAACATTAAGCTAGCATTATATTAGGATCTTTAACTGAGAGAATAACAAGCACAACAATCAAACACAAGAGACAATGAACACAGTGTTTTTCCTCGAGGAAACCATAAATGGAGAAAACCCTGCAACTTCCTCCGAGATAGAATCAACACCAAAAGTAAAACCCAAAACAGTAAGATTATCTCCCAACAGCAGTAACCTTATTTCTTCCTAGCCCCAATGTCTTCTTCTTCCTGAGCTATGCACTACAACTATGTGTGTATGAGTGTGTGATAAATAGAGAGATTCACTCTCTATTTATACTAATTCCTGATTTGACAATGACTCACTAGGGCCGACTTCACTAGGTGAGTCTAACAACCCTAGTGCCACAGAACCGCGGGGACTTTTAACCCTTGAATAATAGGAGGGTTACCCACATTGACTTGACATGACTTGTTTACATTATAGAAACTCCTGATCGGGACATCGAGGCATGACATGACTCAAGTACATTACAAATACATCCTAGAATAAACATCGGGCTACAATACATAAGAAATACAAGTGAATACATTCCGAAGTTACAATTACATCAACACTCCCTCTTAACTAGGAAGGTATTCTCTCGACACAATTAATCAACACAAGTCTTCTTCTTTGTATCATCTAGTTCATTATCGAGTCCTTGCCATCTTCACCTTCAAGTAATCTCTATCTTCAAGTCATCTTCCCCCTCTGGATCTGTATCATCACTGGATCTGGATCATCATCACTGGATCTAGATCATCACTGGATCTATATCATCTCTGGAGCATCATCACCGGATCTAGATCATCCCTCGATCTAGACCATCACTGCTAGATCATCACGAGTGCTATCTCATGATTCTTCTCATCACAGGAATTTCTACAGAGCCAACCCTTTTTCATGCTGGTTGTAGGCCTGGCCTCCATGTAGGTCTTCTTCCAGCACTTATATCTGACCCTAAGTTAGAATGGCCTACCCAACACTTATATCTTATCATGTAGGAACCAATCCTATAATCATATTAGAAAGGCACGCCCAGCACTCACATCTGACTATGTGGGAACACCTCCCACAACCCTGTCAGAAAGGCCCAACACTCACATCTGTCAACCAATGTAAAAAAGGATCAACAATTACACTCGGCCATGCGAGGAACCAATCCTCCATACTGAAAGGCTCTACACTTACATCTGACAACCAATGTCAGAAAGGCTCAACACTTATATTCGACCATGCAAGGAACCAATCCTTCATGCCGAATGGGCTATGCAATTACATTTGACAACCAATGTCAGAAGGGCTCTGCATTCACATCTAATCTTGTAGGAACCAATCCTATAGTCACATTAGAATGGTCGTCAGTCCCAGACTGAGCTTTCCTGGTAACTGACCATGTGCCTCCATTCCAAGAATGGCATTCAACGCTTATATTTGATCATGTAGGAACCAATCCTACAGTCACATAAAAATGGCTTAGCACTCACATTTTACATGGTAGGAACCAATCCTCTCACCATGACAGAATGGCTCAACACTTACATCTGACCATGGAAGGAACCAATCCTCTCACCATGTCAGAATGGCTATTCGTCTCATCATTTCCCCTTGGAGGGAACCTCGATCTGGAGAACACCAAGCTTCTCCCTGAAGTACTCAAACTTCACCCTAGCTAATGGCTTTGTCAACACATCAGCTATCTGTTCATCCGTCGCAACATACTGGAGCTTCACTGCTCCCCTCTGCACCATATCCCTGATATAGTGATACTTGATCTTGATATGCTTCGACTTGTCATGGAACACTGGATTCTCTGACAACTTCACGCAACTCTAGTTGTCACAATGTATACAAGTAGCATCCATTTGGAGATCAAATAAATCGGACAGTAGCTTCCTCAACCATACTGCCTCACAACTAGCTGAACAAGCTGCGACATACTCTGCTTCAGCTATACTCAGTGCCACACAGGATTGCTTCCTGCTAAACCAAGAGATCACACCTGATCCCATATTGAGGCAACACCCTGAAGTGCTCTTCCTATCGATGGCACTGCTTACCCAATCTGAATCACATAGCCCTTCAAGTTAATCTTCTGATTCACCTCATACTTGATCCCATAATCAATTGTACCCCTCAGGTACCTTAGAATATTCTTTGCAGCAATCAAGTGAACATGTCTTGGATCTGTCAGGAACTGGCTCAAGGTGTTCATAGCAAAGCAAATGTCTAGTCTCGTGTTCGTCAGATACATCAAGGACCCAATCATATGATGATACATCATAGCATCAATCGCTTCTGATGAAACATCACTCAATAGCTTCAGGTTTGATGCCAGGTTTGATTCCATAGGTGTGGTCATGGCCTTGCAGCCCATCATCCCAAACCTCTTCAGGATCTCTACTACATACTTTGCTTGTCTGAGGGAGATTCCATCTGCATTCTGCCACACCTCCATGCCTAGAAATAGTGCATCATACCCAAGTCCTTCATTTTGAACTCAGCAGAAAGCTTCCTCTTCGTATTAGCAATCAACCCATCCATACCTATTACAAACAGATCATCTACATACAGTGGGAGCATCATTGGGTTGCCATCTTCAACCTTGTAGTAAAGGTAGGAATCTGATTTACTCTTGGTAAAGCCCAAACTGGATAGAAATCTGTCAATTCTACCGTACCATGTCCTGGGTGTCTGTTTCTAAATGTACAAGGGTTTATTCAATCTACACACATGAGACTCCCTGTCATGTGTCTCAAAACCAAGTGGCTGCTCTACATACACTTCCTCTTCCACTACACCATTCAAGAAAGCAATCTTGACATCCATTTGGTGTATCTTCCATTTCATCACTGCAGCCAGAGCAAGTACTTATCTGATGGAAGTGTATCTGGCTACAGGTGCAAAGGTTTCTTCATAATATATTCCTTCTTTCTATGAGAAGCCATGAGCCACGAATCTTGCCTTATATTTTTCTATGCTACCATCTGCAGCATACTTGATCTTGTAGATGAATTTGGAAGTACAACCGACTTCCCTTCTTGTCTTGGGACAACATCCCAAACATTTTTCTTCATGATCGATTGATACTCTTCGATCATAGCATCCTTCCATTATTTTCGTTCTGCCGCTTCTTCATAATTGGAAGGTTCTTTGTTAATAAAGTCACATAGTAAAGCTACATATCCGGAGCAGGATTTGGTCCTCTTTCTTTCTCTGTGATTCTCTTCTGGAGCCCCATATATTTTTGGACCTTGGATAACTTCCCATACCCAAGAAGGTTTCCTCTTGCGAGGATTCTTCTCTTGAGGTGGATCTACAGGTTCTTGTGGTTCTTAAAATTCTCGATCTTCTTCTTGAGTTTCTTTGTTCATGGTTGTATCATGAATTCTAGGTGCTTCGGCTTCTTCAAGTTCTTCAGCAGGTCTCTTTCTAGATTTGTTGTAAGCTGAGTCTTCGTCAAATGTTACATCCCTACTGATGCCAATCTTCTTGAATCCTGGGAAATATATTCTATAAGCCTTCGAGCTTTCAGAGTATCCCAAAAATATACCCTTCTTTCCTGAAGGATCTAATTTTGTTCTCTTCTCTTTTGGAATGCGTATGTACATTGGACAGCCGAATATTCTGAGGTGGATGACTTATGGTTTCTTGCTGGAAAATACTTCTTCAGGTGTCTTGTTCTTGAGTACTCTGTGTGGAGTACGGTTCTATACATACACTGTTGTTTTGGCAGCCTTTGCCCATAGATGCATGGGAAGATCCTGATCATGAAGCATTGCTCTTGCATCTTCCATGATAGTTCTATTCTTCCTTTCTGCAACCCCATTCTTTTGTGGATTATATGGTGTGGATAACTCCCTCTTAATCCCCGATTCTTTGCATAAGTCTTTGAATTCATTTGATGTGAATTCTCCACCATTATCTGATCGAAAGGTCTTGATCTTGTTTTCTGTGTGGTTCTTGATCAATGCTTTGAATTCCTTGAACTTGCTGAAAAATTCAGCTTTGTCTTCATGAAGTAAATCCATGTCTTCCTAGAAAAGTCGTCAATGAAAGAAACATAGTATACATACCCGTTTAGTGAACTTGATGACATTGCTTCGCATACATCGGATTGGATGATTTCCAAGATTCCTTTTGCTTTGCTCTCGCTACTTGGAAATGTCTTCTTTGTATTCTTTCCTTTCGCACATCCTTTGTAGACCCTTTCATGTTTTGCTTGAATTTCTGGAAGACCTTCAACAACTTCGCTTGCAAGTGGTAGTGCTCTGTAATGCACATGTGCAAGCCTTCTGTGCCAAAGTTCATTTGGCTCTACTGTGTCATGGACCAAAGCTTGTTCTGGATGGCCCTTTAATTTGTATAATCCTCCTTCTTATTCTCCAATCACTATTTCATCATCAATAGTGTTTCCTCTTGACCACATGAGGATTTGTCCATCTACAAATGCAACCCTCATGCCCTTTGCATCCAGTGTTGATATGGAGAGAATATTCTTATTTAGTCCTGGTACAAACAATACATCCTTCATTTTCATAGACTTTCCAGAGTCTAGCTTGTAGGAGGATTCACCACTACCTTTTATGGGATATTGGTAGTCATCCCCAAGTTTCACCTTATGGGGTGAATTATGTTCTGATAGTTTCTCAAAAGATTCCTTGAAACCTATCATGTGTTTGGAAGCCCCACTGTCAATAATCCAATCTTTGCTTCCATGATTGATAGTTCCCGTGAGAGCGGAGATCGGAACATATTCTTCTTCACTTGAAGAGTCTTTACTTTCTTGTTTTACTTTCTTCCTGGGAGGATCATCATCCTCAGCGGTGTGAGCATGATGTCTTCTTTTGGAGCTCTTATTCTTCTTGGATCCATTCTTATTCATGAGACAATTTCTAGCAAAGTGTCCTATTTCATCGCATGTATAGCATCTGAGTTTGGATGGATCCCTTCTTACAAGATTATTTTTCTGATGAGAATGCTTACCTTGGTGATGATGATTTTCCCTTCTTCCTTTCTTGGAGTGTACCGTGAGAGCTTGATCTTCACTTCCCATCTTTTCTTCTCAAGCTACTATTCGAGCTTCTTGTTGTGAACATTCTTCCCACAGTCTACTGAACTTGACTAACTTCTTCCTAGCACAGATTCCTTGGATGAAAGAATCCCATGACCTAGGGAGACCATTCAAGGTTGTCATCACAATTTCTGCATTCTCCACTTCTTCATCTACAACTTCAAGTTGTTCTTTGATCTGGGAGACCCTTGTGAAGTATGACTGGATGGTCTCCTCATTCTAGATCTTTACATTCTTCAACTGGTTCCTTAGATTCATCTTCTGGTTGATGTTCTTCCCTTCAAACAGTTTGGTTAGGGCATCAAACATGGATTTAGGTGTCTTGAGGGAGGACACCTGTGGTATGAGGTGATCCTTGATAGAATCAGCAATGATCCTCTTTTCCATATCCAACTTCTTCTTATGTAGGGCCTTGGCCTCATCTCCCTCTGGAACTGGAACCTCCTCACTGATATAGGAGTCCAACTCATTTTCTTCCAGGACCAGGAAGACCTTATACTTCCATGCTCGGAAGTTATTAGCTCCCTCAAGCTTTTCATCAATATTGGTATGTTGAGACATCTTAACTGAGAACCTCAAATGGAAATACAAAATATTTAGATCTTACCAGGTCAAGATGTCAGATCTGAATTTGGAGCTGAAATTCTACAGTGCTAATTCAGGAGAAGATTAGGGTTTTGCTTTTTTGGAGTTATATCCAACCAAATGCTCTGATCTTGATCCCTAACTTTAATTTTGAGGAGGAGATCAATCCAGGCCTGGGCTCACTGAAAAATTCCACTTTTGTGAAAAGCCCAAATTTCCGACAGCAGTGTCGGGTCCAAAACTAAAATACCTCAGAATTGGATTCTGCTTTGACAGAAATATGCGCCCTAGGGAGGAGAGTTATTCCAACCTTATTTTGCTGAAAATCTATGGAGAGAGATCCACAAAGTAAGAATCCCTATTTCCTATAGCTGCACAGTGTCTTATTCTCAGGTTAGCTCTGATACCATGTTATATTTTTAACATTAACCTAGCATTATATTAGGATATTTAACTGAGAGAATAACAAACACAACAATAAAAAACAAGAGACAATGAACAAAGTGTTTTTCCTCGGGGAAACCATAAATGGAGAAAACCCCGCAACTTCCTCAGAGATAGAATCAACACCAAAAGTAAAACCCAAAATAGTAAGATGATCTCCCGACATCAGTAACCTTCTTTCTTCCTAACCCCAGTGTCTTCTTCTTCCTCAACTATGCGCTACAACTGAGTGTGTGATAAATAGAGATATTCACTCTCTATTTATACTAATTCCCGACTTGACAATGACTCGCTAGGGCCGACTTCACTAGGTGAGTCTAACAACCCTAGTGCCCCGGAACTGCGAGGACTTTTAACCCTTGAACAATAGGAGGGTTACCTACATGGACTTGACATGACCTGTTTACATTATAGAAACTCTCGATCAGAACATTGGGGCATGACATGACTCAAGTACATTACAAATACATCCCAGAATAAACATCGAGTTACAATACATAAGAAATACAAGTGAATACATTTTGAAGTTGCAATTACATCAACACTTTATTTCTCCTCAACTTGATCTCCAACGTTGAAACATGCGCTCCCTTTACACCATTCCGCAGATTTGAGATGTTATTTTCCACGAGCACTTTAGATCAGCGAAATTCACCTCCATCATTGATATAAACCATCTTCGATCTTGTCCATTCAAACCTGTAGGTGTTTCAACCAATTGGATAAATATGAAAAGGACTTTTATTTTTGTGCAATTTGGAATGGCGTAATGTATTTCCATTGTCGATTGGATCTGAACATTGATCGCAGCTGTTGAAATATAATCCCTTTTAGAAATTACGTGAATCCGAAGAGCTGCTTATCTCATGCACATGTTTCTTTCTTCTGCACCGTTGATCGTCTACAGAAAAACTCCGGACCATCGATTTGGAGGATAGTGGAAAGCGGACTTTCCACTTTTTGTAAAACATGATTCTGACTTTTTCGACCCCATATTTCCGCTTCCTCCTTTTTGCCTCTGCACTTTTCTGGAAAGAAGAAAGCAGAAGTTAGGATTTCAATTTTCTCGTGCCCAAATATTTAAGTTCCTCACTTTTTGATTTTTTCCCCTCCGATCTTCAGCGGGAAAGATTTGGACAATTGATCTGGTGCATCACGAAAATAAGAACTCAGACTTCCAATTTTCTAAGGCCGAAACTTTGCCACTTCCGCTTCCACCTTTTTCCCAAAGAGAGGAAAGTGGAAAGCGAACTTTCACTTTTTCCTGACCAAAACCTTAGGTTTCCCACCTTTCGATCTCCACCCTTTTATTTCCACACCGTCGATATGTGTGGAAATGGTATGAGTCGTCGAATCCTGGATCGTGGAAGGAAAAAATCGAGATTCCACTTTTCATAACCAAATTTTACCTCTTCCACACTTCCTCTCCTGAATTTCCTTGGGCAGAAATGAATTTTGACCTTTGGATTCGTCCGCTGCAAATCCAAGCCGTTCATTTTACTATAATTATTCAACTAAGAGAGGATTTCTTCATTTGAATGCATTTTCAAGGCTAGAAAACATAATCTCTTAAGTATTTTTCACTTAGAGTTTAGAAATGTCTCTTCAAGCACCTACAGACCTTTATCAACAATATTTAAGGGTCAGATGATATGGAAATTTTACAAACCTTATTCTTCCTTACATTGTTTTATACCGCTCCATCTACATAGCACACAAATAGTGCTAACAAGTTGTTTTCTCTTCAACCCAACACTTTTGAAACTATCCAACAATTATTCTCCAAATTCAAGTCTTTGGTCATGCAGTGCAAACAAAGTGGAATTGAAAATACGGATTAGAAACGGGTTCTCTCCGTTCTGAGCAAGCTTGGATCTAAATTTTCAATATTTGTTTCCAACTTCTACTCCGAGAGACTGACAACCCAAAACTGGAGAATGGCCTAACTTGATGCATTCACTAAATCCCTGATTCAAGAACAAGATAATTTGATTTAGATGGGATTCCTAAAAAACTCCAAGAATCAAGATCTTATGGATGGAGAGATCAAGAATATGAGAGAAAAGGGGAATTAGAAAGTGAAGGACAAGAAGTACAATGAAAACAAACCAAAGGAGAAGAAAAATCCTTCAGATGGAGCCTTTGGATCTAGAAAGGATAAGCAGAAGATGTTTGAAAAAACCAGGTGTCCGTATTGCAAAATAGGAAACCATCCAAAGAACCTATGTATGAAGAAAACAATAGGTTAGATGTCAAAAATTATTGAGAAGAATACCATTTCCCTCCGAGAAGGTGCAAGGAATAAATAATATGGAAGAAAGAATGAATATCGAGAGAGATGCCATGCACTGAAGGTTGGATTCTCACAATCACAAGCCTTCCTCATTGATTCGGGGTATTCCAACCACATGGTTTCCTCAAATGAATCATTTTCTTCTCTGGATCTCATTGGTGGTCCTAGCATACATATGGGAGATGACTCTCAAATCATATTTGTTTGGAAGGGTTCAGTTTAATTTGAGCATGGAGTGTTCAATAATGTCCTATATATTCCCTTTATAGCACCAAATATCTTGTCTATATATCAGATGACCAATTCTGGTTCACCAAAGAGAGTTGTATTTGAACCTAATAGCTGAGATCTCATATATCTCTACTGGGAGGCTGATAGTGAAAGGAGATGCAAACCATGCCTTCAAGGTATATGAGTTCTCACATTTTTTTTCCATACTCACACCAAAGTGCCCTATTGACTCATGCTAATGAAACAAACATAATCTGGCATGAGAGATTGAGCCATATAAATTTCAAATACCTCCAACAGTTGCACAATGCAGAAATGTTTGAGGGATTACCTCTTATTAAGTCCTCTCAAGGTTTCTGCAATGGATACTTGGTAGATAAGCACTCAGAGAAAGGTATGATTTTGGGAAGGAAAAAAGAGTTTCCTCTACACTTGATTTGATACATAGTGATGAATCCATACCAATTCCTACAACATCTATGAATGGATCCAGATAATTTATGACCTTCATTGATGACTACTCCAGGTATTGTTGGATCTACTTTCTTAAGCATAAGTATGAGGTGTTTGAAACCTTCAATTTTTTCATAGACTTAGTTGAGAAAAATATTAGGAAGAAGATCAAAGAACTTGGATTAGAAAATGGAGGAGAGTACATCAAAAGAGAGTTTCAACAACTGTGTTCTTCAAAAGGTATTCAAATGCAACATTCAATCCCATACACAACACAACAAAATGGTGTAGCTGAGAGGAAGACCCAATAATTGAAAGAGATGGCTACATGCCTTCTTGAAGCAAGAGATATTCCACCATATATGTGGGTTGAAGCAATGAACTATGATTCATACATACAAAACATAACACCTCACAAGTCAATGGTTGGGTCAATCCATTCAAAGTACCGATGTGACATAATCCTAATTTCTCACATTTGAGGGTTTTTGGATCTAAAGCATGGGTCAAAATTCCATCTAACAAGATAAAATCCTTCCAACCTCAAAGTAGTGAATGCATTATATTGGGATATGCCTATGATGAAAAAGATTACAAGTTGATGGATATTACAACCAAAAGATGCTTCATAGAGGGGAGTGTCCAATTCAATGAATATCCATTGCATGATCTACAACAAACTAAAGAGAAAGGTATAAATGCTCAATCTATTCCATTTTCATATGACGATGTTTCTATTAATGTCTCAAATTCAAAGTCCGAAGATGAGGACCAATAGGAAACATATATTGATATTGAGAATGAATATCAAATAGATTCTGATCCAGATCCATTTCCTACTCCCAATCCAAGGCCTAAATGAGCTCAAAAACACATTGAAGTTGTTGGGGATCCATCTCACAGAAGGATAACCAAATATCAATTTCAGGATAAGAACCTTGCACTTTGTCATACATATCTGATTCTCCTAGAGAGGTGCTACATGAAGCTGGGGTTTGATCCACATTCCTACAAAGAGGCTTTTCATGATCCAAGGTGGCATGTATCCATGGATGATGAATATGACTCACTACATAACAACAAGACACAGAATATTATCTCCTTACCTTCAGGGACAAACCTTATCCAGTGCAAATGGATCTACAAAAGAAAACTGGCATAAGATGGATCTACTACCAAGTACAAGGGTCAATTATTTGCAAAGGGGTATTCAGAAGTTCATGGGTTGGACTACAATGAAATATTTTCTCTTGTTGCAAGAATGGATTCCATAAGACTATCTTTGGAAATTTCATCTTTGAAGAAATAAGAGGTACATCACATGGATGTGAAGAGTGCCTTCCTCAATGGTGACTTGAAAGAATAATCTACATGACACAGTATAAGGGGTACACTGAATATTCCTCATTGGTATGCATACTAAGAAATCCCCAAGGGCATGGTATGCCAACATGGATTCCTTTTTATGGTCACTGAATTTTCAAAGGTACAAGTATGACTGCAATGTCTAAATGCAACATAAGGGAGGTTTGTCACGTCCCCTCTCCTCTACTCACCGAGGAGAGGAAATGACTCACTGCTACTCTCTCTATCGTAACCAGGGATCTATCCCCATGAACATAAACATAATGCATTGAAATAAAATACATGTACAGACGCATAATACATGAAATATACAGTGGAAGCAAATACATTCATTCAAGCATTCAACATGTTCATAATAATTTTCAAAACGAATACATTGCAAGAGTAATACACAGAGAATACTTATCTTTGTGAATGAGTTGTCCCACAACTAGATATGTCGCTGCAATGTTCCACCCAACCATAGGAAAGTGTTCTCATCAATATCTCAGCACCACTTTCACCCCCGATTTGGGCATGATTTCCACAAGGAACTAGGGAACAATAGGCTTGCACATAGTCAAAACATATCAAAACTCAACAAAGACAATCTACATTCGGGTTTATCAGGCTGCTAAGGCAGTGGAAAGGTATAATTTCTAAGCTATTGAGATCAACCACAGAGCTATGGACACCTGCACTAGATCTATCTATCTTGGAATTCCACAATACCTACACACCCAACATAAGGAAGTATTCCTTTCACTGCTACACAGTCCCTCGGGCCATACCTTCCCTTCCAGTGCTCTTCACGGTGTGCATATAAGATTTTTCAGCCCCTCTTGATCCATCTGTGACGTTCCTCCCTTCACTATATTTATCAAGCCAATTCTGGGCCTCTTCCACTCCTAATTCTTTCAAACCAAAACAGGGATGCACACAACAACAAAACTCAAGTTCTAGGTATGAAGAAAAACGTCATGGGAACCAAAAACGAAAATGGTAAATGGGGAAATAGAACCTGGGTGAGCAATACGATTTCAAAAAATATCTATGGGATTCACGAGGGAAAAAACAAACTCTTCAAACCCCCAAATCATGGAACTATAATCCCAGCCACTTAGCAACACCAAAAATGGGTTTTCCAGGCATGGAAAAATGAGGAGTTGCAGAAAACGGGATGAGAATGACCCAACTATCTCCATCTGCATGAGGAAATGAAGGACATGAATGAGGAATGGCTTGGGCATGCATTTCTTGGGTAATTAATTTCCCAATAAGAAAAATCACATTTTCCAAAAACTGATGGCTTCCCCAATACAAATTTTGACTACCATACTCTTCCCTTCCCAAGGAATTAACTACCTCAACCAACTCCTGGAAGAAATAAATGATTGGGGAACAAAACACAAAAAATTAATTGATAACGTTATGGGTTCTCCCATTGAAATTTGGATTTACCCTATTGGCTCAAGCATTTGAATGATTTCCCTCCCTATTCCTTGTGAAATCATGCCCCCATCTCTTTTGTTGCATTGACATAGCTAGTTGTGGGTATTTTTATTAAATTGCAATTTTACATGATGTTTATAGTGTGCCTGGCTTGCATGAAAACCATATGCATCGATTTTAATTGCCGATACATAAAATTATAAATCCATGGTAGGGACTTGGCCTTGAGCTCCTCACCATGATTTAATAATGATATTTACACCATATACATTTTTAATGTAAATGGGGTCAAAATCAGGATATTACAAGGTTTATTACTATTGATTTTTTGTATGTGGATGAATTTCTCATTACTAGTGGTTCATCTACTGGATTTAGGTACATCAAGTCAGCCTTGAGCAAGGGATTCTCCATGAAATATCTAGGGTTTTCGAGGCAGTTTATTGGCCTTGAAATGAATAAAAAATACTTAGGGATCATGATTAATCATTTTAGATACGTAGGTGATTTTCTCAATAGATTCCATATGATTGATTTCAAACCAACATATTTGCCCTTCCTATTTGGCATCAGATTGGAAGAAGGTGGTTCTACACGCCTGGTTGATAACACTCTCTACAAACAACTGATTGATAGATTATTGTACCTTACTCATTCGAGACCATACTTGTCATATGTTGTGAGTGATGTTGCTAGGTTCATGCAGGATCCACATGAGCTTCATTTAAAGGAATAAAAGCACATCTTGCATTATATGTAGGGTACTAGAGAGTTCGAGATTCACTATTCTGTTGGTGCTCAGCTAGATCTGGTTGGTTTTACTGATTCAGACTAGGTCAAAGATAATACTGATAGAAAATATATTTTAGGGTTTGTGTTCATGTTGGGATATGGACCAATCTTCTGGTCAGGCAAGAAGCAAGCAATTGTTTCTCTCTCTTCAGCTGAAGCAGAGTATCAAGGGGCTGTGAATGCAACTATTCAGGCAATTTGTCTACATGGGATTATGATAGAGTTTGGAATTTGTGCTTCTCCTTCAGTAGTCATTTTCTCTGATAATTAAGGTGCAATTAAAATTTCCAATGATCCAGTATAGAAGAAGCATACCAAACACATATAATTCCTTAAGCACTACATCCAGGAACTAGTGCATAGTAAGACTATAATTCTGCATTACTTCCCTACAAAGGAGCATGTTGTAGACATATTTATAAAAGATTTTACGGAGAAGAGGTTTGTTGATCTCAAATATCTTCTTGGTGTGAATGTGTGATTTATATTTACAAAATATTTTACAGAGAAGAGATATGTTGATCTCAATTCTCTTCTTGGTGTGAAGGTTTGATTTAGTTTTTAGTTCCCGGTTTACTGTTCCTCCTTTTGAGAGGGGGGGGGGGGGTTTCCCATGATATTTTCCCCATTTACTAGGTTTATTGAGTAGTTACTTTTTTGAATTATATTGTATGGGTGACCTTTGGTCTCAATTTCTAAGGCCCAGGTTGTCCAATATTTAATTAAAGGAGGGTGTTAGGATTATCGTAATCCTCTCTTGACCATCATAGTCTAAATGTCAGTTTCCTAGCTTAGGAATATGTTTCCACTTCATTAGTTCCATGGATAAGTTATATGGGGCCCACCTACCACTTGATGGGCCCTCATACATGAGTTTAGAATCTACAGAGACCTATCCCTACAATTTAGGATCCCACACTTAGTCATGGGAGTTTCACCATTAGTTCAAACACCACTGTGGTTATTGTTACAAAGAGAAACTTCCTATGGCTTGGGTTGTACCACAACAGAAAGCTTTGACAGTAGCAATTAATATTTCCCAATATGCAAGAGAAACCAAACATCTAACACTAAGGGATATCAATTCGTACCTTGTTCCAGACAGTTGAAGTAGATCCCCGTTGAGCTTTCCAATTCACGCATGTGTTAGCAATTCGCTCTCAACAACAACAAACAAGACAAGCATGCTATATAATAGTGTGTTAGATATACTCTAGCATATATATTCAATGATGCATAAACAATTAAACACATCCACAGATTCAATATTCATATTCAATTGCACATAATTGGACAGGAAAAGCTATTTCTATTAATAAAATCAGAGATTACAATAGTGACAACCTCTATCGGAATGTCTACGAACCGAGGAAACCGAGTCCTCCACCTGGGCCTCCACCACCTCAATCCTCCATCTCTCGATAGCAATATCACAAGAAAAGGCAAGATTGGGAAGAACACAAAGTGCTCCAAAGGGACAAAGGGATGCAGACTCAAGTATATGCAAACTATGGCAACGACTATAGTTTACTCGCTCTTCAATTCCTCCTCTTCAATGTATCCAAGGGGTTCGTTATATAGCACTCCAAGAGTGTAATGGAGGGTCGAATCCGAGTGTTCTCAAGGAATATGTAAGGCCAAGAGTCAATTTATTCAAACTCCTATGAGGAAAACTCCAAAAACATTCAGACTTATGCACACATCTCGATGTATGCGGGTTTGAGGTCAAAAGTCACATGTACACGCGAGTATGAGATTAAAATTCACGTACAAGAATAAACATGGGTTTTCAAGGGATGAACTTGGATAATCAAAGGATAATATGAGTCCATGGGGTCTAAAGAGTCTGCAGAGGGACAGGGAAGGCCATCAATACGTGATCAACTATGTGTGGTAAAATCATCTATAGCAATTATTATGCTCCAATGGGACACATTTAGTTCACCTTTAGTTAGCCTAGAACCCCTATTGCATGATTTAAGGAGATGGGAACCTTTTCTCACCTACCTTGGTCAACTAACTGATTGTGAGGTGTTTTAGTTGTCCAGAGTTACACTAGTGAGTCTTCTATGGTGATTATTCCATAGTTAGTGATGTCTGGAGTCAGTTTAAGTCATGGGTTTGAAATCACTCCTAGAGGATTTGAATTATCTCTATTGTATTATCAATTTATTATATACAGATTAGTGTTTATTCAATTATGGTTATGATTTCAATTTTTTCCTCTTGTATGAATAATTTCACCATGATTGTTTGGAAATTCTAACACTAAAATTCCTCCTCATTCATTCTTCTTTCACCGTGAGGTTCAATCTAGCCTGATGATACTAAGGAGTTGCTAGTTTTACATAGAGAGGGTGAAAAAAACCGCAAATTACTTCATCAGACTACAATACAACATCCCAATCAGAATAGGATTATAAGGCTCAATAAAGAAGATGGTGAGTGGGAATAAACTAGAGAAGAAATAGAAGGAGAACTACTTCACTTATTTTAGGACATACTAACAGAGATCAACCCTGATAGGATATTGGCTATTGAACGCATCACATAGAAAATTACCACATTGGTTACTAATTCCCATAATGACATTCTAATGAAACATATTCTCGAGCAGGAAGTTGAGGAAGCAGTAAAACAAATGGCATAAGGGAAAGCCCCATGCCCGGATGGGTTTACGGTAAATTTATTCCACCATTTTAGGGATATGGTTAAGGAGGAGGTTTGGAAAATTGTTGAAGAGTCTAGAAGGACACAAAACATCCTTTTGGATTTCAATGCTACCTTCCTCACTTTAATCCCCAAAAAAGAGGGAGCAAAATATCGTAGGACATACCGACCCATTGCTCGTTGTAATGTTATATACAAGATAGTTACAAAAGTCATAGAAAACAAGATTAAACCTATTCTACCGACCTTGGTTTCTCCTGAACAATCACAGTTTGTTGAAGGCTAGAAAATCATAGATGGGATTATTTTGGTGCATAAAGTTATCAATTCTCTCAAATTGGCTAGGATTCCTAGGATGATGATTAAATTGGACATAGAAAAATCCTTTGATAAACTAAATTGACAGTATAGTCAAGAGGTCCTCGGGGCGTTTGGGTTCAATGAATACTGGATACATTGGGTAATGAAAATGACATCTTAAATGTTATTTGCATTCCTCATCAATGGTGACCCTACGGGGCTCATTATACCTTCTAGGGGGATTAGGCATGGGGAGCCCCTATCCCATTTCCTATTTGTTCTCATGGATGAGGGTCTTGGTAGGGTGATCAAAGCAATGCAAGAGAACCAAGATATGCGTGGGTTAAAAGTTCACCTCGAGGTAGAACTCTAGGCCCACCAAATATTTGTAGATGTTACGATGCCGATGGGTCACCCTTTATTCCAGGAGGCTAGGGCCATAAAATGGTGTCTTTTGTAATTTGGCAAAGGGTCGGGCCTGGAGGTAAATGACGTAAAATCCCATGTATTCTTATTTAATAATCCTAGGATAAAAAATACTAACATATATAGGATTCTTAGTTTTCATGCAATATCCCTTCCTTCCAAATATCTTAATGCTCTATTGGTTAAGTCTATAGGGCACAAAGGATCATGGATGGAGCTTCTAGACAATATGAGGAGAATATTGGAAAATTGGACCTATCGATCATTGAACTTGCCCTAAAGGCTAGTGCTGGTGAAATGTGTCCTCCAAGCTATGCCAATATACCTTTTCTCTAGTATGGCTACCCTAAAGGTGATTCTGAAATAAATTCTCAATATATAGAGAAGTTTCCTCTGGAGTGGAGGTGGTGAACACCGAAAATTGGCTTTTGTTAAATGAGATCATGTCTATAAATCTAAGATCCATGGGGGCGTTGGTGTTCATGTCCCAAGAAAATGAACCTAGTGGGTGATGCTAAAATCTAGTGGTGATGGGTAACGTATGGCTCCGAACCCCGGGACAAATTGTGGCATTGCAAATATGCACAAGGATGGGATAAGAAAGATCTTATCTATTTAGTTGAAGAAGAGGGAGGTTCACATATAATAAATTTGAACAGGAGAGGGAGGGGGCTAATTCAGGATAATTTATTCTAGGAAATCAGAGAGGGCGAGTCGGTTTTATTTTGGTAATATGGATGAAAACAAATCTCTATCCTAGTAGAATCCATTGAAACTACAGGCCTATGAAAAGGCTATGAAGACCATCATAAAACAAAGGTTTGAGAATTTTGGGAGTTGAGGGATAACAAACATGAATTATGAGAATGGGCTCAAAGATATTGGTGGGAACAAATTGGCTCATGCGAGGAGGTGGAAATAGTGCTAGAATCCCTACAGTATAGGTGCATTCGAAACCATGAACCTAGAGATAAGCTTTGATGGGGGATGCAACCACAAGGGACTTTAAAAATTAAGGAGGCTTACACAATCTAATAAGACTTCAACCAAGCTTCGATTAAGAAACATTGGAAGGATATTTGGGAAGCTCATCTTTTGACAAATATTACTACCTTTATATGGATAATCTACAAAAGAAAATTTCTCATATGAGAAAATCTGAAGAAAATAGGATTTGAAGGGCCTTACCAGTGCAGTCTATGCCAGAATGATGAAAAAATCATGGATCATCTCCTGGACTCTTGTCCCTTCTCTAACCAGCTATGGGACTATGGGTCATCATACTTTCAATGCTCCAATTATGACAAGGGAATACTACCTTTCACTTGAAAATTGGAAGAAAGACACATTCACAAACCCCATAATTAACAGATTGTGGAAATTATTCCCGGGTTTCATTGTCTGGGAAATATGGAAAGAACAAAATAGACGAATCTTCAAAGACACTTTGACCACCATTGACAGATTTTTGCTTTCCATATGATTGGAAATACTTGAAACCATCCATTTAGATTCATGGGAAGAAAAATATTGGAAGGCCCAAGGAGACAAAGTCCCATTTCTCTAGCCTTGGGGAATTCATGACCGACTCTCCTATCTTGGAACTCTGAAAAACATGAAAAATGAAACTCCAAGTTTGAACCACTGGACAACTCCGCCTCCCAGTTTCTTCAAACTGAATTTTGACAAGGCCTCAAAGGGTAACCTGGGGGAGGCATGGTTCATAGGTATAATCAAAGACCACAATGGAGAGTTGAAATCCTTCTTTTGGGGCATATTAGGCTATGAAACAAAAAATGCGACCAAAATGGAGGGCCTAATACATGGGTTGATTAAGGATCAAAGAAAATATTGGTTCCCATTAATTATCCAAGGGGATTCAAAACTAGTGATAACCATTGCTTACGCATTCTCAATGGAACCCCATCGTCCAAGGTGTCTCTGAGTTGGCACTTAGAACATAGATTGGAGCAGTTGGTAGTGCTTCTTCAGACCGCTAGAGCCATCTCCTTCTACCATGTCAGGAGGGAAGGAAACACAGTTGCTTACATGCTGACCAACAAAGTAATTCAGGCATCTAACTTGGCAGTTGGTGAGGTATGGGATGATATAACTAATGGAACAATAAAGGAACGTCGCGAAATATAAGCTACTTGGGACATCAACCACCATAATGAACTTTCCACACGTGAGTATTATTAATTACATTGGTGGGACGTGTGGAATTGGGAAGGACTACGACGACAAGTGTGAATACTATTGGGAAGGACAATTTCCTTTCTATCTCACGAATGTTATTTGGGATGAAGGAATTTGGAAAATCCATTCCACATGGGAAATAATAAATATGGGTGATGATGGATCTATGAATATGAGGAAGGATATCCTAATTAAGACAGGAGTTAAGGAGGATGAGCTAAGCACTAACACCTCCATAAACATGCATAATAATTGGAAACTGCTATATAACCAATGCAAAGTTGGAAGCATGCATTGTCGCACAAATCTCATTTTTTGCACATGTTTGGGGTGGTGGGATTGAAAATAGTTTTCAATTATCTGGTACACGGGGAAGTAGCAAGGGAAGATAATGGTGGGGAGTAGAAGAGGAAAGGAGTGTAAGACTCCCAATGGAGGTACCTTGGGTTCCCAAAGAAATATCACTAGAGCTAAAAAATGGGCGACCTTGGAGGCTTGGTACTTTCAGTTGGGAATTTTGACAGAGGTTCAAGGCCACTTGGAGAGAATTGAGGCCAATATGTGGGAAAAAATTGACAATGATTGCTTATAAGAAGAAATGAAAACTATTGAGGACTGGCTCATGGACGTTGGAAATAATGCTGCATGGATGGGCCTATATGAGCGCACAGTCACTATGTTCTGGGTAATGAAAAATTTAATGGGTCATGTGTTATGGGAGCGACTACAGAAGGAGGAATGGGATGAGGTCCCCATACCTTGTTGGAAATATCACCATGATGAGACTATCTAGTTGAATTCTAAATTTGATTCCATTCTAGCAGCCTTGGGTATTCACACTCCAACTCTTTTTTTCTGGAGTTATAGATGTTTATGTCAGTAGTCGATGGTCTGTCTGTAGAGGAATAGCATTGAAATTCCATCTCGATTTCTGTTTCTTTTATGGGAATGGGATGGCCATGTCTGGTTCTCCTTATGTAGGGGTAGTTTATTGGTAGGAAGTCTTGGGGTAAGTTATCTATGCAGCATCACGGATGTTGCGCAAGGTGAAAGATACTGTGAAAGGAACAAAGTTCCTCAATAATAGAATAACCAGTATAAGTAACATATAAATGCCATAAAGGGAAAGTAATGTAAAATAAGATGTATGATAGATGATAGATTACAATTTGTAGCCACCCTTATATATTATGTGGACAGCCATGAATGAAGGTCCACATCCCTTAACCTAGTATTACATATCACTAGTTAATATTTAATGTATTTATTATTGTTGTTACATTTCCTTCCCCTTAAGGGAAGCTTTTCCCTCAAAACTGTATTGATAGCAATGTCTGATTTCCTTTGAATGATCGTCTTGGGATCCTTTCCTTTTTGTATTTGCGACATTTGAGGAAATGAGCCGACACGAGTTACGGATTCCCCAAGCGAATTGTCGCATCATATCTATTGTGGTCCATCCCAAATCTATTTTTATCGGAGCTCTGAGATCATTTTGTGGGACGATTCGTCTCAATTGTTTCTTAGTATGTTGATATTTTCGCAAGTCCACATAAGTCTTCTGTGAATATTCATTTTGACCCTGTCGTTGGTCAAAATAATGATTATAATTAGGATGTCTGTAAGGTGTAGGTGTTGTTTGTTCTTCTTTCTTTTGGACTACAACGAGGATTGTCTTCACTTCCTCGATTTGATTTTTAGGTGCATTTTCCTAGATTTGTGCATCTTGGTTCTCCAGTAGTTTGTTATGATTCTGAATCTTTTCGATTCTTTCATATTACAACATTTTTTCAATTTCTAACTCCTTGATTTGATTCTGTAGTTCCTGATTACGATTATTTAGAAACTGGTTTTCTTCTTGCTTTTCCAGTATTTTTCCTTCGAGGTCTTCTTCGGAGTGTTCCCTCTTGCTACTGTTTTTCAATTTTTTGATCTTTGTAATCAGTGTTTTGTTATGATTTTGTAGTCGAAAAATCTCTTCGATATTGCTTGATAATACCTTGTTGACTTTGTCAATTCTAAATTATGTGTCTTCTTACGGTTGTCATGTTGTTGTTGGAGTCTTTCTTTTTGTTGTTGATGATGACGTAATTATGTTTTCTGATTTCCTAACTTTTCATATACTTGCGCCAATTCATCTTCTTTATCAATGACGACTTTGTTAAGACGACTAATTTCTTCTTCCAATTTGAGAATATTTCGATACGGATGTTCTTCGACTTTTTTTGACTTTATTATCTGGTCGTCAAGTTTTTGAATGATGCCTTCCAGACGTGATATTTTATCATCTTTATCTGCTAGCCTTTTTATGAGTTTTCTTTTACTATCTTCCACAAATCCAATATTCATTTTCGAGGTAGTAATCCTTAGTTTTTGTTTGTCGATTTCGAACAGTCGACTATTATTGGCAATTTCGCACTCTTTTAGCTCATTCAAAACTGCCCATAACTGTGATTGTAATTTTGGTATCATAGTCACCATGACTTCTTGAATTCCAATTTTTTGAATTGGTCTTCTTGTTTGTTAGTGGATTTTGGTTGATTGTCTAGCCTTCTTGGCTTTCGCTTTTTCAATGATAGAATATCTTCTTTGATTAGGTTAAATAACCCCCTTTTTTTTCCAAAAATAATATTCAATAATATTATTTCTTTGTATTTTTTATTTTTTTTTGTTTCTTCCCTTTTTCTTTTATAATAATAATTATTAATTAATTAATTAATAATTATATTAATGTTTTTATAAGCTATATATATATAGTTTTTTTTAATAATAATTAATTATTGTATTAATTATTATATAATAAAAATCTTATTTTATTATTTTATATAATAAAACAAAAAATTGAACTATTATAAATATATTATAATAATTCAAATCAAAGCAAAACCATGTGTTTGTTTTACTTTAAAAGAAAAACCATGTGTTTGTTTTACTTTATCTTTTCTTTTTTGACTTTCCTTTCCTTTTCTTTTCTTTTACCTCCCTTTTTTGCAGGGGGGTTGCTTTTACCTTTTATTTTTATTTTTCCTTTTACTTTTATCTCTTTTTTAAAACTTTTTTTTCTTTCTTTTTACGTTTTTCTTTTTCTTTTGGACAATTTCCAATATTTTAGGGAAACCCTAAAATAAGGCTACAAGCCAAAAATCAAACAAGGTCTGAGAATTAAGGCAAAGGCCGAGATCTAGCCAACGAGGCTTTGATACCACTGAAAGGAACAAAGTTACTCAATAATAGAATAACCAGTATAAGTAACATATAAATGCCATAAATGGCAAGTAATGTAAAATAAGATGTATGATGGATGATAGATTACAATTTGTAGCCACCCTTATATATTATGTGGACAGCCATGAATGAAGGTCCACGTCCCTTAACCTAGTATTACATATCACTAGCTAATATTCAATGTATTTATTATTATTGTTACATACCGCATAAGGTGGAAAACAACGTGCAAGTTGGAATTGCAATATTTTATGTAATTTGGTCATATTTTTTAGTTTTGGACCGCATTTTGTGGACAGTGGTCATTGTTTTGTAGATTCTATTAAGAATTAGTTAGGAAGTTGGTTAAGTGGACCATCAATGTAAAGGCACATGCCTATAAGTAGATGTAAAATTTCAAGTGTTAAGTCTTCTTAATTCTCTCTTCGGTTGGTTGTCTTCTCGGTTTTGAGAACAACACTAGTTGGATCTGTATGTGTGACTGAAGAACTGTTTTGGAGAATCTATGTTTTGTTGAGAAGGATAATATGACATGACATAGGTTGAGCAGAATCATTGTTTCTTTTCCTGTTTTCCTATTTTCATGTTTTCTGTAGCCTAAATTTGAATGAAATGTGTATCTACGATATGGATCTGTGATTGATGCGATGTTTTTCTTCTATAAATGATGATACGATGTTTTTCTTATTTAAATGATGATATAATGCTAGATATTTCTACGCATAAATGTTGTTGTTGCGAGTCAGTCATTTTATCGCGATCTGTTGAATGATGATACGATTTTTTTAATGCATAATCTGAATGGTTAGATCTATGGAATAATGTTGTGCTAAGTAAATAAGTAGAAACATGGTCCTCCTCCATATTGTGGAAACTTGGTTCCGTCATCTCTCCCTCAAACATATCGGGTGAGACTCCATCTGCTCTGTAGGTGTTTCCAGATGGGGTAAAACCTGTCTAGGATGGTACTCAGGGAGATCGTGATGGTTTGGGTGTTGACAAAGAGCAGACCCCTATTGACTAGTTTTGTGTCAATAAACGGTTCCGTTTTCGGGACCCTAGTGAAAAGAGGGGGGAGGTCATGTTGTGGCATCCGGAAAGACTGAAGATACAAGAGTGGTTTGACTAGAAAATATGAGAGTTCGTTGAGAAAGAGAATCAAAACCCAGGACTAATGACAAATCAGTGGCTGGCATAGTATATGCACGATGTTCCTCATGAGTAATTTTTCTATGAGTTTCCTATCATTCTGTACAAGTGGTTGGCGCACTTGACATATCAGAAGACTAATTTCCAAGGAGGTTAACCGACTGGCTGGACCCCATAGCTGATCCAACAGTTGCAAGAGGTAGAAAACAAAGAATCAAGGGCTGTTGAAGTCTAGATTGATATTATATTGGAAGGATATATCACTGAGTTCGCGGTCGACACAGTTAAATCCTACAGCGAAGCTGAAAGGGATTTTTTCAACAGACCCAGAGGTAGGTTCCTGCTATATTTGCAACTATCTATTAAGATGCTAATCTACGAAAAATGCATATTGAAGATGAACTCCGTCGAGTAGAAAACTGGTGTGCAGAGGCTACGGGTATCGCAGAGACGAGGGTTGGATGGAATGATATGGGGTAGATGGATGGAAGTTACGATGGGACTGTGAGTGAAGCCAAGGAAGTAAGTGGTCTTACGAGAGGAGGAGAAAGGTTTCAGCAAGAGAAGAGGCATAGGACATGAGATAGTTCTGCTGCGATCGACAGGCGAGGCCGCAAAGGAATACCAAATGGGACAAAGTGACCCTACATTGAATAAGGAGACGACCAGGATACACCTGAGCCATAGGAAGGACCGAACTAGAGCAACAAAGTACCCACACCTCCGTGTACTACACCACACTCAGGAAGGAACATGAGTTCGACACCACCATGTCCGACATGTCAATTGCACTCTAATAGTTGTAGATCATCGACTGTAGGAAGAAGGCCCACAATGGCAGGCGATGATGCAAAGTTACCCCTATTTCATGGAAATGGGACCGAGGATACTGAGCAATACTGGTTCTTGTGTGAAGCAATGTGGACTTCCAAACAAACTACGGATGATGAGGTTAAGAACGGTCAACTGGAAATGACCCTTAGAGTTCACGCACTGGATTGGTTCATGAAATTTGTACAAGTCTGTATGAGTTCTCCAACAAAAAAATTGGCTGAATTTAGAAAAGGATTGATTGAAGAGTTCAGAAAACTAAAATCTGAGGCGTAATACATCACAGAACTAAAGGAGATTAAGCAGTATCCAAACGAAATTGTTTGGGATTTTGATCAACGGTTTAAGACACTAATGGAAAGGGTCAACTTTGAGATGAGAAATATTCAACATAAGGAATGGTTCATCCCAGTGTTACTATCTCATATAAGACTACCATTAATGCAGCAAAAGATTGCAACACAAATCAAGGCTCTGGATATTTCCATGAAGTTGGAAGCTTCACCAGTGGGCGAGAATGCAATTGGTATGAATCAGATCCAGACGTAGCTGGAGAGATTGACACTCTAGATGAAAGATATCAAGAAAGGAAAAGAGCATTGCAAGAAAGTATGGTGTACTTGACGTCACGTAGAGGGACATACTAAGGATAACTATCTAGATTACCGAAAATTCTTGTTGTCAGGAGCACCGAACCCATTGAGTTGTGGCAGTGTGCCATGGTGCCGTATTTGTCAAGTCTATGGACATCGACATGAAAATTATGGATATGTGTAGAAGATCGTCATGAAGCCAATGAATTTATACTTCAATTCTTTCGATCTGTTGGGCATGAAGATAAGGATTGCCACACATATGATCTACTCTAGAATAGAACAATGGACATGTACTTTGTAAAGGGAGAGGACCATCGAATAGTACAACAACCACAGTTGTAGGTGGTACAGCCACCACCTCAACCATAGTTCATACCGCAGCCGCAAATGCAGATGCAGTTTATACCGTAGCCACAACTACAACCACAGTTTGTGCCAAAAACACAGTACAATCAAATGTAGATGGCTACGCAGCAAGCATAGTATGTTCAGCCTTAGGAGTATATTCAACAACAATTCAATCAACCACAGTATCAACAGCAATGAGCAGTCCAAAGAGGATTTCGAGGAGGATGAGGTGGAGGGTTTGGTAGAGGAGGAGGACGAGGTCATGGACCTGTAAAATGTTATAATTGCGTATTATTGGGGCACTATTAGAGATATTTCCCGCAATTGCAAGTGTTGTGTATGTATTGTATCATTGTTGATCACACTGTTGAGAATTGTCCACAGCTGATCGCGAAGTGGCAAGAAAGGAATGTCCCTCAATTGCAGAACCAGAATCAAAATCAATTGTAGAATCAGAATCAGTTGTAGAACCATAATCAGTTGCAGAATCAGAACCAGAATGTAAATTAGAATGTGAATCAACATGTGAATCCACCATTGAACCAGAATCAAGGACCAATTGTTGCAACGATTTCAACAGAACCAAGAATGCAAGATGCTGATGCTTCTGTCATTACTCGTTGAGGTGCGACGACGGGGAACAATGGCCTGCATCTGCAAATTTTGATGGCAGGGAAGAAGAAGGTGCAGTTTGATGTCAGCGCTAAAAGAGACAAATTCTTTGAAGCACATGACGCGATAGGATGAAATCCTAGTAAGTTACCTATCTATGAGATGTCGTCTGCTTTTGATTCCACTTCGGTAGCAGGACCATTGTGACAACATGGTACCTTACAAAAGTTATTTGAAAGTTGCTTGTCGCTGGAAAGAGATACTAATGCTCTTGTCGAGATTGAGAGTCTGTTGCATCGGTCGACCAGGCGACAGAAAGAGTCTGCGATGAACTCTTTACATAAGAAAAATATAGGAAAAGAGGTGCGCATGAATATTCAGATTGGGGACTATGAGTTAGATTCATTCATCTTGGATATAGGCTCAAATGTCAATATTCTAACAAGGCAGACGTAGAAAAATATGGGGAGCCCGAATTTCACTTGGTCCCCTGTGCAGCTATGACTGGCTAACTAGGATAGAGTAACGCTGATTGGGTGGGTTATGCACCATGCCATGGAAGTCGAAGGGATGAAGACTTATGCTGATTTCAAAGTTATTGACGTTGCTGATGGTGGAGGCTCCTATCCCATGTTGTTGGGGATTGGATAGGCCAACGACAACTTAGCAATGATCATTTTTAAGAAGCGGTTGATGACCTTTGAAAATCAAGACATCAGAGTCATAGCTTCGATGGATCCAACTGAAGGGAAAAGGTATATTGAATCTATGAGGGAGGAAGCTGTAAAAGGATGGGATCATGCATATTCCATCTCAGAGGACTACATCCATCTGACAGTTGATGGTGAGATCGGTTGGTGCAACTCCAGCTCTGCGTCTTCTGATTCTGATGATGCATTAGAGAACTGGCGGAATCGGTTGCATGAGGTATCACTGTGGAAATGTGCCTTGATTACATAGTCAATGTGTCAAGTCATAACAGAAATTATTGAGCTACCGATATAGGAAGGATTGCCTGAGATATCCAAGTTTCTTGTTTAATTTAAAGATAAGGTATTAGAACCACAATGGTTTCTAGCATTGGATGAAGCATTGAAGGCTATTCCAGTATGCTGGTGGGTGACCCATCAGAAGTTGATCACTAGATGGACGTAGTGTCGAAGATTGATGATAGTTCGCTTTGGTGATGAAGAAGAGTACCACGATGGAAGCTATGATGGGTGGGATAACCCTCGTGATCACCTTACTAAATGTCAGACCTTGTGGGTATTGCGACCAAAGGATGAGTGGGTCCATGCCTTTATCCACACGTTGAATGAGATGCCAATATCTTGGTATGTATCAACCAAGTTGCGCAAAGAGATTACTACCTGGGAATATTTTACAATATGTATTACTCACACCTTCAGTTTCGCGGACACCAATCCAACTATTCATGATACATTGCAGCACATCTGCGGTGTTGTTCTGAAGGTAGTACCAGTTGCGTATCCAATGGATATGCATGAGAAATGTTCGGTGCAGTTGATGATGGAATGCTATAATGTGACTAGAGGACCTGAGGATGGAGATGATATATGAAACATCAATATTCCAGAAACATAAGGGAGTCGGGATGTCGCAACACCTAACATACTGATGGATCCAATGAATCAACCATTAAAAATTAGGAAGGTCAACATTGGGACTGAGGAGAACCCAAAGTTTGTGAATATTGGGGACAATTGGGACGAAGAGGCCATGGAAAATATCACGGATTTGTTGAATGAATTCCAATACTTGTTTCTTATGAATTTTTCTAAGATGAAGGGAATATTGAGAGGTTTAGGAGAGATGAAGATCTCGTTGAATCCTGATGCAAAACAAATAAATAAATGATCGTATCCATTGAATCCACGATACAAGGAGAGGGTCAAAGCTGAGCTCGACAGAATGCTAGATTCTGGAATAATTGATCTGGTTGAAGAATCAGAATGGATCAGTCCTATGGTGGTCAAAGATAAGAAGAAAAGTGAGGTTTGAATCTGTGTCGACCTTATAAAATTGAATGATGTGTGTGTGCATGATCAATTTCCAATACCATTCACCGATGAGGTGCTAGAAGGAGTGGGCGGTCAAGAAATGTATTCCTTCACGAATGGATTTTCTAGCTATCACCAGATAAGGATCGCAAAAGAGGATCACCACAAGACAACATTCGGTATTGAATGACGGTTGTTTCCAGTACACTGTGCTTCCCTTTGGGATAAATAATACGCCTGCGATATTCTCTCGGGTTGTTGTCGTCGCATTAAAGAATTTTATTTAGAAGTTTTTGCAAGTTTATATGGATGAATGGACAATTTATGGATTTATTAGGGACCATTTGGAAAACCTGCGACTGATACTGGAGCATTTTCGGTAGCATCAGATCGCGCTGAACTCAAAGAAGTGTATTTTCTACGTAGCGTTTGGGATGTTGTTGGGACACATTGTTTGCAAGCAAGGATTGCTGGTTGACCCCACGATAATTGCGTTTATTTTGAGCTTTCCACTGCCTACAAATGTGAATAAATTGAGAGCGACACTAGGAAACATGAGATATTACTGCAAGTTCATCCCGGTTATTCCACGATTACAGCTCCTATGGAGTGGTTTCTCAAGAAGGACGCAGTCTTTGTGTAGAGTCAATAGTGTCAAGATAGTTTTGAGACACTAAAGGAGAAGATGGAGTCTGCACCAATATTAGTCTTTCTTGATTGGAAGGATTTCCATGTCCATGTGGATGCATCATCCATTTCGTTGGTTTTGGTGTTGGCATAGCCAGTGGACAGAGATCTTGATCACCCGATTGCTTTTGCTAGTTGGAAGCTCTCATCCGCGAAGAAAAAATATACAATGATAGAAAGGGAAGGTTTGACAATGGTATATGCGCTACAGAAGTTTCGGAATTACCTATTGGGTGTCATTTCAAGAAGTTCATATACCATTCTGCTTTGAAATACCTGGTCAATAAGCCTGTGTTGGGGGGGAAGATATGCCACTGGCTACTTCTTTTTCAGGAGTTTGATTTTGAGATAATTATGAAGCTGGGTCGCTTGCATGTTGGACCAGATCATTTATCTCGAATTGAGACAGGTGAGGAACCAAAAAACATTGAATATGGGTTTCCAGATGCGAAACTATTCAAAGTTGACATGGTTGATGAGTACTATGAGAAAATAGTTCACTTTTTAGCAACAAGAATGACACCATATGAGATTACTATGAGTTAGAAGAAGCAGTTGGTTGTTAAGGCCGCGGATTTCTAACTAATTGTTGGACAAATCTATAAACTAGGACCATATGGGATCTTATGACGATGTGTCCTACAACATGAACAAGGGAAGATATTGGTGGAAGCACATGTAGGAGTTGTCAGTGGACACTATGGAGGTCACTTTACTTCCAGGAAGGTGCTCCATGCATGGCTTTGATGGCTCACTCTATATGGTGAGGCAACAGATTATGCATGGACTTGCAACGTCTATCAAAGAACTGGGAAACCGTTGAGGAGGGATGAGATGTCATTGGTACCTCAGGTAACATTGCAACCATTTGATAAATGGTCTATGGACTTTGTGGGACCAATAAACCCACCTGGGAAGAGAACTGGTGCATGGTACATCATTACAAACAAAAAAAATTGACAAGATGGGCGAAGGCCACACATATTGTATATTGCACCGCTGCGGCAGCAATGAAGTTTTTGTTTGACAACATTGTCACTCGGTTTGGGTGCCCAAGGATATTTATGAGTGACCAGGGGAGTCACTTCATCAATTTCACAATCAACACATTGACATAAGAGCTTCAGATACATCATAAGAAGAGTACCTCATATCATTCACAAGGGAATGGGACAGCGGAGGAATTCAACAAGGTGTTGGAGCATGCGCTTACAAAGGCATGTAACACGAACCTTGATGACTGGGATTTAAAGATTCCAGTAGTTTTGTGGGCATATCACAACAATTGCAAAATATTGATAGGACAGTCACCGTTTAAATTGGTGTATGGGCAAGATGAAGTCATGCCTATGGAGTACATTGTTCCAAGTTAGCGCATAGCGACTGCGATGGGCATGGATAATGAAGTAGCGTTAGAAGAATTCCTGATGTAGTTGGTGCCACTCGAGGAAGACCGCTTCGTCGCAGGTTTTCGTCAACACATTGAGAAGGATCGAAAAAAGGCTTGGCATGATTGACATATTCAGCAAAAATAGTTTCAGCAAGGAGACCTGGTCCTGATGTATGAAAACAAGTTCATGAAACATCCAGGTAAGTTACAAATGCATTGGCTAGGCCCATATCTGATTAATTCCATTACTTTAGGAGGCGCAGTACAACTGCATTAGTTAGATGGAGTGATGGTGCCAAAGTTAGTGAATGGTAGTACGCTGAAGCCCTACAAGATGGGCCCGGAGCCGCGTGATGATTGAGGCACTACACGATGAAAATCAATCTTGTTTTTTTTGCATGAGATGATAGTTTGGAGGATGGCGCACCAAGAGGAGGTGGATACACAAGTAGGAGAGCCAGTAGTGTAGTTAGGTAGTTTTGTCGCAATAGATGCAGGTTCGTGACACATTCAAATTATTAATAAATGTAGACAATTAAAGTAGTTAACCGACGATGCTTGTCGAAGTGAATTTATGGAAGATCTGACCTTTGGATTGACAGGATTGGTGACAGATTCGGGTGATTAATGCCTGATTTGGTCGAAGTGATTAAAGTTGATTTGGTCATCATGGGGGTGCGATTGATTTGGTGCTATAATAAGAGGTTGAATGTGGTCGACATTCACCATTGTGTAATATTGAGTGTTGACAGAGTTACATAATTATTGCAGAGAGTTATTTTGTGTTGCATCATAAAGTTGCAGAGTGCAGTGAGTAGTTGAGTTGTTGAGCGGCATAAGGGTGTAGTGCCCATTGAAAACTTGGGGCACTGGTGCAGAATGATATGTGAGAAAGTCACGGTTGAGATATCCAGGGAGATGGATTCACCAATCATCGGAGTCACCATTGATGAAGAGGTTTCAAGTATGACGGTGGGATCCTCATCAATTCCGAAGAAGAAGAGAGGGATGCCACGGCCTGCATCCCTAGTACAAAAGAAGTGAAAGAATAGAACGTATGCATGGGCACATGAGGAGGCACTTGCATAGACGGGTCCATCGATTTCAGGGGTTATGGAATCATCATCCTATGCAGGGGTGTCCACTACAGACATCCATGGGTACGTGCCTCCCACACGACCCGATTTGAAACCCAGGAAGATGACAAAGAACCAAAAATACCCAGCAAAGGTTCCGACGATACCGCAGGGCATGGTCTGTACCATGGACATCATGCATGTGGTGATGCAAATGAAGTATGATGATCATGATATTCTTGCATCGACATATATCACGAAGGGCCCCCATGTACCTATGACAGGGATTGGAGGCATCCCGATATTATGCATTCCACAAGACTAGGCATGAGGTTTACAAAGATCTGGGTTGTTGGATCTTATCAACATGCCGCACTATGGGCGGTTGAAAGAAGTGAATGCATGTATGAAGCAACTCTTGGTGTGCTTCCATGGTGAGATTTTGTGGCTGGACCAATCAGTTGCAGTCACCGTGGAAATCATTTCATAAATCACAGGGTTACCCAAGGATAGGCCTGACCCTTCGCAATATTGCAAAGGGAAAGACAATGATAGGAGGTTGACTGAAAGGATGAAGAATAAATATGGCTTGTAGCATGATGGATAGGCATACCATGTCAAAAACATCAATGATCCGACTGTCTGCATTGCAGTGCGAACTTTGGCTAGTAAGATATTGAGGATGAACCATCATAACTAGTGTAATTCAAGATTTATTGCATGCACTGAGCAGTGTGTGCAAGGAGTACAACTGAACTGGTATTTATCCTTAATGAACCAGTTGATGGATGACGCATTGGAAGTCCAGCCGGGGCAACGACCGTTCGCATACAGTTGGTTGTTGATTTTGATTGCACTCATGGCATGGATGGAACCAAAAGATTACCAAGGAATGGATGTGGATGCAGTAAAGGTGTGTAAGGGAGCATGCTACACAATTCTTCAGTGGGTGAAAGAACCTGATTGACTTAAGGACTATTTTGTTCAGTTTTGGATCTATTGGGAAGCGCTACAGGATGCAGTTGTGAAATTTCTGCGACTTCCCACACACCATTCATGTGTTGGCATGGCGTGACCTGGATAAGCAGTGGTTACTGACACCATATAAGTTGTCTGATGTGAAGTTGGAGACAATTGCTGATGATTGGCCCGCAACATGGAGAGAACCTATTAGCTAAGAAGAATTGTCGACAAGCCCACCAACGAATGCACCAGTTGATCTTGTACCTAAGCCTGAATGGTAGAGAAACCATGATTTAGATGAAGATTCATCGTAGACCCCCACTAACTCAGAAGTAGATTGATCATTTGAAGAGTTAAGAATGAATAAGCGATAAGAGCAGGGTGCGACAAGTAGAAAAACCCTAGTGATTAAGGGACAATTGAACCATCTCATTACAGCCATTACAACCACAACATATTCAACAACTGAGCGGATGAAGAAACAAGCGACAAATTGATTTGGTGAGGTAAGAACTCACCTTGATTCTTTAGTTGATGCAGTTTTGAAGAAGGCACCAGAGGCAACAACTGTGAAAAACCTTGGCTCGATCAGCACTAGTACACGAATCAGGAATGTGCAAATTCTGTTGCATGCAATTGATACAAACAATAAGGATATCAATGCCTCCCGGCAGCAGTTACAAGGTTTCTCCTTAGACATCAATGCACTGTCTACACAGACATTGGTGCATATGCAGAGGTCACCCATCAGGAATTGGAAGTCAGGGAAAAAAGTATTAGCGATCAATTCTTGCGATTGTAGGAGAAAGAGGTAGAAGCGTGGAAAGAGATTGAAGAATTGAATAAGGAACAAGATCAGTTGATGGCAAAGAGCGCCAAGGTAATTAATGAGCTGAAAAAGGAGCATATTGACTAGCGGTTGAGAAAGCGCATTTTTGGGACAATAGAGTGCGGTTAGAAGCGGCAGTTACAGATGCTTGTTAGCATGTATTCAAGAGCACGATGGAGTTGGATATGGTAGAGAAAGCAACACGGCTTGGGGCCATCATTGCACAGTTGCAGATTGACAATGCGAACCTGCAGGAACTAGTACATTCAGACACATCGCTAGAACAAGTAGTGGAGAGGAATAGCGCCATGGAGGACTTAACCACATAGTTGGAATAGATGGAGTAAGAAGTGAAAAAATTAATTGATGCGACTACACAATTTTGGGGCAGTGTAGTACATGATGAGAAATTGGAGAAACTTGCCACACAGTTGCAGGAGGCTAAGGGGAAGTTGGAAACATTGAAGAATTCACTTAGAGTGCTGCCACCAGTTGTTCATATCAATAAGTCTGCAGAGCTGAAGGAGTTACATCAGCGCATTTTCAAATCAAGGGAGCTTCAACAGAAGTTCGGTACATAGTTGGATGAGTTCCAACACATTGGAGCGCAGCTTTCAGTTATGGTAGTTTCTGCGATGTAGGAAGTTCAAGAGGGAAAAAAGGATGTCACTTCCAAACTTGTTGAGCATCCATTACAGCATGATATGACAGAAATCCAGGAGACTGTTGAGAAAACCAAGGTGCAGGTGAAGGAGATCACTCAACAGTACGACGATTCAAGCAAAAGATCAGTGAATACACCATATCCAGCTGACGTTGCTCAAGGGCGAGCCACAAGATTGTGTTGAGGGTCTGTTGGAATGCAGTCTTGGGGTAAGTTAGCTGTGCAACATCACAGATGTTGTGCAAGGTCAAAGATACCATGCAAGGTGGAAAATGACACACAAGTCGAAATTGCCATATTTTATGCAATTTGGTCATATTTTGTAGCTTTTTACCGCAATTTGTGGATAGTGGTCATTGTTTTTTAGATTTTGTTAAGAATTAGTTAGGAAGTTTGTTCAGTGGACCATCAATGTAAAGGCACAAGCCTATAAGTATATTTATAATTGCAAGTGTTAAGTCATCTTAATTCTCTCTTCAGTTGGTTGTCTTCTTGATTTCGAGAACAATGCTAGTTGGATCTGTATGTGTGATTGAAGAACTGTTTTGGAGAATCTGTGTTATGTTGTGAAGGATAATAATTGTGTCTTTTCCTATTTTCTACAGCCTGAATGTGAATGAAATGTGTATCTATGATAAGGATCTATGATTGATGCGATGTTTTTCTGCTTTAAATGATGATATAATGCTATATCTATCTGCGCAACCNAAAAAACTACTTTTTTGTTTGTATTTTTGACATATATCCCCGTGTTTTTACTCAAATTTTGATCGGGAGAGCTCATTGGATGCGGAATTAAATTTTGCATCCAACGAGTACCCACTCGGCATACTTTTGATGGACCCCGCTACCCCAAAAACAAGAAATACCTGAAAAAATAGAATGATGACATCATCATTCCATTTTTTCATGTATTTCTTGTTTTTTGGGTAGCGGGGTCTGTCAAAAGTATGCCGAGTGGGTACTCGTTGGATGTGGAATTTAATTCCGCATCCAACGAGCTCTCCCGATCGAAATTTGAGTAAAAACACGGGGAGATATGTCAAAAATACAAACAAAAAAAGTAGTTTTTTTTATGATAGCTATCCCCAAATTTATATTAAAAAGGTGTTTAAGACCTATACGGTATTTCAAATTTAAAGCAATTTCATTGGCTAACACATGATGACATGGAATTTGAATAAAAGTTAAAAGGCCCATTTTGGGTTGAAATTTCCTCTAATGAATGTTGTTACTGTGAGTCAACCATTTTATCATGATCTGTTGAATGATGGTACGATTCTGTTAATGCATAATATGAATGGTTAGATCTGTGGAATATGTTAGGATTATTAATCCTCCCTTGTTCAAATGTCTATTAGATTAATTATCCTAACTTAGGAACATTAATTAATTATTTGGGTCCACCAGTACAATTGGGTCCACTTGGCCTAATGGGGACACATGTACCAGTCACTAGAGTGTGGGGAACACTTCTAGAGGTTAAATTCCACTTATTGCATGTGCATGCATCAGTTTGGGCACCTCCTAGACCAATCCCTACATTTTAGGAGCCACTGGGAGTCTCGACACCAACCTACATCAGTTAGTTGGAGTTAGTACTAGTTAGTCTCAGTTAGCCCCCATTTACTTCTAGTTAGTTCACAATCAGTTAGCTAGTGTTATCAATGCATGGCTACATGTGGAGTAGGTGCCTTTTCCCACCTACCACACTTAGTTGCACTGAGTTAACTAGCTGTCACTGATTGATTGAGTTGGTTGGACATATGGGAGTTGATCTATTTGACTCTGATATTGATTGAGACACCATGAGTTACATGGTCAGTTAGATATAGTCACATCCAGTGGATAGATTCGAAGCCATCTCTAATTGATTTGAATTATTTTCCTATGTAAACTATTGTAACACATGATATTATTATTGTGAATGATACTGTAAATTCCTTAGCAATACTCATATGTTTCTTGTGTGGTTTGTTTTGTTCAGTTTGTATATTCATTCTCCATTTACTGCAAACATTATTAGAACTATCTGCTTGAATATATAAATGGAATTAAAATCCTAATATGGTATCAGAGCCTTCTCGGGCAGGTTTCATGCTTGTTTCTCCCCATCGAATATCATAAGCAGTTGGGTTTCCACATAAGTCCCCTATGATGATTTCCTAGCTATGGATTTATTCAAAGTAGTGAAGAGGGCGTGACGGACCTTGAAAACATGTTCATGTTAGGAGGAAAAGCATGATTTTAACAGTTCATGTGTTTTATTGTTTGGCAGTAATAATTGATAGGTGCTATGTAGCTTGTGTGAAGTTTTTGCAGTCTTTCAACTGGAGCAATTATGGATTCTCAATGTCCTACACCACAAATCCTCACAAATTTCAACTATCTTGATTGGAGGATTAATATGTAGCTAGCCTTGCGTAAGCATGGTTACCACAGGATCATACATGGATGGGAGCTTGAGCCCCATCAACCGGTTGAAAGGAACAAGTTTCTAAACCATTGTGATGAAGCATCCGGGTACTTATGTACTCATATATCTAGAGATATCCTCTTGCACCTAGAAAGCTTGAGGACTCTGAGAGAAGCCTAGGAGAATCTTGATAGCTTTTTTAACAAACAAGATGAGCTTCAGGGACACATTCTGGAGAGTGAGTTGGTATATTTACATCCCAGCAGTTTCGAGACTATTGAGCAATTATTTACTAAATTCAAGTCTCTAGTACTTCAATGCAAACAGTGTGGAATAGAGTGGAAGGATGAGCAAAATGTCCTTTCCATACTCAGCCAAATAGGCCCTGAGTTTCTGTATTTGTTTCTATATTTCATTCCAAGCGGGAAAGCTTTCTTAATTGGAAACTTCCTTCATTAGATTCTTTTTATGAGTCCTTAATCAAGGATAAATACAAATTGATTCGAATGGGAGTCATCAAGACCTCCAAAGATCAGGCTCTCCTAGTTACCGACTCTTCCAAAGCGCAAGAAAAGGAGAAATCAAAGAATAAGGAGCCAAAAGCAGCTGATTCGAAGCCTAAACAAAGTCGGCAAACTTCCGAAGGAGCCTCCATCTCTAAGCAGAAGAAGAATTTTGAAAAGAATTTATGTCCGTATTGTGAAAAGGGGTACCATATTGAAGATCATTGTATGAGGAAGGAACTTGATGAAATGCCATCTCTTCTCAAGCAGCATAACATTGCTCCCCCAAGAGCAAGAATCCTGATGAAGAGCCACAGGCAGAAGATACTGAAAGGTGTCATGCTTTGAAAGAAACTATCTCTCAATCCTCATCATACATAATAGATTCTGGAGCTTCCAACCAAATGGTTTATTCCAAAGAATCCTTCTCTTCCCTCTCATTGTCAAAGGGGCCTAACATTCACATGGGAGATGATTCCCAGATTCTAGCAGAAGGAAGGGGCTCAGTCAAAGCGAAGCATGGTGAGTTCAATAATGTTTTATATGTGCGCTCCCTTGCTTCTAAAATGTTGTTTGTTTATTAGATGAATCATACAGGCTCTCCCAAGAGAGTTACATTTGATTCAGAATTAGTTGAGATTACAGAAAAAGCTATTGGACAACTTGTAGTGAAAGGTATTGAAAATCACTCTACCAAATCTTATGAGTTCTCACATTTGTTACCTGTTTCTCCTCTTACATATTTATTGTCTCATGCTAACAACACCAGCAATATTTGGCCATCTCAATTTCAAATATCTGCAGCAACTCCACAATGATAAAATGGTTGAAGGTTTTCCCTCCATCCAAACTTCCAATGGAGTATGTGTTGGTTGCTTGGTAGGTAAGCATCCAGAAAAGAAATATGATGTTGGGAAGGCACATAGAGCTCCCTCTATATTTGATTTGATACATAGTTATGTAGCGGGACCTATTCCCACAAAATCCATTAATGGTTGCAGGTACTTCCTCACCTTTATTAATGATTATTCACGGTATTACTGGATCTACTTCATGAAACAAAAATCAGAAGTTTTTGAGACTTTTAAAGTTTTTAAGGCTATGGTTGAGAACAATTTCAATAAGAATATCAAGTCAATAAGATATGATAAAGGAGGAGAGTACATCAAAGGATATTTCTAGATTTTTCATGAATCAAAGGGGATTCGAATGGAACACTCAGTTCCATACACACCACAGTAGAATGGTGTGGCTAAGAGGAAGAACAGATCACTGAAATAGATGGAAACATGTCTTATCCATGCTAAACATATACCTCCTTCTCTTTGGGCTGAAGCAGTAAACTGTGCTTCATATTTGTAGAATAGGGTGCCCCACAAGTCAGTGGTTGGGGTCACTCATTTCGAAGCACTGCATGGCTATAAGCCCAATATCTCTCATCCAAGAGTTTTTGGTTCCAAATCTTTGGTGAGAATAACACTTGACAAGAGGAATGCCTTCCAAGCCCAAAGTAGCGAATGCATTCTGCTGGGATATGCAGAAGATGCAAAATCTTACAAAATGATGGAGGTTGCAACCAGAAGATGCTTCATTGAAATAAGTGTCCAGTTCAAAGAAGATAGTTGTATGACACACCTCCAACAACACAGGAAGGTATAACTATTTCTCCTCCTATTTTTTATGATGATGATGTGCTACAGGTTTCAGATTCAGATGAAGAAGATCACATTCAACATGATCCTATTATTGAGACTGAATCTTAAGAGATTATAGATCCATATCCAATACCCATTCCTAATCAGAAGCCTAAACCCATATGGGCTCAGAAGCTTATTGATGCAGTTGGAAGTGGTGCTGGAGATCCAGGAGACAGAAGAAAAGCAAGGTCCCGGTATCAGAATGAGCATGCTGCACTATCCCTCACAGATTCTCTCTCTACAATATGGTGCAACAAAGTTACAGGTCGGTGCTACTTGATGATGGCGAATGATCAACTGTATGGCCCATAGAAGCAGAAACTTGATCATTCCCTACCTTCACCATTCAGAAGAGACAAACATAGTCATTAGTTCAGAAGTACATTGAGAGGTCCATTGATGGACCATGATATTGCATAGAGCTACAAATTTGCAGCATTGTTTTTTCTCAAGTTATTTTTCTAAAGAGGAAGCTTAATTCTTCTAAAGAAAGCTTGCAGTTTGCTATTTCCTGCTTGTTTTGAGGGGGGGGTTTCCCATGAGGTTTTCCCCTGTTTCCTCGGTTGTATTAAGAGACATTTTTTTATTATCTTTTAGATTGTATTTGGGTGCACTATGGTCTTGTTACCAGAGCCCACAGTTGTCCAAGTTAGGATTTAGGGGGGGTTTTAGGATTATTAATCCTCCCTTGGTCAAATTTCTATTAGATTAATTAGCCTAACTTAGGAACCTTAATTAATTATTTGGCTCCACTAGTACAATTGGGTCCACTTGGCCTAATGGGGCCGCATGTACCAGCAACTAGAATGCTGGAGGCTAAATTCCACTTACTGCATGTGCATGCATAAGTTTTGGCATCTCCTAGACCAATCCCTACATTTTAGGAGCCATTGGGAGTCCCGACACCAACCTACATCAGTTAGTTGGAGTTAGTACTAGTTAGTTTCAGCTAGCCCCCAGTTACTTTCAGTTAGTTCACATTCAGTTAGCTAGTGCTAGCTATGCATGGATAATGCATGGTTGCATGTGGAGTTGGAGCCTTTTCCCATCTACCACACTCAGTTGCACTGAGTTAACTAGCTTTCACTGATTCATTTAGTTGGTTGGACATCTTGTAGTTGATCTGTTGGACTCCGATATTGATTGAGACACCATGAGTTAGATGGTTAGTTAGATACAATCACATCCAGTGGGTAGATTCGAATCCATCTCTAATTGTTTTGAATTATTTTCCTATGTAAACTATTGTAACACCGGATATTATTATTGTGAATGATACTGTAAATTCTTGAGCAATACTCATCTATTTCATGTGTGGTTTGTTTTGTTCAGTTTGTATCTTCATTCTCCATTTACTTCAAACATTATTAGAACTATATGCTTGAATATATTAATGGAATTCAAATTCTAATAGAATAATGTTGCGCTAAGTCACTAAGTAGATGTTAGGGTACACAGGGTACTCCCAAAGGACCGAATACCAAGAAAAATTGCTTCACACAAACAGATCACAGATCAATACACCAATGTTTGTCACGTGGTTAAAAACCTCGAGAGGGAAACAGTCCACGGCCCCAACCAAATAGCTACTTGGAGCAATTTATTATGCAAAAGAAAGAAAGTTACATGAGCTTCTCATAATCGATCAACTAGACAAGGACCCTCTATGCTCTTTAAATAGAGATCATAGACCAATCGGGTGTTAAGCCACGGATCAATGGTAGGTATGATCTAAGAGAAGTTGAATCGTCAAATCACTCTATGTCTAGAACATATCGTGACTGTCGGATTAGAATATTTACAAATGCATACTAATGCATACTAAAGAAACACACTTTTACCTAACAGATATATTACACAAGTTGATCTTAACTAACTCATAAGTGTCTAAATATCCTAACATCCCCCCTTAATAACAACTTGGGATAGGATTGAAGGATTTACAAAAGTGACACTATTAGGAGAAGGAAGGAGGCATTAGAGCCTATCCCCCTTTAAGGACACATTCCTGAACTCCTAACATAGACCAAAGTTTAGAAAACTTCGCTTCTGTAAGAGACTTGGTGAAGATGTCTGCAACTTGATCATCTGTAGGGCAATAGAGAACTTAAATAACACTATCATGAACAATATTTTTGATGAAGTGCATGTGTAGCTCGATGTGTTTGCTACACTGATGTAGAACTAGATCTTTGGCAAGCTTGATGGCACTTTGATTGTCGTACCAAAGTGGAGTAGGCTGCTGCTGCTCGAATCCAAACTCTGAAAGGATCTGTCGAAGCCATAAAGCTTCCTGACTGGCATTAACTACTGCTTGATATTCTGATTCTGCTGAAGAAAGAGCAAGAGCTTGTTGTTTCTTACAAGCCCAAGTGACAGGTCCATATCCCAGACTGAAAACATAACCTACAGTAGACTTTCGATCATCAGGATCGTCGGCCCAATCTGAATCAGTGAAACCAACCAACAAA
>LPNX010836376.1:2106-155588 GCA_001517045.1 Pseudotsuga menziesii | reverse complement strand
CAAAATTTTGCTTAAGACTGGATTTCACATGGGTTATAAGGTTAGGGTCACTACCAATAAGGATAAGATCATCAACATAAAGAACAAGTATGATGAGATGATTTCCTACTTTCTTGGTATAGACATTGGGGTCAGAATGACATCTAGAAAAACCGGTGTCAAGGAGAAAGCTATCCATTTTGGCATACCAAGCTCTAAGAGCTTGCTTAAGGCCATATAAGGATTTCTTAAGGAGACAAACAAGGCTAGAGTTATTCTGAACATATCCAGGAGGTTGTTCCATGTAAATTTCCTCATGTAAATCACCATGTAAGAAGGCAAACTTGACATCCATTTGATGGACTTCCCAGTTATGTAGGGCTGCAAGGGAAAGAACAAGGCGGATGGAGTTCATTTTTGCTACAGGGGCAAAGGTTTCATTGTAGTCAATCCCTTCAACTTGGGAAAAAACTTTGGCAACTAACCTTGCCTTAAGTCTTTCAACACTTCCATCTGATGCATACTTAGTTCTGTAGACCCATTTACATCTGACAATTTTTCTTCCTTTTGGAAGAGGAACAAGATCCCAAGTATCGTTCGCCATTAAGGAACGATATTCTTCATCCATAGCTGCATCCCAATCTAGATTTCCTGAAGCTTCTGCAAAATTTTCCGGATCATGATTCTCGGAAACTTGAGCCAAAAGAGAATAGGCTCGTTGAAACTGAGAATGTGTTTGACGTTAATCTCTAGGATCACCAGCAAGATCACCGGCTGCTTCACATGTTGAACGGACACATCGAGGAAGTATTGGTGCTGGTGCAATTGGAGGAACATGAGCAGGCGGAGGTGGATTTTCATCCTCACTGTCATCATCAGAAACTGGAGTTGGAAACCTGTCAAGGAAGCTGGAAGAAGAAGAAGAAGAAGGCATAATCGTCGAATCAGGCTCGTAGGCCAAAGATGGCACACCTGCCAAGTTAGGCTAGCAGGCCAAGATATTTTCATCAAATTTAACATCTCTTCTAATGATTATATCATGAGAATGTGGCTGAATAAGTCTATAACCTTTTACATCTTCAGAATATCCAACAAATATGCACTTTTCACTTTTAGGCTGCAATGCTTTCCGTTTTTCATCCGAAATGTGAGCCCATGCTTCACAACCAAACACACGAAAGTGACTTACATATAGTTTAATTTTACTCCATGCTTCTTCTGGTGTTATACCTTGTAAAAATTTAGTGGGTGTGTTATTAACTATGTAATTTGCACAATTTATGGCCTCAACCCAATATTGAAGACTTAGTCCCTTAGATTGGATCATACAATTAGCCATTTCTTTTAAAGTGCGGTTCTTCCTTTCAGCTACACCATTTTGCTATGGTGTGTATGGAACAGTGTGCTATTGTTGGATTCCTTGTTCAATGCAAAAAGTAGTGAACTTGTTGTTAACATATTCTCCTCCATTGTTAGATCTTAACTTAATAATTTGATGACCAGATTGTTTTTCAACAAGGGCCTTCTAGGCCAAGAACATGTTAAATACTTCGCTCTTAATTTTTAGGAAGTAAAACCAAGTGCGTCTAGAGAAGTCATCAATGGAAGTTAAGAAATATTTGAAACCAGAAAAGGAAGCAGGTGGAAGAGGGCCACATAAGTCACTATGCACAAGCTCCAAGGGAACCGAGGCGTGCCAAGAGGCACGTTTTTCAAAACTATCCCAATGATGTTTTTCGAGTACACAACTGGAACAAACACCATCCTTGCAAGATACCAGCGGAAGACCAGTCACCATATTGTCTTTACATAGTTGTTGCAATGAACGATAATTTAAGTGACCAAATCGCTCATGCCAAAGTTTGCTCAAGTTATCACTATGAGCAACAAAAAATGAGGGAAAAGGTGATGACCCAAAGTTGTTAAATTTGTACAACCTAGTAATATCATCAACAATTCCAGTAGCAAGGATATTTTGGGGATTTTTAAAATCCTTGATTACAACTTGGTGAGGTGTAAACGTCACAGTTTTACCTTCACCTGAATGAGTAATTTGATAGACTGATAACAAATTGCAGGAAATTTTTGGAACACATAGTACATCACTGAAATGACCATTTTCTGCTGGAACTGTTCCAGATCCTACAACACTTAGAGATCTATCATCACCAACGAATATTTGTTTGGTGTTACATTCATGCATAGTAGAAAAGATGGCTTTATCCTTAGCCATATGATAAGATGCTCCAGAATCAATGAGCCATTCATTTGAAGTAGAAGAAGAAGATGCAGTATAAGAGTAACCAAAAGAACAAAGTGCATGTCCATGAGAGGTAGATTCTGAAGACGAATCTAGGCTGATGTGGTGCTTCTTCATTGCTTCTTCCAAGGCTGCCATTTTCTTAAAACACTTAGATTCATCATGATTATCCTTCCCACAAAAATTGCAATGACGCTCAGTCTTCTTTCCTTTTTGCTTGGATCCTTTATCATTTTTTAAGGGAGGAGCTGACTGAGAGGGTTTGGGACCCTTGTTGTTTTGCTTATTATTGTGAAAATTCTGTTTCTTGGGAGGCTTGGAATTTTCTTTCTGTTGGGATAATAAGGCTTTCCCAGATGTATCTGCATTGTTAATTATTCCAATATGAATGAGCTTGTATTTCTCTCTAATTAAGGAATCACAAAAGGATTCAAGACTAGGCTCTTGATAGATGCCTGAAGTCAAGGATTATTTCATGGAGTAGAATGTAGATACAAAAACAGAATATGCAGGTCCAAGTTTGGAAAGAATATGATAAATACATTGTTTGTCTTCTTTTTTAATCTTGCATTCTGCACATAATAGTCTAAGAGTTTTATGCTTAGATAAATAGTCTTGAATGAAAGAAAAATCATTTGGATTCAAGGAAAGCAACTCATTCTCAAGTTGATGACCCCGAATTTTATTGTGTTTACCAAACACAAATTCCAACTTTTCCCAAGCTTTATCAAGTTCATCAATTCCAGATATGTGGAATCGCAAATCAGTAGAGATTGACATCCCAATCAATCCACGAGCTTCATCACATCTATTTGCCCATTAAATTTTCTTATCATCATCAGTGGGTTCTGTTTCTTTCCCTGAGGTTATCCTGAAAAGTCCCCTACTTCGTAGAACATTCTCCATACGAGATTTCCATGAGAAATTGTTAGAACTTGTAAGTATAATATCACAAGGGGCGTCCATTCTGTAAAATAATGGCTGAAAGAACAGAAACTAACTACTTGGATGCAAAGAGCTCGAAAAAATATGCGATTTTAAAAAAAACAGCACTTAAAACGGATTCTGGATGATGAAGTTATGCTTGATCAAAGAAAGTGTTGAAGATGTCCCCAATAGTGACGTGGCAGATATTAACTTGACTAACTAAAAAAAAGGAAGCCCCCTCTTCCCAAAATCAACCTTTGACAATCACTTTTACAATAAAGTTGCTTTGAAGTGAATCACTTTTGTAGAATAAGTGATGTTCACTTTTACAATAATATGACTTTTAAATAGTGCGGCAATAAATTAAAAGACTTAAGTGACTCACTTTTATTTTATTTTATTTATGTGAGATGCACTTTTACAATAAAGTAACTTGAAAATAGAAATTGCATGCACTAAAAAGTAGCTTGATAAGACTTGAACTCAAGACTTATCAAGGTGTAAAGCAACTTGGGACCAAGTGAGCTAAGTTTAAAAGGTACATAAAACTATGGAAAGAGGAAGGGGGATTTTTTTTTTAACTCTTCTCTCTCGTTTTTCGTGCTTGCTTTCTTTTTCTGCAAATCACAAAAAAAAACGAAAAACAAAAACAAAAAACTTTTTCCACACAATGGGGTTAGATCTTGGTTAGCTTACCCGGAAAGTCTACGTTTTCAAGTTTTCTCGATGTTTCTAATTTGCCGTGATCGCACAAGGTGCACGGCAAAGAGCATACATAGCCAAAAAGACAAGAAAAAAACTTCCCCTCACTGTTTCTGATTCACCGCGATCACACAAGGTGCACGGAAAAGAGCACACGCAGCCAGGGAAGGCAACAGTCCGAGACTAAAACAAAAAAATTTAATATCAAGACTGATAAAATAAAACAAATCCGTCACTATAACATTATACCTTCATATTTGCCGAAATGGGTGTTTCTGGAAAAAACGAAAATGGTTTTCGGTGAAACAAAAACTATTTCTAAATGGAAACGATGCTCCGAACGTAATTGAATAGCTCCCACAGGACACAAATGCACAGAAAATCCAAAACCAGAAACCCTTTCAAAGTTTCGGCAACATCGGTTCCAGATATTGATCAAAACCGAAAGCGGCTCTTCATAAAAGCTCTGATACCATGTTAGGTTACACAGGGTACTCCCAAAGGACCGAATACCAAGAAAAACTGCTTCACACAAACAGATCACAGATCAATACATCAATGTTTGTCACGTGGTTAAAACCCTCGAGAGAAAAACAATCCACGGCCCCAGCCAAATAGCTACTTGGAGCAATTTATTATGCAAAAGAAAGAAAGTTACATGAGCTTCTCATAATCGATCAACTAGCCAAGGACCCTCTATGCTCTTTAAATAGAGATCATAGACCAATCGGGTTTTAATCCATGGATTAATGGTAGGTATGATCTAAGAGAAGTTGAACCGTCGGATCACTCTATGTCTAGAACATATCATGACCGTCGGATTAGAATATTTACACATGCATACTAATGCATACTAAAGAAACACACTTTTACCTAACGGATATATTACACAAGTTGATCTTAACTAACTCCTAAGTGTCTAAATATCCTAACAGTAGACACATGGTCCTCCTCCATACTACGGAAACTTGGTTCCGTCCGCTCTCCCTCGAACATCTCGGGTGAGACTTCATCTGATCTGCAGGTGTTTCCTGACGAGGAAAAACCTGTCTAGGCTGGCGCTACGGGAGATTGCGGTGGTTTGGGTGTCGATAGAAAGCAGACCCCTGTCGAGTGGTTTTGTTTCAACATAGTTTGGATAGCCTTTTTGGGAAATTTGTAGTTTGGAAGTGTGTAATATTCGTATCCATATATTCTCAAAATCTATCTCAATTAAATAGTCCAATAGAAAATAGTTCCACGTTGGATAATTATATAAGAGTAAATATGAATATGAATGATTATTTACATGAGAAATGATGCTTGTATAAATACCCATGCAAGGGTTTCCTTGGTGATGATACGCCACCTCTCATAAGACGCCTCTTCATTTACCTTTACATTTAATTAATTTATCAATATTATTAATATTTATTAATGCATATATATATATTGTTCATTACAAAATATATAAGCCTGTGTAATTCTCCGTTTTCAGTTAATATAAAGTTACTCTTACTTAAAAAAAAGACACATGATTGTCTTTATTACTGGAGCAAGAGAAAACCTATTTTAAAGATGCACACCACTCAAAACTGGGAAGTAAATAATCTTATATGCTCATGCATGCACCTCAAGGATAGAAAGAGATGCTTCTAACTAACTACCCAACTATTACATTAATAATAATACTAAATGCATTGGTATCTTTTGAAGGCTATTCCCTCTAGGGAGGAACAACCCTTGTATTTTTTATCTGGATAGATGAATGACCTAAGAGTTCTTGCATTTTGAATTCCTTGGAGATTGAGTTGAGTGGGGATTTCCTTGTTTCATATAAGTTCCTCCCATATTAGATAACAACCGTCCCAACTTTCCCCTGAAATTCACCAATATGCTAAGAATTTGAAAAGAACAGTACCACATAGTTTTCCAAGATGAGAGTATAGTTGCATAGAGAGGTAGATCTAGGCATATATATAATCTATATAGGTAAACAATGAATATCTGTGTTGGAACTACTATGTTTCCTATGTAGAAATAATAAGCTAATGGATCATAAAATAGTTGTTACTATCGATGACAACTGAATAGATAATCATTGTGGAAACCATCCAGTGAGTATGAATGCAAGATCACTATAACTTTGGGTTAGTGGGGTGCATAAATAATTCTTGTGATTCTTTGTGGTAAGAAGAGTCTCTAGGACAATCATTAGTAGTAGTACAAACTATACTAGTAAGAAGATGTTGGAACTGTGTGGGTGCATTCCTTACTTCCTAGTTTAAGAAAGTGTTTAGGGGGGAAAACATGATGGAATTAATGTGATATTGTATTGATAAAGTAATTTTCCATGAGTTGTTATATGTGGATCAAAATGTTTTCATAATAGGACACCCTAGATCACAAGGTTGTGTTGGCTCAAAAGTGTCATTGATGTAAATACGGTGGTGCCTCCAAGTGATAATGATCAACCTAGAATTGAAATGAAAATATGATGTGTACCATGTGCAAAATAAAGTAGCCTTGGTATCAATCCAAAGGAGAGTGATAAGCACAATATTGTGTTGGATCAAAATCCTAGCTCATATCACCCACATAGCACTTGCAATCCCTACAGGACTAGAAATTACGTATGATATGCAGTGTGTATCTCATACTAAGTGGTTTGGTATACCCATTATGTGATGATAGACACTATGGTTGGTTTGTAGTTGTGCGGTATTGTTCAGTAAAGTGATCATGATTAGTATTAGGCTGATAACAAAATAATGTACTATATCTTGGTGGTGCTACGTTGGGGCATCAAGTCATGCCATCAAACTGTAAATGAGATGACTGTCAGGGAAAATATAAATTCTTTGTCTAGAGTAGTGATATTAATATGGATACTTCATTACAAAAATTAGTAAGCAAATAAAAATTCAATTTGAGCACAAGCACCTATTCAGGATCTCTAATTTGAAATTTGAGGCGATAGTACCTCGATAAATTTCCAGACACTTTAAGTTGGAGCTTGACACAACTACAACCACTTGCATATTAAGTTAGATAGATATAATAGAAATTAAAAATGCCTTCTCAAGGCCTAAGACAATTATTAGTGACACAAATAGGAGTATCATCAATAACCTTCTTATTTTTTAGCTCCACATATATCTTGATAGAGGTTTAGTGATATTACCACCAAGCTTGAGCTAGGACCTATAAAAGGTTACTTTCAAGGAGGCATTGCTCCTCTATTATGTATAAGAGAATTTAGAATTAGGTAAAGAGTTTGTGGATCCAAGAATCCCAAACATCTTTGTGCATTTGGTGTCATGTCCCCAATTTTGGCCTATGGAAAAATGGCTAAGGTCACCTGGGAAAAAATTCATAAAATCAATATAGTGGCTAGAATAATTGAAAATTTCCCGAGTAAATTATCCGAAGGTCCAAAAATAATTATTAAAAGGATAATTAAGCCACGAGTAATTCCCAATTCGAATTATGGAGAAAAAATATCATTATGGGATTTAATTGGAGAATATTTTCCCTAGTCAAATTGTAATTATGAATTTCAATGGGAATTTAATGATTAAATTTGGTCAAAGGGCACTCACGGAATGGATAAGGAAGTTGGTTAGGATGGAATCATGATGGTGGAGAAAAGTGGACAAAATTGGATCCTAATCCTTAGGAGAGGATAAGAAAGTAAATGAATTCCACTTTTGACTTGGTGAGGTTCCTTAAATCAATGAAATGAGGTGGGGAGCGCTTGGAGTGACTTATTGGACATTTATGATCTGAGATAAGTGGGAAATAACCTTTTTCACATTTCCCCAAGGAGACTAGAGTATTAAGGAAGGAATTTGGAAACCACTTTCTACATGGTTGATGGTTTTGGGATGCCGATGGTATTTTCCACTAGTATTGAGTAAGTGGGCACACTAATTCTACTATTGGTTTTAGTTGGCCCATGGTGTTGGAGTTCTCTGAAGTGTAAAATGAGGTAAGGGGTAAGGCTAGATATGCATTTGGATATTTTTTCTTTTCATGGTAAGATTAGTGCTACCTAGACTTGGGTGATGTTCCCCTTGTCAACATTAGGAAGATGTGCCCCTCTACATCTCAGTAACTAGTTGGAGTATCTCTAGCTGGTGATTTTGGAGAGGAACATCCAGTTCCTTTCACCGTGCTTCAGTCAACTTATATGCATTCAATGATAATTCCAGTGGGTGGTTTTGCCTTTGTGCATTCATTCTTCTATTGATAGCATAAGAAGGAGCTTCATTGCTCAAATTCGACATTATCAAGTGTTTTCTGTAGGTTTGGTGGAGCTACATCCAACTATTTTGAGTCGATTCTGTGACAGAAGGCCATATATTCTCTAATCTCCTATCTTATATTCTCCCTACTCCATAATTATTTGAAATATTGATAATTATATCAATTTTTCTCTTAGCACAACCATCATCATGTACATGGCCCAATATGACCCTCAATAATAATAATAAGCTCTCTTTGTTCCCATACTATCTATCTCTTTTGCCTATGTTGTCCAATGTGAATGTATTTGACATATCTATAGAAATTGGCTTAATTAACTGACTGTTTCAATCCTAAGTGTCAAATTATATTTCCTATAATTTAGCTAACATAATACTGGTCCCATACATTTCCACCCTTCAATGTTTTTTCAAGGCTGTACACCATTTGGAAGGAATTGGAAAACTAGTCTTCTATCGGTTCTACACTATTTACCCTTCACCTAAATTTACCCAAATCAATTCTTCAGATCCCCAATATTGTTAGTGGAACCCCATCAAACACTAGGAGTAGATTATTTTACTTATAATTCCTAGGGAAGGTACCTTGTAGCTATTGGTTTATCCAATGGAGGCTTCCTAGGTGTGATAGACTTCGGAAAGTGCCAATAGTCAATCTGCTAGGAAATACACCTCTTCCACATTGATATACATGAAGGAATGATGAAACTTTCACATATAAATATTTTTTCAAAATACCTACATCCATTTATTGCATAAATTCCATCGTACCTTCATAAAACCCTACCCTTCATTTCCATGTTTCTCACCCTTCCACTTTGACTAGACAAATTCAATTAACTTCCACTGTTTTGTCCATATATTCCTCTCAGAAGATCCAATTCACATTCCATTAGTTGATATAGAAACATGAGACTTTTTAAAATCCATCACAAGTTTTTTTTCATAAAAAATACCTTCCTATATACCCCTTCCATCCCTTTTAAAATCATTACCATGTGTTGCCTCGATCTCCAAACCTTTCCAAATCATTCCCAAACTTTCTGAAGTCTAGAAAAACCTACATAAGTATGTATGAACATGAAAAACCTGAAAAATTGAGGCTAGTAACCATCCCAAGTGTGCCCCAATATTCCTTCACCATTGAACCTAACCATCTTTGTCCTAGTTTTGAGTTTGTAATGACCTTACTCGATGGGAAGGCTCATGAGAGTGAATCTCATAATTATAATATGTAGAATAAACCTCATAAATATCAATAGGTGAAGTGGAAGTTGATATTGGTTCTTTTTCTTCAGCTTCAAGGTCTCTATGCTCAAAGGAATGTGTACTTGCAACAATATCCTCAATTGGAATTTCTATGTCACCAACATAGAGAGATGAAAATCCATCAGTAGATGTCTCCATGCTATCTTGGTACCCATTAGTGGGTACATCAACCCATAGGAACCCCTCAGTAGTAACATCACCATTATACCCATCAGTAGGTATTTCATTATAAAAACTATCAGTAGATGCTTCTGCAGAACTGGGGCGCTCATTAGTAAGGACCCCATCATGACACCCATCATTAAGTGTCACAAAAGTGCTTGAGAAACCATCAATAGTTGCTCCATGATCATGATTCACAATAGGATTTTCCTTTGTATGATCATCAACAAGAACACATGTGGTGGATTCTTCCTCTTAATTTCTACAATCCTCATCAGTAAGGATTGGATCTCCAACATTTTCAAAGTCACCTTGGAGTGACTTATGATCCTACTTATGGAACTCTTCTTTTGCTTGGCCAATTGAAGAACTAAGTGGCTCCTGGCCCTATTCAATGATTGAGAATAAAATTAGCGGCTCATCCTCATTCTCCTTTTGTTTTCTATCACCAAAATACCTTTGGATCTCTTCTGGCAGTATCATAGGCTTCACCTCTTTACACACCTCATCAACCATATTTCCAACCTTCTCTCGGAAATATTTCCAAGCCTCTTCATTCAATCTCCAGTACTCAAAGAGATACTGAGAGGATCCTTTTTTATTTAATTGCTCCATTTTAGACCTTTAAGATTAAGGCCTAATGTCTTATCCATAAATATGGCTATAATAATAACCATGATTTCTTCTTCCAAATGTGATATGATGGGAGACACTTGTAGAAGGTACTTCCTAGACATTTTATTCCTCATATTGTCTGCAATACTCTTCATACTGCTCATCATTGTCATCATCATACTGCTCATAGGAATCATCATCAGAGTAGGACATGGATGAAATTTTCTTCTTCAATGGATGATCCAATGCACAGGTGCAAGGACCATGCTCTGATACCACTACAGTGTACCAAAATCAGAAATTTGGTGCACTAGATCCATAGACTCAAAACTAGGCCTAAGAGGGTTAGGTTAAAGGGTAAAGGAATCTTGGGGCACTCTTGGGATGATTATTGGCCTTTTATTTTGAATATTTTTCAGGTTTACAGAGTCTTAGGTTTCTACAAAAATTCATGAAATGTGTATTGCATCTTTTGAGAGGAAGATATGGCCAAAATAGTGGAATCTAGTCGGATTTCACTAGTGAAAGGGCAAGGGTGAGAAAGATGGCAATGAAGGGTAGGGTTTTATGAAGGTAGGAAATTTTTTTAATAGTACATGAATGTAGGTGGCATGAAAAAGTATGCATAGATTAAAGTTTCAACATTCCTTCATGTATATCATTGGGGAAGAGGTGTATTTCCTAGCACATTGACCATTGACACTTTCGGGACTCCGTCACAACTGGGAATATTCCATTGGCTAAACCATTGGATATAAGGTAACTTATCCACAAATTCCATGGAAAATAATTTGATCCCGGTGTTCAATGGGGTGCCACTAACAATATTGGGGAAGCTCAATAATCGATTTGGGTAAATTCAAGTGAAGGGTACAAAGTGTAGAACCGATGGAATACTAGTTTTCCAATTCCGTCATGGACCAAACATGGAAGGGTGGACATGTATGGGACAAATATTATGTTAGCTTACTTATGAAAATATAATTTGACACTTATTATTGCAACAATCAGTTAATTTATCCAATTTATATAGATATGTCAAATACATGCACATTGGACAACATAGGCAAAAGGGAGAGACGGTATGGGAACAAAGAGAGATTCTTTTTATTATTGAGGGCCAGATTGGGCCATGTACATGATGATGGATTTTCTAAGAGAAGAAATGATATATGTAGAAATATTTCAAATAATTATGGAGCAAGAAGAATAGAAGATAAGAGAGAAGATAAGATATGACCTCCTCCCACAGAATGGAGCCAAAATAGTTGGATGTAGCTCCACCAAACTTGCAGAAAACACTTGGAAATGTGGAATTTGAGCAATGAATATCCTTCTTATGTTAGAAACAGAAGCATGAATGCACAAAGGAAAAACCACCCACTGGAATGATCACTGAATGCATAGAATCTTACGAAAGCACAATGAAAGGAACTAAATGTTTCTATCCAAAATCACATACTAGAGATACTCCAACTAGCTACTGAGATAAAGAGGGGAACATATCTCTACTGTTGACAAGGGGAAAATCACCCAAGTATAGGTAACACTAATATTACCATCAAACCTTTTATACTTGAGATAACCCCAATACCATGGTCCAATACCATGGGCCAATGAAAACCAATAGAAAAATTAGTGTACCCACTTAGTCAATAGTACTAACGAAAAATACCATGGGCATCCCAAAACTATCAACCATGTAGCAAGTGCTTTCCAACTTCCTTCCTTAATGTTCTAGTCTCCTTGGGGAAATGTGAACAAGGTTATTTACCACTTATCTTGGGTCATAAATGTCCAATAAGTGGCTCCAAGGGCTCCCCAACTCATTTCTGTAATTTAAGGAACCTCACCAAGTCAAAAGTGGAATTTATTTACTTTCTTATCCTCTCTTGAGAATTAGGATCCAAGTTTGTCCACTTTTCTCCACCATGATAATTACAACCTTACCAACTTTCTTATGAGTGAGCACCCTTTGACCCAATTTAATCATTAATTTCCCACTTAAATTCATAATTACATTTTGACTTGGTCAAATAGTCTCCAATTAATTCCCAGAATAATATTTTTGTTCCATAATTCGAATTGGGAATTACATGTTGCTTAATTATCCTTATAATAATCATTTTTGTACCTTAGGATAATTTACTTAAGAAATTTTCAATTATTCTAGCCACTATATTGATTTTATGAATTTGTTCCTATGTGACCTTAGCCATTTTTCCATAGGCCAAAATTGGGGACATGACATTTGGTCACAATATATAGGTTAGAATATTATGGTGTCTAGATGGAAGGTATATTTGTAAGCCCTAGGTTTATGTCTTGGAAGTTAGAAATTTTTTTAAGTGTCATAACTTAGGAGAAGATGAAAATATTTCATTTTCCAAACTTAATTTAGAGGGCCATGCCCAAAGTTGGTGGGAAAGTCACCAAGAGATGCTTAAGCTGGAGGGTAATGCCCCAATGACTATGTGGGAGGTGTTTAAAACCCTCATTAAGTCTTAGTTCTAATCGACTGGGTAGGAAGACGACTAGTGGTTATGTTGGCATTACTTTTGGTAGAATCAAGGGAGGAGTGTGTAAGAGTACACCACTGAATTCCGTAAAAAATACATTATGTTGTGTATATCCCCTAAGAAATTAGATGTTCTTATCAAGTATATGAGAGTTATACACAATCATTTAAGGAGGCATGCGATTCTCTTTAAACTTAGTACAATTAATGAGGCTTGTTTACATGCACATCATTTGAAAAACAGGGACAAGAATTAAGGAAAAACAAAGGGTTCCAAGTAGAAAGACCATAAATACACTCCCAAAGAGGGAAATAAGAAGTAGAAAGATAATGACAAGAATACAATAGCCACTTCAAATAAGTGCAAGGATCCAAAAAACCACTGTAGCCATTGTAATATTGGTGGTCACACTAAAGATAGGTATCGGATGCTACATCCAAAGATGAATTCGAAGAACTCTAATAAGGATTCCAAGAAGAAGAACACTCTAGTCGTGTATTCAGGAAACCAAGTAGAGAGAAACTCAATTGTAGATGAAAATATAGTCTACACTACAATTCAAAATAATGTGAACTTGACTATCCTGAATATCAATGAAGAGAAGGGGATGACTAATCTTTTTCATATTAAGATCTAGGTCAAGAAGAAAAAAATGGATTCTTTATTTCATTCTGGTTCATAGGCCAAACTCATAACATAATATTTGGTCAAGAAGATTAAATTGTAAGTACATGACATCCTTACCCATATCCATTAGGATGGGAAGATAAGGATGTAGAACTTGGGGTGACTAAACAACATAAGATCAAACTTTTGTATAAGTAAAATGTTTATAAATGAAGTGGAGGTATATTTAATATCAATTGATGTGTCTGGTGTAGTGTTTAGTATCCTTGACGTGTACACAAGGGATGAAACCATCAATATGAGTGAACCAATATTTCCTATTTAATGATGGAAATAATTTCATCAATAATTCTCACAAATTTAAATCCAATATCTCTCTAGTAAGTGTTAACCAAACCAAGAAATCAATAATCTTTAATAGGAATTTTATATTACTCTTCTCAAGAGAGAATCAATTAAGAGATGAATTGGTAAAAGTAAAGGCATATATGGATGGATGCACTAAAGAGTCAAAACTTTAGTGGGAGGTAATGTTGCAGGAATATAGAGAATTATTCCAATATCCTAAGGAGTTACCACCAGAGAGGGAAGTGGAGCATGAGATATAGTTCTTCCCTGATTCTCATTGCTCAAAATTTGGTTGTACTAATAACTTGTTGTTCCATTGGAACAACCTTCCCAACTTTCTATACTCATTATAGAGCCATCTACTTCCCGAATACCCATTTAAATATTCCCTCTCTTTTAATAATATCCCTAACTAGGAACAAAAACCCTTTGATGTCTCCAAAATGTAAGAACTTCCCCTTGAACAAGTAAATCGGGTCATAGAGATAATGTGCTAATTCGTAAGTGTAATGGATGAAAAACATTCACCCTGATTTCAATAGATCAATGACCTACATTGCTTGTCACATTATGAAAAACAAGGAGATACAAATGGGAGAAAATCTACAAAAAACTGATATCAACCTTGCTCGTCAGATCTATGATTGAGATTTTCTAGCATATTTTTAGAGAAAAGGGAAGCATCAATTAGAGAATATCCTCCAATGGCCAAGATAATCCCCACTCGCTATAATTATAATGGATAAGGGATTACGACGTTTTGGAAAGGGGAGAGTTCTCTACTAGGTAAAATTCACAAACGACTAAGATAATCCCTGCATGTTAGATTTATGGAAGACATTGGTTAACACTACTTGGTAAAAGTAGGAATCCATAACAAGGAAAAATCCATGAATGACTCAGATCAATCCCACCCTCTAGATCTATGTTGGGGCTTAGCAAATGAAATTTTGTAAAAAGAAGAGGTCCCAAGCAAGGTTTATTTTTTCAAAACAAATAAGTCATAAGTTATCAAATTGTTTGTCAATGAAATCATACTTATTAAAAAATTATATCATTCATATTTGGTGATGAACCATTGATTTCTTGTTACTTCCTTTAAAATTGGCGACAACACATTACATTGGCATCACAAATAAATCCATAGTAGAATATTTAGAGAAAATACAAATTTCATGTCAATTAGAGAGAAATTACAACAAAAATCGATGGTAATGGGAAATATATTTCTAAATACATGGAAAATTTTCTACAAACCAATATACAACATGATATACCATAATGTAATACACTAGCCATTGGTTCTCGCATTAAAAATCATATATCATACTTCGTTTATCCGGATTATATGCAAAAGCTCAAATAAAAGAGAATCTCCAATGGCCAAGCAAATAGATAAAATTCCCAACAATCCCATGATCCAAAACTCTATTTTTTTCCACCTTTGCATTCATCAGCTTGAGCTTCCAACTAGATCTACCTCAATTTACAGATACTAGCATTGGTTACACTCCCATTTAAGTTTATTCATTTGTAACAATATTTTCATATTCCAAAGAAGTACAAAACTATTTCCTAGGTGTGCTTTGCCTAATTGGATAGTACCCACTCTAATATGAATTATTTATCATCCTTTTCCGGTCCTTTTGTCAATAGTCTATCCCAACTACCCTTCCTTCTCCTAAGTTTGAAAAACCCCAAGGAACTAATTGGCACATGTTATTGCAAATTATTAAGTGGGGATGATAGAAAAACCTCATTGGTATTTTGGACTAAGCAAACACCTGGATCCTAAAACCTATACTATCCTTGAATTTGTCAAATTATTCCCCAAATACAATGAACTTGATTTCACTATAGTCCTCATCTCCAGTGGTAAATATGAGTTGTTTCTAATCACAACTAATTCCATGTCCACCTTGTTAGAGACATCCTTAGGCTTAGAAATCCTATCCATGGATAAATTCAATGAAATGTGCCTCAATTTAACTACAGACCAAAGAAAGCACACGATAGAAAAACTAGTTCCTAGGTAGAGCCATCTTTTAGACTTGTTCTTTCCATTTAGAGATAAATAATTTATTCCTTTGATTCAATAATCCATACCCATGTTTTTCATCTACTTAGGAAATGATGCTCATACTCTAGTTGATGAGGTGATGCTAGTCCTCCTAGACTGATTTCATAAATTACCAGTCCCATACTTCTACAATGTCAAGTCCATTGCCATGAACACAAGGGAGAAACTATCTAAGTTCAATTATGAGAAATCATTCAAGTACCTTTAATACCTAGTATACTTGTTAATTTATTGTAAGAGTGGTTCTTTAGCCACACAGGGATATAATTACCAAAATAAAGACAACCCACTAGATTTATTAACTAGTTCTCATGGGTTAGAAAAAAATGAAAAAATTGCTCCCTATTTAATTTTATAAACAAGTTAGTGCATGCAATATTTTCTATTGTCACTAGGGAGGACCTAGTTAGGGTGCTTGATGATATCAAATCTAGTTATACATAAGTGATATACATAGAATAGATTATTTGTTCTTAGTAGAGGATTTACAAAATTATCAAAATATATGGATGGGAGATATCCCCTTAAAGGATTCATAAGCTCCTCACATCAAGTTTTTTTAATTTTAGAAAAAGTTAGGAAACTCTTAGATGTGGATGAAATATGCTTCAAAAAACTTAAGAATAAAATCCATGCAATTTACTTTGTTTCCTTGGGAAGGTATGATTTCTATGATCATAAAGGAGTGAGGGAAATAGTTAAAATATTGAAATAAATGCATTCCCTTCTATACAAGCCATAGAAATATATCCATACTATGTAATTAAAAAATTAAGGAAATGCTAATATTTGGCCTAACGATCATGAAAGCAAGCTTGTGGAAGAGAATCTTTTTAACCGACTCTTATCGATGCAAGTGAACTTCATCATGGAAGTTCAAGATGCACCCATAAAGGTGATGCAACAATATTTCTCCACTCCACTTGTGGAACAACCCAAGGTTCTACAATATTTCACTTTTTACAACCATGAATCTATAGTCGTTATTGTAGAATACATGAAACTCAAGGCCCTATATGAGGATAGAAGGAAGGATAACTTTGATAAGTAATACATGGTATCTTGGTGGAAGATGAATCAATTTCTAAGAGTAGATAAAGTACCTTATGGATCCCTTCTCGAGGATAAAAAGTTCTTAGATATGTGTGATGATATGAAATTAGATTATGAGGAGGAATCATCGATCCCAATTATGCATGGAGAGAAAAATGTTAGGCTTGAACAAACTTCACCGAGATCAACCTCCACAACTAAAATTCCATCTTCCAAACAAGTCTATTATAAGGGATTCCAAATGGCCTACTTTTTGGGTTACATCAGCACTGGTGGGATTGGAAAATATGAATGGGGCTCAATAGATCCACTACTGGTGACTGAGAGTCCAAATAAATTAGGTTTGGGGAATGATATTATGGCCCCCCCATAGTAAGAATCCAAATCTACAGTTTGTCGATGTTCTCCATGATTCCAACGTCAGGAAAACATCTGTAGATCATTCTACCACATTTTCCAAGTGAATTGACCAATAGTTGGTATAGGATGGCCTCGTCGTAGCCCTAATTAGTCAAGTGAATTGACTATGTGTATTGAGGCTCGAACGCTTAGCCTTTATCTAGCCATATGGATTGACTATGAGTGTACTAAGGCTAGAGGTCACATTTCATACTCTATGAAGGAGTGCTCCATTTAGGAGTGATCTATTCTAGTAGAGCGAGTTGACTTGTCTATGTGATAAGGGGTTTCATCCCTTGTGATATAGGCAAAGTAAAATCTAATGTTGTATTTGACATTGGCTCTAATAAGTGTCTGAGACTTCTTATAGTATGGTAAAATTTATATTAGAGATATACATGAAAGAATGTGATCCACATGTGATGAGACATCAACAAGAAGAAATTTTCTATTATTAATAAATAACCAAAAAATTCAAGACGATCCATTGAATAAGCTTCAGATAAAGTGGACGACAAGAAAGGGAAAATACCCCAGTAAAAGAGGGAACTTGGCCCTAGAAGACAAAAGTATAAATCAGCCTCAAGAGTGAAAATCAAGTCAATTGAAGAATATAAATAGAAGTGTTCTCACACTTCATTTGACAAATTCACACATCACATCTTCTTATCTCCACAAGTGTGCACCTCAAGGAAGGCCTAGCAAAGGCATGACACATAATTTTTGGAGCACTCTTATTCTCACATTCTCTTGGAATATTATCTATCCTTATTAGGGTTTCTTATGAATTAGGGTGAACCTATATTGCTCTACGGCTCAAATTCATTTTTGGAACTGTACTTGAATTGGATTATTTCTTTTGAGAAAATTTTGTTGGCTTTTCTGCCATTGGGGTTTCCCGGGGTAAAATATTTATGTCCCTTGTGCATGGTTATCTTTCAATGATCCTTGTTTTATTTTCTGCTCTAAGTAAATATTCATATGCAATGAAAAAGTGGAATTAATAAATGATTGAATAATTATTATGAAATAATAACCAAGGATTCAAAATTGAATTAAAATTCAACATTGTATCATAGTGAGGTTCTGAATAGATGCGATTGCTAGAGACTTCTTGTGCCACGATATGGAAACAGAGATTCCAATTTTGGAGACTTTTCTCCATAGTTTGGACTTGGAAATAACACATTGGAAATTTCCCTAGAAGGGCACACTTATTTGTGGAAGCAGATCTTAGTTTTGTCAATTTTCAATTTTGACCTATTTTTTGTTGGAACCAAGAAACTAGGGATTCCAATTTTGAACCTTTTCGACCACAGTTTGGGTTAGATATTAACTTCTTGGAACTCTCTGTAGGAGAGCACATCTGTCTGTGGAGGAAATTTTAACTTTTCTAAACTTCATTTTTGACCTAATTCCTGCTAGGGTTTCTAGGTTAGATTTTTAGATTTTGTCAAGATGGTGTCCAGAGTAGAAGAAAGGTTGGATGATGTTGAGATTGCAGATGAAATCTAGTAGTATTTTTTGTATTATCTTAATGGTACTATTTCACATAAAAATGATATCTCGTCAATAGACCATGGTGCTCCTAAGGACATGACAACCAAGGATCAGAAGAAAGTTCAAGAAGAGGATAGATTAAAGAGAAGACTCAACTCGAGTTCAATGTCAAAAGGGTATTTCAAAAGTAATATGTTACAAATGTTAGGATATTGGTCACTATGATTTCCATTGTTCTTAGAAGAAAATAAAAAGAATAAATGGAGAGGACAAAAAAATAGGAGATCAACTCCAAAACAAAATAAGAAATATCTTTCAACGATCAAATTCAAGTGTCATAAAATTGGTCACATTGTGTATCGGTGTCCTCAAAAGAAAAATAAATAAAGGAAACATAATTTTTAAGAGATTCCACCTCATAATAAAAGAAGAAAAAATTATTGAAGATTAAAAAGAGTACTTCTAAGTCTTCCAAAAGCTTCAAGTAAAACATGAAGGTATATGCAAGGGTTATACACTTGGCAAGAATGCCAAGGGATATTTTTCTTAGCAATGATAGTATATCTAAATGGATCTTGGATATAGTGCCTTTAGACACATGCATACCAATTCCAGTGACATCCTTGGATGTCTCCATATACTATGTATGATTCTATCTAGAAGACATGAAGACCTAAGATGAAGAATTCTGCAAGTTCCAAGAAATTTAGGACTTGAAGAAAAGGAAGATCAAGGTTTGGAGGAGAGCATACCTCCAAGTATTTCTGCAAGGAGGAAAATATCAAGAGGGAGCCAACAAAAAAAGCAAAAAGTATTTTATAATTTTTGTAATAAGTATTATTTTCTTAAATTGAATTGTTATTTTTTAATTGATGAATAATTGTTTATTTTAGTATGGTTAACCCTTGTGTACATTTTTGTCATGTTTTGCATACTACGTCCATCATGAAGACTATGAAAGTATACCCATGTTCTTATGGGAAGATGAAACCATTACGACAGTTATGTTGAGAGAAAGTGTCCTCACCAGATATTGGGGGACAAGACTATTGAGGAAGCATTCATAGGAGTGCAACCAGGAAGAATCCTTGGTTGACCAACATACACCCATATTCCAAGGAATAAGAGGATGAATATTGTAGAAGACTTTACATGGATCAAACAAGTTCAAACAATATTCTAGTATCCTGAGTAATATGGTGTGGGGATATTGGCCAAAGTAGGAATCTTCGAAGGATGATCATCCCTATAGTACAATCATCATCCTTTTTACTACTAGGACAAGACAATAGAGCCAACCAAACTAGTGGATCTGCCAAAATATGATGCATGATCAGGAAGATGCCAACATAGCTTCATGATACCTTGCGATATGCAAGAAGGCATGAAAATATCAGTGATACGTTTAGGGAGATAGTTCTGAGATCAAAAGGGAAGTCAATGATGACTTATAAGTGAATCTACAAGATCAAACATGTAGTTTTGAGTAGCATTAGAGATGACTCATGAAGGAAAACTAGTTTTCATACTCAAAGGGAGTCATGGATAGTATTCAATTTTCTTGAGAGAGAAGGAATTTTGTCTCAATAAAACTAATTGGTGGAGATAATATAGATGAATACACAAATATTAACAAATGTATATGGCATCATGTTACCTCAGTGCAGGATACTTAAATGTAGAGAGTGCAAAGTGTTCAGATGAAGAGGGAGAAATATACTTATATGCAAAGGGAGTAGTATTATCCCACATAGACGGAGTAGGTGCATCACAACTTTTTGATGATAAATAATAATTTGTACGAACTCAAGTAGGAACCCATGACTTTGTATGTCAAGATAAACATGTACTTAATGAGATTGGAATTCACTAGGAATAATGTGGATTCTAACCTTTACTACAAGATTGTTGATTTGATCTTGGTTCTATATAATTGATGATATGTTCCATTGCAAAAACTAAGAATATTAGTGTCGAGTAGAAGAGGAAGTTGGCCTCTGAGTTCCAGATGAAGGATATTAGCATGATCAATTACTTCTTGAGATTAGAAGTGTTGCAAAGACCATATGAGATCTTCCTTAGACAAATGGAGTACATAATTGAGATCTTGAGATTCATGACGATGGAATGCAAGTCCATGACTATACCTATGGAGACAAATTTGAAGAAGTTGAGTGATTTCACTTCAGATTCAGATTTGGTGGGCAGGTGACTAGATCCTTGATGCACGTGAGAATATATTTGTTTTGAAAATCCTAAGACAATTTATGGTTGATTCAATACATGTACATTGGGTGGTATCAAATAATGTGTTGATTTACCTATGTGGTACAATTGGATAAGACCTGAGATACGTCTTAGGTGGAGAAGTGAAGCTGCAAGATAATGCAGATTCTAATTGGGCAGGGAGTCTAGTGGGTAGAAAGAACACCTTAGGGTGTTTCTTTATCTTGATATCAACCATGATATATTGGTTTAGCAAGAAGCATACTTATATCGCACTTAGTACAATGTAAGCAGAGTATTATGAAGTTAGTGTTGCAAGTTGCGAAGCAGTGTGCTTCAAAAGCTTCTTGTAGGGTTATTTAATTAAGAGTTAGAAATGAATGTGGTACACTGTGAAAATCAAACATGTATCAAGCTTTGAAAAAATATAGTGTTCCATGATAGGTTGAATCATATTGAGATAAAATACCACTTTATTCGAGACATGGTGTAGAAGGGAGTAATGAAGCTCCAGTACATATCCATGGACAAGAAGATAGCCGGCATTATAACCAAGCCTTTGTCTAAAACAAAGTTTATATACTTTAGGGACAAGCTTGGTGTGACAGAGAATGCCTCTCTAAATGAGAGGGAGCGTTGATGGATGTGCAACACTGAGATGAGGAGGCAAACATTCATGAGATATGAGTGGCATAAATACTGTGATGGTCTCACAAATGAGTAGGTAGTCATTCATGAAGAGATGAGTGGCCTAGATACCATGATGGTATCACAGATTAGGCGATATACGTTCATGAGAAATGAGTTTCTCAGATACCATGATATTATCATATACGAGCATGCAAACATTCACAAGAGATGAGTTTCCTAGACACCACAATGATTCGATAGATGTGTGATGCACATTCACAAGAGGTGAATGACCTACATACAATGGTGATTGTACAGATGTAGTTGCAGTAAAAACATAGTATGTATGAAGTTGTAGTACATACATAGTAAAAATGCAGTTGTAATATAGATACAATATAGATGCAGATGAAATACAAGTACCATATAGATGCAAATTCCGTACATATCCAGTACTGATGGACATTTTCAACCAACTGTGAATCTTGGGGTTTTGCAGAATGTCTCCTTCATTGAAAGGGAGTGTTGATGTTCTCCATGACTCCAACATCGAGAAAACATTCTATAGATCACTTTCCCATATTGGCCAAGTGAATTGACCAATAGTTGGTAGAGGATAGCCCCATCGTATCCCTAATTAGTCAAATGAATTGACTATGTGTATTGAGGCTCAGATTCTTAACCTTTATCTAGTCATATGGATTGACAATGAGTGTCTAAAGGCTAGAGGTCACATTGTATACTCTATGAAGAAGTTCTCCATGAAGGAGTGATCTATTCTAGTAGAGTGAGTTGACTTATCTATGTGATAGGGGATTTTATCCCTTGTGATATAAACAAAGTCTAATATAATGCTATATTTGACATTGGCTCTAGGAAGTGTTCGAGACTTCTTAGAGTATGGTCAAATCTACATTAGAGATCTACATGAAAGAATGTGATCGAAATGTGATGAGACATCAACAGGGATAAATTTTCTATGATAAATAAATATCCAAATAAGTCAATAAAACCCATTGAATAAGTGCCAAAGAAAGTGGAAGGAAAGAAAGGGAAAAATACCCCAGTAAAAGGGGGAACTTGGCCCTAGAAGACAAAAGTACAAGTCAAACTAAAGAGTGAAAATCAAGTCAACTGAAGAATATAAATAGAAGTGTTATCACACTTCATTTGACAAATTCACACATCACATCTTCTTTTCTCCACAAGTGTGCACCTCCAAGGAAGGCCTAACAAAGGCATGGAGCATAATTCTTGGGGCTCACTTATTCTCTCATTCTCTTGGAATATTATCTACCCTTATTAGGGTTTCTTGTGAGGGGGAAGAACCTCTCTTGTGATAGGTATCAACTTCATATTTGGAATTGTACTTGAATTTGATTATTTCTTATGAGAAAAGTTTGCTAGGTTTTCTCCCGTTTGGGTTTCCTAGGGTAAAATATGTTTTTCTATTGTGCATGGTTATATTTAAGAGATCCAAGTAAATATTAATATTGAATTAAATTGTGGGATGAAATAAATGATTGAACAATTATAGAAAAATAATAATCAAGGATTGAAAAATGGATTAAAATTCAACAAATTCCATATTTACACCATCAAGAGTAGGTCATGTTGATATTGATGAAGCATAGATCCATGAGGACCCCCCCTAATTCAATAAAATTGTTAAGTAGACAAGCCTCTAGATGTTATAATTATAGGGAATAGGGGGAGGAAGCAATGGAATATGAAATATGAAGGTTGAAGAGGACATATAAGCACAACAAAAACTTTGTAGTGATATTTTTTAGAAGCGTGTGGAAGAAAAAGTATTTAGGTAGGTGAAAATAGAACACAAATCCGTAGAGGCAATAACAAAAACCATGGCTACAACTGCATGAATTTCAGGAAAGGTAGGGGGATAAGACACGTCTAATCTATAGTAGGGGAATAACGTACAGATGTAAGGGATCCCGAAGAGTATAAGAAGAGGAAAAGAGAAAATGGGAAGGATCAAATAGGGTCATAGAGAAAGGATGAAAATACTAGAGATCCTGAAACATAAGAAAAAGTAGAAAAATCCCTTGAGTATAGCTTTCCAAAAGTATATGGGGGTTTATATCCAATGACTAAGTCCACCCAATCCACCCCTACTCCATCAAAATTCCCAAATTACTCACTATAGCCTTACCAAGGGTATTTTCTAGCACATATAGTACTAATATCTCTAAAGAGACTAGCTCTTCTATCCTTTTATTTAAGAACATTTAGTCCTTGGAGTCGATGGACCCCTGTGATATTGTGAAAGAAGAAAAGGAGAATAAGAGAACCACTAAGGGATCCCTCTTATCCCGAGAACCTGGAAATCCTCTTTCATAACTTATATTCCTCCCTATGCATGATCACCTCATAGGTGAGCTCACACTAACTACTCTTGAACTCATAGCTATCCAACTTAATATAAATTTTAAGTTAGAAGATTGGAGAGTAGCTAATGTTAAAACAAAAACTCTCGAATTACCTCATATTGACACCATCAGAATGGAAAAGAGATCCAATATTGTATTTTATGATGGTTATGCCAAGAATTCCTTCAAGAATGAGAAGCTCAAGAGAAAATTAGGTCCCATGTCATTAAATAATGAACACGTGACCCTAAAAGTAAAGGTTTTTGAGGTAGAAAAGGGGATATTGGAGGAAAATCTTGTGTCATTAGGGAATGATCTTAAAATAAATGTTGAGGTTATTCAAATTTTGAGAGAGAAGCAAGAAAAAATAAATCATTGGAAGTAAATAGGTCATATATTGCACTCTTAGTATGCATATGATATCATTAGAGAAGAAACAATTGGAAAGGAAGATATTTTTTGAATAGGAACGATGCTTCCCTGCATGCCTCCAAAAATTCCCTTGAAGAAAGAATAACATCACTAGAGGAATCCTAGAGTGGAATTCCCTCCATGAAATCCAAATTATAAGAATCAAGAGTAGCGATTTCCACTCTTTAACTTAGACTTATCCATGAAAAACATAAGAAGTTACCTCCAATTACTATACAAGCCATGACTAAATATCCATATAAATCAAGTGAAAATCAATATAAATGAAATGGTCATAGAATTTGAGACATGGAAGGATAAGAATCAAGAGAGTGCATAAGTGGTTAGCTGTGCTTGGGCCAGAAGTTGCAAGAGGGACAAAAAAAACTAATGTATCAAAAGGCCGAGTCCATTTCTACCCAAAGAGAGTTAGAAATTTTGAAGTAAAGTTGTGAAAAATATAAAAGATAAGAAAATATAAAATCCAAATTGAAGATTATGAAAGGTTGTATGTGGGATTTCCATATGAGAGACATGCATTTCCTTATAGAGAAACTGCACTTATTCTCATAATTTGATGAATTGCATCAATAAATGAGGTAATTTTTGGATGAACATAGATATGTTGTGGAAAATAGGGCTCATATTGCTAAAGAGGTAAATAAGATTTTGATTTATCTACCCACACAAATTCTATAGTCCTTGGGGGTTAATGACACAACCTTAATTTATATGGTTTCAAAAAAATATGTAGCTAAACCAATAAATTGGAAATATATTAATGAAAAGGAGAAAATGTAGAGTCCAATATTTTTACTTTCATGAATGACATGTTTACTACCCTCCCCTTGGGATGATAAATTGGTTTTGCAAAGCTTAGTAAGATATGATGAAATAACGTGGGATGGAAAAATATAATTATTAGTTGTGGAGGATAAGGGGGTTGAACCTATATCTTTGGATATTTTGGAGCATGTATACTTGTCCATTTCAACATGGACCCTAAATTAGAGGTTACTCTTAATCCAACCTCTAGTATACTTCACTAAGAAGAGAGAACTAGATAAATATTTTTGAAATATCAGGGGTAGTAGAAAAGTAAATGAAAGTGGTCTGTAACAGTTGAATGCAATATATGAATATGCCACTAAGAAACGTACCCCAACATCTCATATTTTACAATAAACAAGGTCTCCTTCCAAAAAAGGATATTCTCATGGAAAGGGAAAGAAGAAGAAAATAGAGAGTTAAACACATTCAATGACTTTCCACAAGAGAAATCCTAATTTTTTGGCATCACAAACATGTGATTATAATCCATTCACTAATAATGAGATTTGGGATTATTTTATAACCAAAGATCAGGCCATAAAATTTTATGAAAGAAATCCCTAGTAGTAGGACAAAGGGACTAGGAGTTTTCATATCGTTAGTGTACATATTTTTTACTAGAAAGTTCATAGACTCTATTTGTATCCTAGGGCTTGGTATTAGGGATATGCAACATTGTTTACATTTTTTCTCCTTTATCTCATTCTATATTCTCTTTATAAGCACTATTGGAAGACCCATTTTGCGACGAGTAAATAAAGAGGACCTTTATATTTTATAGTCCCCGTCTAGTCTTGTCTATTGTTATCAAAACACCTATTGATTTTATTTTCTAATCAGGACAAATCAAAGATACCATTGAGGAAATCATAAAATTCAAGCAAATTTATGCTCACTTTCTTTTTTTGTCTTCATAGTGTTGAATAAACAAATGATTCTTTTTCACTCTACATCTTTGCAATTCTCACAATAAAGTGTCATCAACATATAGCATGCAACCCACTGAAGACATCCTCATCAAGATCCAAGAAGTAACATGAGTCTAGAAATGCAAAAGAGTAGTCAAAAGACAAGGTTGCATGACTAAACCTCTGGTCAGGTGTGTTACTGTGCATATTACTAGTTATGTTCCCACGCTAAACCTATGTGGATTTAACCTTGATATCCATGCGATTCTCAAAAATGTGGGATAAAAACCACCATACGCACATTAAAGGATAATGAAATCCCCTCACCAACACAAATTTGAATTTTTCTTCTCAACATGATGGATGTGCATTCAATATCCTTCATTGTGTACCTTGAAGCTAGTTCATGAGGTGATGGGGTACAAATTTGGATCTAGTTGTTTCTTGGATACCTCTTGGCCTCAGGAAGCCATGGGAAAGCATATAGTAAGATAAATATAGGGAAATTTTATGCTATTGGAATTGTATTGGAGATTCCTCATAGCCCATATCTTCCACACTCATTAGCATTCTCCAATCTCCCTTGCCTCCTTCATCTGTGGGGAAATTGTTTCTCGCATTTGTTCCTCAAGCTTTCTAGCATCTAGTGTGGACAACACGTGCCTCCCTAAGGGAGAATTTTGGATTCCATTTGAAGCTCACACCTACTAAGTACTAAGTGAAACTACATGTATAATTTGCTTGACCATTGGGAAATTTAAAGTGGTTCTTGCATTGGCTCTTTGTTATGGTTTGCACCCCCTTATCTCTTATGTTTTGTATTTCATTTTATTTGATTTTTACATTGCTTTGTTACTAACAAGATATCGTAGGATATACTTGGGGTTATCACATTTTTATTTTTATTTTTAAATATTGGGACTAGTTAACAACCTCAAGGTATTTCACCCAACATGGGATAGGCTACACACCTTTGTGCATAATTTTTCACAACATTACGGCAACTGTAATTCATTTTTTTCCATTTATTTTTAACTAGGTTGTTATACGTTATATAGCTAATTTATGGTTCATTGTATTTTGCAAGTGAAGAGGTCCATACCCTTCATCCCAAGAATTTATCCTCTTGTTGGTCGTATTAGTTGTTTATACATAAACATAGATCCCATCACTGTCCTTTGATAGTCACGCTGTCTATGCATGTTACCAGACCTTCGAGTGCATATTTTTTCTTCCATTATCTGCATGACCTTTTCGTGTTGTAATCATGATACGGTGCACCAATGATTGTTTTTACCATGCTACTGTGCACCCGTCTCTATGTTTTGCGTGTTGTTATTCCATTTTATTTTATTTTTATCAGTTTCCACAATCTTGCAACCTAGTGGCTGCTTAGTAAAGATATAGAATTAATTAACTTGAAATAGTTACATTTTTCTATATTAATTAGCTCGACTATCCCAATATTAGGAAGTAAAGGGGTCTTCCCTTGAAATATACCTATGTAACAAACTTTGAGGCTTTCAATGGGCCTCGTTGTTGTCACTGGTATTCGAGAGATTCTAAGTTCTTTGCTTACTTTACATCTTTTGTTAGAGAACTGTAAATCCACTTTTGTACACAAGCAAGGACCTAAAGACTCTAATATCTTCAAGTATGCTCTTCACCTTGCACTTATTCTGAGCTTGGTGATCCAGAAAAGGGGGAGAAGTATGGAATACCTCCATTGCATAATTTTACTTCATTATCATTTTGTTTTTTTTGCAAGCACCATTAACATCTTTAGAGTTTAATTTAAATCTCCATTTGCATTTAATTTATGCTCTTTGGTTAATTGCAACAATCACTTTGCTTATCTTGCATATGTTTTCATCACTAGCACACACAAAGGAACCTAAAAAATATTCCAAACTGACTATGCTCTTCACCTTGCATTACTTGTGATCTTGGTAAATCAAAAAGGAAGGAAATTGTGAAATACCTCCCCTACACACCTTAAATTGTACCCTTAAAATCAATACTTGTAAATTGATAACCAAGCAAAATCCTCCATAGGAGGTCACAAAACAATATTTTAGTCTGGTAGGATTGAATAGGTTAGGCATCCAAACAATTCCCATCAATCTCGTTTCATTAGTATTTTGAAACATAACATTGTTTACTTATAGGGTACTATCAAATCCTGTTATCAACAAGTGTCAAAAGACAACATGTATAAGAAGTTGTGGTGTCTAAGGACATGAAATTTAAGGTATAGCCACCTTGACATGAAATTTATTGTTATATAATAATTATATATTATATATTAGTTCAAAGTTATTGGACCCAGGTTTTCACCATGTATAATACTATTATAATATATTAATCATAGTATAATAGTATTAGTTATTAGTTATAATATTAATTACTATTATTCAGGGGTGGCAGGCACGGGGGGGATTCTCCTGAATCCTGGAGGATATGTAGAACAAACTTTTGCGTGGGGGCTGGGTAACAGAACTAACAATGAAGCTGAGTGGCTGGCTCTTGTCCAGGGCCTTCATATTCTAAATGCTAAGAAGCTTCGCAAGGTCTTGATATTCGGAGACTCCAGGCACGTCATCTACAAATTGATTAATGGATACCCTACTAAAGCTGTCAAGTGTCGTCGTCTATATGAAAAATCCAAGATTCTCATGTCTAGTACCTACGAGGATTTCCACATTCTTCAGCATAATAATACAGCAGCAGACACTATGGCTAATGTGGGAGCCTCTCTCCCACAAGGTCATTACAGCCAGGATGGAAACCATCCCACCCTCAAATTTATTCCTTAATGCGGTGTTGGAAGCTCCCTTTCCGTCCTCTCAATATTAGAAATCTCTTAATGAATAATTTAACCCTCCATCTCAATGACATCCATATAGTCCCCCCTTCTCTTCCTCCTTTTTTCTTCTCCACACTCCACTCTTTGCCTTCCTCCCCTTATCCCTCCGTCCTATCCCCCCTTCATCCTTACCCCCCTCTTCTTTATCTTATCCCCCCTTCCACTTTTCCTCCCCCCTCTTCATTACTCTTTTTCGTAGCTGGCCTCCATTCCCTCCACGGCGGCTCCATGCATTTACTCCTCCATCCTGTCAGCTCCTTTCCCTCGGCCGCGTGGTCTCTATCCTGTCTTCTCATCTCCTCGAACTCTGCAGGAATTAAGAACTTCAGTCCTTGGGTTAATTGTTATTGCCCCTCGCACGCTTGTTCTTTCTCTACCCATTTTATTATGCCGCCTCATTGCAGCGCCATGCATCTCTACTCTGCTCCGGTCCTCTCTGGTTCTTCTAAAGCTGTGCGCATCCTTTTGAATGTGGTGATAGGTATAGAAGGAGGGAGGTTGCAGGGCATCCCATGGCAAACTCTCCCTCTCACTTGCTCCTTTGTGAAGGAGAGGATTGATCTCGCAGCCTTCTCCAAATTCCATTGTAATTCTCCCTCTGCGTCCTGGTCTATCGGCCCTGGGTTAGGCCCAAAGCCCATGCATTCTGGAAATCTGAGACTAGTCCTGGGTTGCCTCTGCACTGGGTGGCAGGAAGGTGCCGTAGGAACATTGGCTTACTCTGAAAGGAACGGGGGTACTGTATTGCAGCAGGAACTTTCAGTTCTGAGTCGTTTTCTCAGTCTTCCCTTGGCTGAAATTTCGGACAGTGCCCTTGCTTCTCGTCCCTTGCACAGTCAGTTAGCTTGCATTAAGATCTCTGTGGAAGCTAAAGGCATGGCACAAGTTGGAGATAACACAGGAATAATGGACATCAAGAAGAATCTGCGACGCTTGTACGAGATGGTTGCAATTGGAGTCATGGACAACAAGGAAATAGCACGGGAAATCAAAAGCATGGAAGAAATAGTGAGTTATACTTCATTACAAATCAGCAACCATGACTCCCGGATTGACGACAACGAAAGTAACCTGCGAGAGATGATGGGTAAAGTAGACAGGATCCAGGAAGATCTGGAACGGATGATCACCATGAATCAGGGGAGCCGAGTGAATGGAGCAACTGCAAAAGTGGAGCACCCAATGGAGGAAGAATCAGTAGTGCAGCCCAAGCACTTCAGAGGCAACCCTTAATCTGTCTTTTCTTATTTCGGATATGTTTTTCTATCTCTTTTTATGTAAACAGTATATAAGGGTATATACTACCCGAGACATTAGTTATTTTGGTAGAGTTTTGAATGCAGTTTTTTGGAAAATTCTCAGGTTAAGCCTACTGTGCACCAATTTTGAACTGCAGGATTACCTATCCTTGCTACTGCTGTAATGAATGGCTGTGCACAGCCTGTTTTATAAAATCCTCTTTTCAGTTTTTGTTAAAAAAAATATTAATTACTATTATTATTATATATTATATATCGGTCACACATTACCTACAAAGATAGATGGGTATATTAGTTATGATGTTAGTTACTACTATATATTATTATATATTATAGATTAGTTAAAAGTTATTGGACCCAATAATATTATTATTTATTAATTATGATATTAACTATTATTACTATTATATATTATATATGGGTCAGGTATTACCTAAAATCGGTTAGCATATTAATTTCATCATCAATATCCAATATCATTTTGGGCAGCTTGGGAAAATGTCAGACAAATTATATTATTAAAAAATTTCACTTTTTTCCCAAATTATATAATAAAAAATTGCCTCAAACATGCATCTCTTTTGAATTTTAAATAATTTTGATTGGTTAATACATGATGACATGGAATTTGAATTAGGGTTGAAAGCCTCATTTTCCATCCAAATTTCCTCTAATGCCAAAGGAGAAATTGCCCACTGGTAACCCTATGTGGGGATGACTTTACATTTTAAGAATTGGTAAGATTCACCAACATTTATACAATTTGAAATAAGTATGGGTCCTTAAAATTGTCCCTGACCACGATCAGAACATTGACCTATCAAGATCCAACATATCTGTGATGGTATGCACTCTGGTATGCACTAGAAAATATCTCGATTGGAGAAAGTAACACCTGAAAATATTTGGGAGCCCTTCCTTACGACACAGTGTTTGAGTAGTAACTAGTTCATCCTTCACCTGCTCCACTGTCTCATCATAATGACGTTCACACCACTCAATGTATGCCATCTCGCTTGATTACTAGTACCTAAAATCACAACAAGGTAGAACATTAAAGTGGATCTTTGAAGGCTACAAAACCCCTCTTCGACATAATTTTTCATCAAATACATGCACAAATAACGTGCCACTAATACATTTAAGTATTTCTCTATGCATCTGTACTGAGGTCCACCACATGACCCATTACGCACATTATATGCCCAATTCGGCTGCTCATTCAGTGCGACTGTACCTTAGATAGTCGTGTTAATATAGTGTGTGGCTAAAGCATGCACATCCCATGCCTTGTACATATATATCCATTATCACATGCAAGGGTAGCACACCATGATGGTTTATCTTGCATAGTTGTGCATGATAATTTCAAAAAATCCATGCGGTCGGTTTTACCCCTTAAAAATCGACCGTACGGGAAATAGGTCCTTTAAACTTTAAACTACCTAGATTAAAATAAATAGGATAAGGTTTAGGCTTACCTAGATCTCACCACTTAGAAAATGGAGGCTTGGATCTCCCGTAATCTTAAAAACACTTTTCGAAGACTGTAAATCAAATGGTATACATGATTTAGAAAAGCAGGCCCCACCCCTATTTATAGAAATTTGTCCCCTTTTTCAAACCTTCACCACAACTAAACCATAATTTTCTTTTACGTACCATCTACACCATTGCAATCAATGCATCGAGATATATAAAGTGATGCCTCTCACTCTTTAATCCAATTTTTTTCCTCCAACACCTATTTTTCGCGCACTCCATAGGTGCACCATGTTTTGGTCCTTATTTCTGCGTTGTCAATGCATTTATCATGTCCTCTACTACACTTGGGTATTTGTGCCAACCCAAAAATGATGATTTTTCAACCCCCATTCATAATGGTGCATGACTCTTATCACATGTATCATCCCAAAATCGGCATATAGTAAACACCATCCCTCTATTTATATTGCATTTACTAGTACTCCCGATGATAACCACAGAGTCTTAATTCCTAGTAAGGATGTGCCATCAACATTATTTCTATGGATAACATCTTTCCCCAATGGGTATATGCACCCTCTCAAACCTCGCCATAATTTGGAACACATGATGTCGAACTCCCACAAGCCCAAGGAATTTGTCCCATTTTGGAAAACTCAACCCATAGTTCATCATTTCTATAGTTGTGCATTTACTCCCCCACATTTAGCAGTTGATGCCACCAAATTCCTCAACACATGTTACGATATAGATTCACACTTGACCCCTCATACCCCCATGATCCTTTCACCATTTGAAATCTCCCTCGTATCATCACCCCCACGAAGACAACACTAGGGCCACCACCCTTTGAAGAAACCAATTATATTTAGTTATTCCCACAAGAACAATCTGCATGGCATTGATTCATGGGGAACCTGTCTTGGAGTTTTCACAAAAAATCATAATACCATCATGGATAAAGTTCCTTGACTCACTCAAAATCGTGGGAATTCTGTCCATCATCAAATTGATTCCCTGACTCAGCAAAAATTACGGGAATCCCACGCATTATAAAATTGGTCCCCTGAGACACTCAAAACTATGGTGATCCCACCAAATATTCTTTATGTACGAATAGTTCCCCAATCCATTCAAAACCATGGGAACCACCCCATTATTTTGGCAGAAACCCTCTAGTCGCCTTTGATCAATGTCATCGAGTATCAATATATGTGGCATTATTAGTTTTATCGGTCACCATTCCCTCAGTATTATGTCTAACAAAGCCCTTCATCTGTAGTTTGTCTCCCTCTGTTACACTCTGTCCCTATCTTTTGAAGAATGGTTCCTCCAGTTACTCCCCAAGTTTACATCGATCAAAGGAATTCATGTTCCCCATGCTTATCAACCAATCTTGTGTCAAGTTAGTTTGTTTCATAGTTGGTTACAACCTGATCTTGGTTCACAGAATAAGACCCTCATCTTAACATGTACTTCAACTCTCATCGATAGCAAATCACCGTTTTCTGAGAAGTTGCAGTGGTCACAATGGTACCTTGAGATCCCTTTAAATCAATATAAGGGATTGCCTCAAACTAAGAAGGGAGAGTCATTAGTGCTCCCTAACTTAGTGGTCTCTCCTATGCTCGATGACAAAGCATTCATCGCATCATAGGGATTCATAAATTTCGAAAGTAGAAGTGTTCACATTTGGAAATCATGGAAGCATCACATCTGACATAGTGAAGTCCACCATTCAACAAATTCACTAGTATTTTGGTACCCACCCCCATCAGATTCTCAGGATTTTCAAAAGTTCCACTTATTCAACACTAGTGACCTCATTTCTAGGATATTTTAATCTCGCATGGATTGAAACCAACTTCATCCATGTCCCAATAGTTTTATGAGTTGACCCCTCGGTCTCCTCATCTTGTATCCACTTCGACAGATCTTCACGAGCATGGGTATGTCCACCTCGTTTGTATAAAATAACTTTCTTTGTTATCGCTTCACCAACAATATTCCCCCATGGGAGGAATATATCTGTCCACACATGTTTCATAGGTTTCAAGAACAAAGGAAAGACAAAAGGAAACGATGATGCATTATCGGCCCTACAGTACCCTCCGAACCTCATACATCAGGGTGAATCTATTAACTCTCAAATCTCACACACATATGACTTTTTTGCAATTCTCACAGTAAATCATCATCAACATATAGCATGTATCCCATCAAAGGAATCCTCATCAATATCTAAGAAATAACATGATTCCAAAAACTCAAAAGAATAGTCAAAAGACAAGGATGCTTGGCCAAACCTCTGGTCAGGTACACTAATGCACATATTACTAGTTATGTTCCCATGCTATAACTACACGGATTTACCCTCGATATGCATGTGTTTATTAAAACGATACGATCTCTACCACTAGCCACACATCAAAGGCTCATGAAGGCCCCTCACCAACACAAATTAAAACTTGTCTTCTCAACATTATGGATGGGAATTCAATAACCCCCATTGTGTACCTTGAATCTAGTTCATGAGGTGATAGGGTTCACACTTGGATCTAGTTGTTTATTATCCATATCTTTACCTATAAAAGGAAGCCATGGGCATGCATATGGTAAGAGAAAATATAGAAATGTTATGTTGTTGGAATTGTATTGGAGATACATTAGAGCCCATATCTTCCACACTCATTAAGTCCCCTCACCAACACAAATTCAAACTTGTCTTCTCAACATTATGGATGGGAATTCAATAGCCCCCATTGTGTACCTTAAATCTAGTTCATGAGGTGATGGGGTTCACACTTGGATCTAGTTGTTTATTATCCATATCTTTTCCTATAAAAGGAAGCCATGGGCATGCATATGGTAAGAGAAATATATAGAAATGTTATGATGTTGGAATTGTATTGGAGATACCTTAGATCCCATCTCTTCCACACTCATTAGCATTCTCCAAGCTCCCTTACCTCCTTCCTCCAAGGGGAAAGTGTTTCTTATATTTCTTCTTCATGATTTCTAACATCTAGTGTGGAAAAAATAGGACTCCCTAAGGAATATTGTTAGATTAATTTTGAAGCTCACACCTCTTAAGTGACACTACATGTATTTTCTTGATTAATGAGAAATTTAAAGTGGTTCTGGCATTGGTTCTTTGTTATGGTTTGCACCCCCTTATCTCTTTCGTTTTGTATTTCATTTTATTTTCTTCTTACTGTGTTTTGTATTTCATTGTGTATGCATGATTCATGTCATGTTTACCTATATTCTAAAGAATTAAAGAATGATCAAGGAACCCCTTCACTACATATTTTATATTCAATAATTCTAAATTGCTTGTTTTCTCGATCATTTCAAATCCACTATAGAGGTTAATTTCATGTACCAACAGTCTTAGTTATAAATATAGTCTGAGATTCATAAATTAAATAGGTTATTCTTGAATGAAAGACAATAAATCTTTCCTTATGAATATTTAATGTACTTGAAGTCTAGGAATGTCTCAAAGGCCTAAATTAACGTAGGAAGGTTCATCATAGACACTATGCCCCAGCATTTGGCGCCTTTAGTAAGAGATCTCTTTCTGTTTATTTGATTAAGTTTCCTTGACAAATAATTATTTTTCTGTTTCAGATGGATCACTGTTATTGTTAGTCTTTTGCGATCAATAAGTGCATTTATTTATAGCCTTGGTTTCCCTGTGCTAATGATTCATGTACTGACAAAGTGTTGAAAGAGTTTATTCCATCAAAATCTTTATCTATTTCTGCAAATGATTACACAGTAAATTTGATGATATATGTTAATTTTTCAATTGACATATTGATTACAGGTTAACCTTGAATGTGTTAATTTCAGGTTGTTGTCAGTGAATTTTTTGTTGGTTGATTGTAAATTGAATTGATAAGTAATCAATCTTGTTTATATTTTTGTTAAATCTGATTAAATACTTATCAGTCTTTCATCTCAGATTAATTTGAGAACAAACCAGAACATATTTATTAGAGTAGTATGGACTTAGTTTAGGTTTCCTTCATAGTTAGAATAAATTTCCCTTTTACTTTTCTCACCTATCCAGTTTTCCTTCATTAGGAAACAGATCCTTCCAGGATCGAGAACCATGAGTGCCAGTGGAGGCCTTAGTATCTGTGGGTGTTAACCACACCAAACAGGTCGAGGATAGGATACTACTTGTGTAGGATTATCTGAATCCTTTGGTTGGGTTTTCCCCCTTTGTTGTGAGCCTAGGACCCATTCCAAAAACCTACACATTCAAGGATTCAACAAATGGCACTAGAAGGAGGTCCTGAAGCAAACCATGCCTAAACAGAATACTGAAAAAACCTCCTCTAGAAAGAGACCCAATTTCCATCGGTAGTCGCATTCAGGCGTCTACATGAAGGGAACGAACTGTACAAAGTTCAGACGTCGTCTCTACTACCCCTCTAAATGAACAAAGAACTCCTGGAAATAGGTACATCATTGTGTCACCTACCTCAGGGCCCATTACAGTCGAACAATTACTGAAAGGTAATTTTGATAACATTGCCCAACTTCGATAGCGGTTCACTGAGGGGCATCTCCAAAACAACAATCCCCAGGCTAATAGTCAAGATAACCAAGATTCAGGTGACGAAAACGTGGAAGAGTGTAACAATTCTTCTGGTCAGCCATCGACCCCTAGATTAGATCTTGACTCAGTTTTTCGAGAATCAAATACTCCTCGACACAACATTGCAGCAGGTGGACCACCACCTTCACCTCCTTCTTCTTCATCTTCCTCGGACGAATTATCAGATTCCGAACCTTCCACCTCATCAGAAGAATTTAATGCCATGGCTGACAAACGACCTAACAAGCCCTGGTTAGATGGAGATGATGTGTCTATCTTAGGTGATCAGCATAGGTTACCTAAAAACCATGAGAAGTGACTTTTGAAGTATAACCCAGATGACAAAATCCCTATGGAAGACCAATTTAAAACCTTTATGCGAGTGATCAGACTTAGGAATTTAATACATGAAGATGTAGTCTGCAGATTATTCCCTTATACTTTTGAGGGAAAAGCTTCTACATGGTATTTTTTCCTTAGAAGCCGGTTCTATCCCATCATGGGACGTGTTCTCAAAACTCTTTACTCGGAAATTTAGGGATGATAAGACCCTAGAGGATTTAGTTATAGAGCTTTCTTCAATGAAGAGCAAAGGAAAAGAAAGGGTGAAAGATTACAATTAAAGGTTTTCATATTCGAAAAACAGAATTCCCGCCATTGTCCTCCCTGTTGAGGAATTATTGGTGCCCTATTATATCAAGGGTCTTCCGACTCAAATAGCCATGTGGGTCAAAAGGGCTCGCAAAGAAACCTTGCGGGAGGCTTTCTGTGAAGCCATACAAGTAGAAAAGGACATGTTCTGCCTTAAGGACAACCTTGACTCATCAACTGAGCAAGCATCCGCCTCCCGCAAGAAAGTTTAAAACTTTCCTAAAACCGCTACTACAAGTCAAGATCCTTTCAATATGAATGACATGAAGAAGCTCCTACAAACAATGTCCAATGAGATGGTGGATTTGAAGGAGAATAGTAATGAAAATCAACCCAATAATAGAGGTTTTTCAAGGCCACCTTTCAGACGACCTAATCAACCTCCTCAAAATCCACCACCTCCCAATCCCAATGAAGGATTCACTTCATAAGAAATCTTTTATGTTTTGAAAGCCCTAGCTGCCGAAACACAAGACACCCCTGAATCCTCTGACGATCGAAAAAATGAGGATTCACAACCACCCCAAGAAGAAGAAGAAGAAGAGGACCAGAAGGTCGGTGCTAAACATGAGAAGAGAAGAAACATTAACACAAATCAAATGACTTAACTTATCCCTTGTATTACGGTTATAACTAGAACCTCTTTGCAATGGAAATGGCAATAAAATCAAGATTACCATCCACGTCATTGCTTATATAACGTAGACTCTTTTTAAAGTGGGGACTTTTAGATGTTATAGTCCCTATATTTGTGGTTATGTGTAGAGTAAGTTTTTAGTTTTGTGTCAACTATGATTAAAATGTATTAGAATATTATATGTTTACAAAACATTCTATGTCAAGGTATTTGCAAAGGTATATAATTATTCAAATTTAAATTATTATAAAATAAAAATCAAGATATTTTTTATTTAAATGTAATATATGAATTTAGTTTTAAAATAAGATTTAAAACCATTTCCAATTACTTAAAAGTTTAATTTTTATCTATAAAGTAAATAGTAAAATAAATAAATTTCTTTTCTTTTATTTAATAATATATAAAAAGTCAAAATAGATTTACATTTATTATTAATTAGCGATAAGTGCAATTCAGCATAGGGATGAGTGCACGAGCATTAAATAGAGATCAGTGCACCAACTTGATAAGGTAGCACGAAAAAGGCTTTTATTGCAACTTAGTTTTTTAGAGAAATTTTTTTGAGTCAACCATGTATATGTACGGTCACAAGGAAATAGGAATGTTGTTAACAACCAACATGGCAATCATGAATGCGTGGAAGTTCCCAATGAAGGAAACGCGTAAAAATAAGTCCCCAAGTTCCTGATTTTAAAGGGTAAAAGTTCACAATAAGTTCACAACCATCCGGAATGGTTCCTGTTGGATTAGGAAAGTTTTCTACAAGTTCCAAAGTTCCCTGGAACGAGTTTCCTAAAAGCCTGGAGCGCTTCCCATGCTACATAGCAGTATTATCATCACTCCTCTTTTCTATAGAGGATCTATATCATCAACCTACTTCCCCATTGTCCAAAGAAAGTTCATATCTTCGACCTATTTCATTTTTTTAAGGAGAATTCACATCTTCAAATCATTCCTCCTTTAAAAAACAAAAAATCCATATCTTCATCATTCTTTCTTTAGTGCAAGTAAAGTTTGTAGTATAATTAGTAAAGTTTGAAATATAATCACTGTTCCTCCTTGCAAGGAGGAGTTGTTGGACAAATGTTCAACAAAGCATATTCACAGGTGTGATACGACTATCCAACCAAACCTTGTATCTGTAAGCTCTGTTCTAAAACAGTCTGGTTTGGGTCTTCTGTCTGTCCCTTTGCTATAAAGCCGGCCCTAATCTATTTAATTTCCCGTGTGTTCCTATGTTTCCATTTTTTCAATACTTATTAATATTTGCATTTTTTAACACGACCATCTAAGAGAAACTATGATATTTTTTCTCACAACATATATGTTTGACAATTCTAATAATTAGTTGATAGAACAGGATTTGAATTACATTCCAATACATGGATCTACAGAATTTGATAGGAAGGTTACCCATTTTTTTTAAATATAAGGTAATGATAAATCTCTTGAGAGGTTACTCATTTTTTTTAAATATAAGGTAATGATAAATCTCTTAAACATGATTTCAAAACATATACATTGTATTGATTTTTTTTTTAAAATATTAATAAAATAAATAAAGTTTATAACCATTATTTGTATCATGTTTTTTATATTTAGTTTATGATCATTATTTGTACATGTTTTTTATTATTAAGATTAATATTTAATATATGTTTTGTCAGGTTGGTTTCTAATATAAATATATATATCTATATATATTGTTTTTTTAAGATATCAACCATATTTAAACATTGATTTGACATGTTTTATTATTTTGTTTTTTAGATATCAAGTATATTTAAACATCAATTCAATATATAGATTGTGTTGAACACATGGATTGTTTTGGTTTCATTTTTAAGAATGTTAATGAAGAGAGAAAGAAAGGTAACTATTTTTATTTTTTTCATGTTTTAATTTATTTATTTTCATATTTTTTTAAGTAATATTTAAATAAAAATGTATTTAATATATTTTTTTTAGGTTTTTTTTGGGCTTTTTTATCAATTTCAGCTATAAAATATCTTTGAACATTGAAATAATGTTGTTTATATCACTTTGAAGTGATGTACGATGACTTGTGTAGTTTAATTTTTTTGAGAGCTTTGTAAAGAGGGAAACCCACAAACATATATATTCTTAATAAAAAGTTATATTTTTTGAGATGGGATTAAACCTATCCAAATGCTCTAGATGATTGGGTGCCTTATCATCTTTAGAGTAGTCTCGTATAGTGTTATGTGGTATGTTTTTTTTCACATTTATTTTGCACTAATTGTTTCTACATAAACTAATTTTAGAATTCCTCTAAGACATGCACTTTATTTTCCACTTAATGTTTTCACACAAATTAATTTCATGATCTCTTTCACACATATATAAACTTTATTGCATATAAATATTTTCACACAAACTAATTTCATGATTTATTTAACACAGAAACTTCATTGCATATAATTGAAATTATTAAATAACCATTTATATATTTGTTTTACTCTTTGTTTTATTTTTTATTTTTTATTTTTTCTTTGTAATTTTTTCTTATTTCTTTTTTTTAATTTAATTTATTTATTGTTATTATTTATATTATTTATATTATATTTATATTTAATATGTGTATATTTGTTTAATTTTAGTAAAAAAGTTTGGTGTGTTTGAGATCATTTTTGCATGTATTTTGTATGTAAATTTATGTGTTTAGTAGATGAGATGATTTTAATGTTTGATAGTTGAAATAATGTTTTTTATATGCAACTTTATGCGCTTGTTAAATGAAATGATTTTTATTTTTGTTAGATGAAATAATGTTTTCTGTATGCAACTATGTGTTTGTATTCAAGATCTTTTTACATTGTATTTTGTAACTCTTTGGGCTTGTTAAATGACATGATTAGATGGTATAATGTTTTTTCTATAGAATTTATGTGTTTGTGAGATGAGATTATTCCTATGTTTGTTAAATAAACCAATGTTTTTGAATGCAACTATGTGTTTGTTAAATGAAATGATTTTGATGTTTGCGTTTGTGTTTGTTGATCTTTGTAGTGCAACTTTATGTAATTGGGTATGTAGAACTTTGTGTGAAATTGCAGGTGTTTGTGTAGATTTGTATGTTTATATTTAAATTTGCTTTTATGAATTTTAACTTTGTACAACTATGTTTGTTAGATGAAATGGATTTAATGTTTGCTAAGATGAAATAATGTTTTTGTATGCAACTTTATGTGTCCATTAGATTAGATGATTTTTATGTTTGTTAGATGGTATAATGTTTTTTCTATGTAATTTTATGTGGTTGTTAGATGGGATGATTTCTATGTTTGTTAGAATAAAATAATGTTTTTTGTATGCAACTCTGTGTTTGTTAAATGAAATGGCTTTTATATTTGTTGGATAAAATAATGTGTTTTTGTATGTAACTTTGTGTTTGTAGATATTTGTAATGCAACTTTATGCATTTGGGTATGTAAAAATTTGTGTGAAATTGCATTTAATTGTGTAGATTTGTATGTTTATGTTTAGTTTTTTTGTGGATGAAATGATACGTTTTTGTATGCAACTCTATGTTTGTGTTTGAGATCTGTGTACATGGTTTTTGTATACAACTTTGTGTTTGTGTTTGTGGATCTTTGTATTGCAACTTTATGTATTTGAGTATGTGGAAATTTGTGTGAAATTGCATTTATTTGTATCTATTTGTATATTTATGTTTATATTTTTTTGTTTGTATATATGTATTTTATATATAACTTATTTATAGATAAATATGTATATATGTTTATTTGTATTATAATAATATATACACACTATTTTTTACATTTTTTAAATTGTTTTAATTTTTAATTTTTTAATTTTATTTCATTTTATTTGTCATTTATTGTTAATATCAAAATATATTAACAATTAAAAATAATTCATTTTATTTAACTTTTAAACAATTAAATAACATCATAGCTAAACTATATAAGTAAACTATAGCAAAAGTAATTTAATAAATATAAAAACAAGAAAAATATTAACCATTAAAAAATAATCTATTTTATTTAATTTTTATTGAATTAAAATCTATTTTATTTAATTTTTAATGAAATAATAACATCGTAATAATAACAAAATAAATTTAATAATTACATAATCAAAAATTAATTTAAAAAAACTAATTTAATAAATACATAATCAAAAATTAATTTTTAAAAAAACTAATTTTTAATGAATTAAATAATATCATAACAATAATAGAATAAACATAAAATAAACAACCCCTTTGTTGATATAACAACAACAAAGCACATATTCGCTTTGTTCTAACAACAACAACAAACCACAAATTCGTTTTGTTGTAACAACCTGCCTAGATCCAAATCCTAGGCTCTATCAAGTCCTGAGAGGGATCAAATCTCTCGAGGTGCAAACATTTTCTTAGAGATTGTACTTAATGAGCTATCAACTTTGATGTGTCCTATATATAGCCATTGATTTGATTTAAATCAAAAGACACATTTTTTTTATTTAAGGTCCACATATAATGTTCTTATTATTAATATTTAATATTATTTATGACAGACATAATATTTTTTAATTTGGTAGGAAGGAACATTACAACATCTCCCCATACATGGTTTTCAAACCATATGCAAGGTCCTCCTAAAACTGGCCTTGCACATGGTTTTAAAACCATGTGCTGCAAGGCCCTCCTAAACCATGTACAATAAAACCATGGGTTGTTTAGAATGAAGGTTTTAAAACCATGTGCAAGGCCAACATTTTTTGCGGATAATTAAATTTTTACTTTTTTATTGTTTTGTTAAGTAGGAACATTAAAAATCTCCCCCATATTAGGTTGTTTTTTCTGGCCGATAATTAAAAATTTTATTTTTTATTATTTTGTTAGTAATAAACGTTAAAAGATCTCCTTCATATTAGGTTTTTTTTCTGGCCGACATTTATTTTGGCGGATAATTAAAAATCTTATTTTTTATTATTTTGTTAGTCTTATAACGTTACAACATAAGAAATTTATTATTATTATTTATAGTCGACATTTACAAGAGGAACGTTACATAATGTTATGTAACGTTACAAGATCTCCCCCATACTGGGTTGTAGAGCGCCTCTCGGTGCAACAACAAAACATAGTTTTTGAGGCCATATGAGCTTTCACCTTCACATGGTTGGTCTTGTCAGTATAGTTTTTGAGGCCATATGAGCTTTCACCTTCACATGGTTGGTCTTGTCAGTAGAGATTCTAAAATCTCAAAGCTAAAAAAAACTCTCAAATATATAAATATATATTTAAATACATTTTTGTGAAACAATTATAAATTATAAATTTATTTACTTTGGTTATATATTAATATTTATTATTTATTTATTTATTAATATTTATTATTTATAATATAATAAGTATAATATAAATATTTGTTATATTTATAACAATTAAATTTATTTTTTATTTATTATAATATGTGAATTTTATTTTCATTACGTAAATTTTGATATTAAAATTTGAGCTTAATAAAGTAAAATTTTAATTTGAAATTTTATTTTATTTAAATTTAGATTAATTTAATTTTAAAAATTAAATAAATGAATAAAAATTAAATTATTGTTAAATTTTAAATTTTAAATTTATTATAATATCTAAAATAAATATAATGACATTTTGTAATTAAAATTTTAAAAAAATATTGATTAAAATTAACATTGTGTAATGAATAATGACACTATAATTTTTTATAAAATAATAATAATATTTACTATGTTTGAAATATTTAAAAATTTAGAAGTAAGGTGGATTTTTCACAGCTTACGTGGTTGCCTCCTCGGGTTGATCGCTCCCCAACCTACAGATTGCGTTGGTCCTGGCAGCAGCCTCCTCTTGCTATGTCCCTGTCACCATGGGCCCAAGATGGGGTCTCGAGGCCTCCACGTCTCACCCACTAGAGCTGGTGGCTTTCAAGAAGCTGATAGCGAGATATAGCAAGCAAAAACTGAATGAGACAACACAAATTTGTCAAAAATCTGGATAATATCCCCACCGTCACCCTCCCAGTTGAAGAAACGTGTAGATTGGCTCTGAATTTAGCAGATCGAGGTCTCATTGGACAGTTCACAGGCTTGTGGCATTCTCCCAAGGCAGTAGATGCATGGGTGCATAGGAAATGGAGACCATTAGTAAAAGAAGGCATCATAAGCTACTATGTAGGCAAGGGATTCTTTGTATTCATGTTCGAAGAAGGAGAAGACATAAGTCTCATATTCAGGAACGAACCTTACTTCATGGGTCCTTAGGGATTATATTTGAATAAATGGACTCCAGACTTCGATCCTACGCAAGATGTGTCGTCGGCGGTTCCGGTGTGGGTGCACCTCCCACACTTACCCCTGCATTGCTGGAATCCGAAGACACTCGAAACCATTGGCAACACTCTTGAGAAATACATAGATCGTGCGGAGAGAAAGGACTAGTACTCCTGCGCAAGAATCTGTGTTGAGGTTGACCTAGAAATAGGGCTGCCAGAAGCAATCAATCTAACGGTTTCAGATTGGTCATATATCCAAGAGTTGGACTACGAACAACTCCCCTTCAAATGTAGGTACTGTCATAACCATGGACACTTTGCGATATATTGCAAGAAAAAGGCTGAGGAAGAGGTTAAGAAATCCAAAGATCAATAGATCCAAGCACAGAAAACAGCCTCAGAAAAGACAAATAGTAGGAAAAAAGGGAAAGAAATGGTTGCGGGATCTGATGTGCCAAAAGTAAGGCAAGATCAAGAGAAAGGAAACAAATATCAGTCAAGGACAGAAGCGAAGGAAAATCCCTTTGAAACACTTAGGGTAGTAGAAGACAACACAGAAACGAAAACTGAGGAGATCGAGCAGCGGCCTCCTCCCTCAACGGTTGAGAAGGAAATGACAGAAGCAACCCACCCTGGATCTCCAGTAGGGATCTACTCCTCACCTACCTACGCTGAGATAACAAGGAAAATTCTATTTGTGAGTCCTTTGACAGGCCCTCAAAAAAAGCCGAGAGAAAATCCCGCAGGGAAGCCCGAGAGGAAGAAGCAGAGACGCAAAAAATGCAGGGCAGCCAATCTACAATTGTAATGACTATGGGGAGCAACACCAAAACAAAACCTCCCAAGGGAGGTTCATCCCACCCCATTCTCAGTAAATAATGCGGTTAGTCTCTTGAAATTATAGAGGATTGGGGAACCCTTCAAAAGCCGAAGCAGTAAAAGACCTTCTGAAAATAAAAACCCTCGAGATTCTCATGCTCCAAGAGACTAAGATTAAAGGGGAAACCCTTCTTCACATCAACAGATCAAAGTGGAAGAAAAATGTAGGGAAGGCCATAAGCGCTAGAGGCACCTCTGGGGGCCTAGCAACTCTGTGGTCAAATGAGGAGTTTTCACTAGAAAGCTCTTTTGAAACCCAGCACTGGATCTACACTAAACTCTGCCATATAACAAGTAAGCTCACCCTTTCTCTCTTCAATCTGTATGTTCCTGTTCTCCAATTAGAAAAGAAATATTGTTGGCTAACTCTGGCAGATTTCATTAAGATTTACTCCCCTCGGAATAGAATAATAGGGGGAGATCTAATTCTAATCTTTGACCCAAATGAAGAGAGGGGAGGCAACAAAGGAAAGGATAAAATGCTTCCCCTGGTAGAGGACCTCATGCAGCAGTGGGATCTTTTAGACATCAAGCCAAAAAGAGGCCTTTTCACTTGGACAAACAACAGAGTTGGGGTAGACCACATAGCTTCCTGGTTCAGAGTTCACTGCTGGAAAAGAGGGTGATCTCCTCCAAAACTCTTCCAAAATTGACTTCAGATCAAAAACCCATCCTGCTTCAGTTGGAAGATGAAGAGAATGTAGGCCCCATTCCCTTTAGATTCAGCCCTCTCTGGATCGAAAAGGAAGGAATCAAGGAAAAGGTAATCCCAGCTTGGTCTACACCAGTGACTAGGACCCCCTCCTTTGTGTGGGAACAGAAACTAAAGGCCACAAAAGGAACTTTGAAGGAATGGGTCAGAAAGCCCATCAATACACCAACTAGCCATAGAAAGGAGACTACCCAGCTGTTAGAAAATCTCCAAATAGACCTTGAAAGCAAGGACATTACCAGTGCAGACCTTGAAAAAGAGCAAGCAGCCCAAGCAAAGTATTTTCTCTCTTTTTGGCAAGAAGAAGAGTTGTTGAGGTTGAAGTCTCGAAGTCTGTGGCTAAAAGAGGGAGACCACAACACCTCCTACTTTCATAGACAGTGCAGAGCAAGACTATCCAGAAATCATATCTCTGAAATCACCGCTTCATATGGGACTCTGCACAAAGGCCATGATCAAATTAAGCTTGCAGTTGAAACTCATTATCAAAATATGTATAAAGACAATAGATATGGAAGTGAGGATGCCATCATTGATTTCCTCTCCCACATCCCTCTATTAGTCAACAGTGATGATAACACAACCCTCTCAAAGCATTTTACTGAGGAAGAAATCTGCAGAATAGTTTGGTCTATGGAACTAGACAAGGCCTCAGGGATGAATGGATTTTCAATCCATTTTTACAGGCAGTGTTGGGAAATCATTAAGATTGATTTCCTGAGAATGGAAAAATCTTTTCAGCAAAAAGCCAAGGTGGGTGGCAGCACAAACTCCACCTTTCTTGCTCTGATACCCAAAGAAGTGAATCCGAGCACTTTTGAAAGATTCAGGCCAATCTCACTATGCAACTCATCCTACAAAATTATGTCTAAACTTCTGGCAAACAGAATCAAACCTCTTCTTGGGAAACTCATCTCACCCAGTCAGGGAGGTTTTGTCAAAGGGAGACACATCATAGATAACGTGATTGAGGTACAAGAATCCATCCACTCTAGTTACCATCGGAAGGAGCAAGGAATGATAATAAAGCTTGACATGGAAAATGCATTTGACCGAGTAAAGCACTCATTTCTTTTCAAAGTGCTTCTCTCCTTTGGATTCAGCTCTAATTTTGTCAATTTGACCAAAGCATGCATAGAAAAACTGTGGATAGCTCCACTGGTAAATGGCATACCAACCAGCTATTTTCAAGCCTCAAGGGGAATAAGGAAAGGTTGCCCCCTCTCTCCATTTTTGTACATTCTGATGGTTGATTCATTGAGTAGAAAGCTAGCTGCATAAAAGAAGGTTGGGACAGTTCCAGGAATAAGGATAACAAAAGGCATTGAGCCTATTAACCACGATCTTTTTGTTGATGATTCATTGCTGCTGGGGTAGCCTCCATAAATATAGCCAAGGTATTTAGTGGAATTCTACAAGACTTTTGTAGCATTTCTGAAGCTCTCATCAACAAAAGGAAGAGCGTTGTGTATGGTTGGAATGCAGAGCAAAAAGACATTCAGTGAATTGCAAAATATATGGGCTTCACTGGCTTTGTAAGCTAGGAAAAAATAAAATACCTTGATCTCCCCTTAACCCTAGGGCCTAACAAAGCTGTGTTGTGGGAAGAAGTGCTGAGCAAACTGAAATAAAAAATTGAATCTTGGGGTGGCCAATGGCTCACCAAGGCTGGCAAGCTCACACTGGTGAAACTTGTGCTCTCCTCGCTGTCAATTTTCTAAGCTTCCTTCCTTTTAGCTCCGAAAAATTATTACAGACCATATCACTAAGAAATTCCAAAAGAACCAAAATAAATTCCACTTAGTAAAGTGGGACACTGTCAAACGACCGATGGCTGAAGGAGGATTAAATATCCGAGATCCGGGGCTAGCGAATTTGGCACTTGGAGGTAAAATTTTGTGGAACTTGTATTCAAATAGAAAGAACCCTATCAGTAGAATACTGAAGATGAAATACATGAGAGGAGAACCTTTGTACAATCTCCAGGAAGTCAAAACTCTCAAAGGAATTGTTACATGGAATCTCTGCAGAAGAGGGATCGATTTTTTCCAAAAATATTTATACAGGATCCCCGGCAATGGGAATGACATGCTACTATGGCAGGACATCATTATGGGGAAGCCACCTCTAGATAGCATGGAGGGGATCAATGGCATTCGTGACTGGCTTAAAACATAGGGGTATTCCACGTTGGCAGCCATTTTGACCTAGGAAGAAGATGGAAGATGGAATGACTGGGCCATCCTATGACTGCCACAGCAAATTGAATCTCAAAAATCACAATTTCTAATTGCTCTAATGGATCTGGCACCAGTCTGTCTGCAAGAGAAAGACCGTTGGGGATGGGGGGGAATGGTTCTTACACAACTGCACAGGGGTTCATCTCTCTGCAATCGAAGTATGTGTCATCCCTCCCAACATAATTATGGAAGCAAGTCTGGGATCCAAGCAGTCTCCCCGAGGTTAATTTTTCCTTTTGGGTTTTGATGAACAAAAAGGTTTCAACTGGAGAAAATTTGACTAAACGTGGTATAATTGGCCCACACAGATGCATCATGTGCTGTAGAGATTTGGAAACCAATGACCATTTGTTCATGGACTATAAATTTACCTAGGAAGTGTGGACTCTTACTCTTCATGGCCTCGATGTCTCAGCCCCGGAGAAAATATCGTTGGTTTTGCTATTCTCCACCTAGAAATTGAGATATCCCCATCCAATCCAAGGTAAGTCAGCTTGGAGTGGAATTTGGGTAGCAATCCCCAAATACGTGTGTTGGAACATTTGGTTGGCCGAAAATGATAAAATATTCAACAATACCCAGCAAACTACCACTTAAGGTGGCTACAAAAACCAAAGCTTTCCTCATTGAAACAGTGGGAGTTCAACCTTTTAAGAAGGGTTATGCGTTTCTCCCAGAAGAAAAAAAATGGTTGGGCACATATACTTTCAGAGATAGAAAAAAGGATCCTAGACGACTGAGCATAAATCTAAGGTGGGGGCTAAGAGACATGGATGCAGATTTCTAGATTTGGTGGAGGACACAGGGGAAAGCTTCAATCTTCTTTGACGGTGCCTCCAAAGGAAATCCAAGGAGGGTAGGAGTTGGCGAGGTGATTTACTCTGTGGATGGTAAAAGAGTTGAAAGTGTCAATTGGGGACTTGGTTAGAAAACCAATAATCACACATAAATTCTTGGGTTACTTAAAGCCTGCTAGATAGCTTATGGGAAAGGGATCAAAGATGTTCAAGTATCTGGGGACTCAGAAATTCTGATGAAGATCCTAAACACAGATGCCCTGTTCAATGATCTGTTGCTCAATAAAACCTTGCAAAGGTTGAGGTCAGTGATGCATGATTTCTCTTTGTATTTAGTGTTTCATATTTTGTGTGGTTCGAACAAGGAAGTCGACGTCGAGGCAAATTTGGGTTGCCTACTGTCACAAGGAGTTCTAAGGATAAATGAGGAAGAAGCTCATTGGGCACCTATCTCGTAGATCGGAGGTAAGCAGAAAGGGGTTGAATTAGAAGTCTTCATAGAGACTAAAAATTGGTTGTAATAATGGTTGCTTTAGTTAAAAATATAAATATTCTTTTTATAAATTCATAACCGTTTTAGTTAAATATATATATATATATAAAAATTTAAATTTATTATATATGTAATATTTATTCTAAATATAATATTTATGAACAAATATAATTAAAATTTATTATAAATATAATATTTATGAAATATATCACAAATATAATAAAATTTTATTAAATTTGTAATTTTTAAACAATAAAATTTTGACGATAAATTTATTAATTTTGTAATATTTAAACAATAAAATTTTGATAATATTTATAACTAATAATAAAAGATTATTAATTTAATTTAATTTTTATATTTGTTGGATAAAATGATATGTTTTTGTATGCAACTATGTGTTTGTAGATATTTGTACTGCAACTTTATACATTTGATTCCGTAGATTTGTATGTTTGTGTTTAGATTTTTTTTTGTTAGATGAAATGATATGTTTTTGTATGCAACTCTGTGTTTGAGTATGCAGAAATTTGTGAAAAATTGCATTTGTTTGTGAATAATGTATGTTTATGTTTAGATTTTTTTGTTTGTATATGTATATTTTATATATAACTTATCTATATATAAATATGTATGTATGTTTAATTTTTATTTTTTTCATTTTATTTGTCATGTATTGTTAATATCCAAATATATTAACAATTAAAACTAATTCATTTTATTTAACTTTTAATCAATTAACTAACATCATAGTTATAACCATAGTAGCAAAATTCGAGTACGAATACGATTCGATACTGAAAAAATACGTAATGAAAAAATCCAATACGAATTAAATATGAAAGTAGACTTCTTATATATAATATTTTTAATTAAATATACAACAATATATACAATATTTTTAATGAAATATTGAATCTGAACTATTAAATTTTAAACTTAAAAAAAAAATTAACATTTTTTATAACCAAAATTACTTTTTAAAACAACAAAAAGATAATGCCCTTAATATAAGAGAGAAAAATCTTAATTATTAATAGTTATTAATTATTTTAAGAAGAAAGTAAATAATATTTACCACTATTTATATTGAAATTAATTAATTAATGTTTAAATTCTGTTAGAGTTAACTTTGACTCCCAAATGAGAAAGGATTTAAGTAGTTTTGGGCACATGGTTTTTGGTAACCAATAAATCTAGTGTTGCTATAATAATTGCATGTTTTTTTTCATTGGCATATTTGTATTCCTATTAAATTGAATCAATAAGTATGAAATTGAAAGGTATTTATTTTATAGTGTTTTAATAATTAAAATTTGGTTTTTTTAAATTAATTTTCAAAATTAACCCATATTCATATTACACATAGATTGAATATTCAACGAATTCGAATTTGTTCGAAATTTCTGTATAGAAAATGCCAATACAACCGAATTATGCTACTATGGTTATAACTATAATAAAAATAATTTAATAAATATATAAACAAGAAAATAATTCACAATTAAAAAATAATTTATTTAATTTAAGTTTTAATGAATTAAAATCTATTTTTATTTAATTTTTAATAGACTAAATAACATCTTAACAATAACAAAACAAATTTAATAAATATATAATAAAAAATTAATGAAAAAAAACTATTTTTTAATGAATTAAATAATATCATAACAATAATAAAATAAACTTAATAAATACATAATCGATAACATTGTAATATAATATAATCATCACTAGGGGTTGGAACTTATGTTGGGTTGCTGTCGAATGACTATGGGGCTAGGGTTTGAGCTGTGCACCAATGGCGTTGGCGGGGAGGTCGATTAGGGGGGCTGCGGGAGGGAGAGGAGCCTACTGTTGGAGTGCTGAGGAGAATGAGGATCCTATTACAGAGCACGCTGGAGGATGGGGGCGTGGCAGGTGGGGGATCATGAGTGTGATGGAGGAGCAGGAGGTGGACTACACCTCAGACAGTTACACCGGAAATAATATCTTTGCTTTTCAGGAGGTGGAGATGGGAGGTGCACCTGGCTTGATGGGGTCAGAGGCGATAGGGTGGGGGTAGTTCTTCAGGATGATATGTCAGATTATGTGTCTCTAGCTATTGGGGTGAGCTGGATTTTCTTGGAATGTCAACTGCTCCTAGATAATCTTTCTGTGCAGACTTATCTAGGTCGGTGGGGGTTTCTGTCCCTTTGGTGGGTGTGGGTGCAACTTACCCTGCTATGGGTGATTACGCGGCTGATGGAGGAGGGTTGGTTTTTGTTTTGGGAAGGCATGCGGCAGATGGAGGGGGTATGGACAACAGTTTGGGGTCTCTACCGGACCTACCCTTGGCCACCACGGATGAGGTCATGGAGGTTTTTCCTACCTCTCTAGGGTTTTTGGAAGGTGTTTTTCCCTGGTTGTTAACTCAGAACCTTTCTCTCTGAGCATTTTCCTTGTACCTGACATGGTCCCGGTGGTGCAGGCTTCTGAATCGGGGTTTAGTGGGATTCATGTTTTGTTGTGGATGACTAGCTCGGTGCTGGGGTGTGAAGGCAGAAAAAAACCTGAGCCACGGCCTCTACCATCTGCATCGCCCCCTTTTGTGGGTGGGTAAAAGAAAGGACAGACAAACAAGGCTTCGAACTATCTCAAGTTGCAGTCGTAGGAAGATAAGCTTGTCTTTGGAGCGGATGTTCAGATGGACAGGGTGGTGGAATTCTCTGAACTCACAGTGGTTGGTCATGCTCAAGGGAGGCCTTTTGGTTTGCCCTTCTTTATCACTTGGGCTACCGGCTCTTGGGGTAGCCACATATTGGCTATTCCTAGGATTACGAACCTGGCGAGGGGTTGGTTTGCTTTTGTTTTTGGGACTAAGAGTGATGTGGACTGGGTTCTGAACAATGTGTGGTGTATGGCGGGCATCCCTATAAATTTAAAGCTGTGGACATCGTTGTTCGATGCCAAGAAGGAAGTGGTGATCAAGGAGCTTATTTGGGTCAGGCTCCCTGGTTTTCCCATGCAATATTGGACTGAGGGGCGCTTCAAAATGGTGGGAAATTTTCTTGGGGAATATGTGACGATTGGCTTCTCCTTTCTATACACGGGGCGGTAAACGATGGCATGTGTTATGGTCCGCTTGGATCTAAAGCGAGGCCTCATGGTTGAGTTAAAAATTGATACGCCATATGGGCCTTTTTATCAGCCACTTCATTAGAGGAAATTTCAACTCAAAATGGGCCTCCTAAGAAAAATAATAAAATAGTAGTTAAAATAATAAAATAATATTTATTAATTTTGGAGGAAGAAAAGAAAAAAAACTACTTTTTTGTTCGTATTTTCGAAATATGTCCCTATGTTTTTACTCAAATTTCGATCAAGAGAGCTCATTGGATGCGGAATTGAATTCCGCATCCAACGAGTACCCACACTGCATACTTCTGATGGACCCCGCTACCCCAAAAACAAGAAATACCTAAAAACATGATGATGACATCATCCTCACATTTTTTTCAGGTATTTCATGTTTTTGGGATAGCAGGGTCCGTCAAAACTATGCAATGTGGGTACTCGTTGGATTTCGAATTTAATTCCGCTTCCAGGGAGCTCTCCCGCTCGAAATTTGAGTAAAAACACAGGGAGATATGTCGAAAATAAGAACAAAAAAAATAGTTTTTTTTATAATACTTATCCCCAAATTTATATTAAAAAATTGTTTAAGACCCATAAAGCAATTTCATTGGCTAACACATGATGACATGGAATTTGAATTAGGTTTGAAAGGCCCATTTTGAGTTGAAATTTCCTCTAATGGATTATGAGGGGGTACCTTTCCGTTGTCACGGGTCCCATGTTTATGGGCATCTGGTCTTCTAGTGCCCACTTCCTTTTAAGGGAAAGCACAGAGCTTCTATTCCTGTTTCAGGGGACGTTGATGCTCAGGATCCAAGAGGGTTTGCTCAGGTGGTGGATAGGGTGAATATGCATTCAAAGGTCGCGGTAGAAAATCCAAGGGATGAGGCGGTTGGTGTAGCATTGGATCAGCAGNCTAAAAAGGGTTCGCATGCTTGTGTTGGTGCGGGTGGGGGGGATGGTGGATATTCTGGAGTGGGATTGCATGTTAGCACTATTGAGTGATCACTACCTGAGTTTGTATCTTCGTACTCCCCTTCCCTAGTGTCCCCTGTCTCTTCTAGCACGTTAGAGGGACGTAATATCCGCTACAACTTGCAGAATAGAGAAGTCTACTTTACATATCTCTTGGGTGGGAGGATGCCATCCGTCTTAGATAAATCCTTGGGATCTTCTCAGGGGCATGGACGAAATTCACATGTGTCAGTGGCCCAAGATCGTGCTCGGAGGGAGGTGGCATGTGAAAGGAAGTCTTCGATTCACTGGGCACTTAGAGCAAAGAATGCCCTAGATGGGGGATTTACATGAAAAATATTTCCTTCAACTGTCGTGGGTTGACGAGCCCTTCAAAAAAATCGTCACTTAAGCGCCTAATTGATGTTTTGGCACCTGATGTTTTAATTCTGTAAGAAACTATGGGACTTCTGATGTTGTGGTGGTAGCTTTGAAATCTACGCTTCCAGGTTGGGACTTTGTTGTTATTGATGCTAATGGAAGGTCGGGGTGTCTAACCTCTAGTTGGCTATTAAAGGTGTGCAGGTGTGAGAATTTATGGGGCACATCTTCCGGCTTGGGGTTGGAGGTGTTTGTACCAAATTTGGAGAGGATTTTAACTATCCTGAATGTCTATGGGTCATATCGAGATAGGGTCCCCTTTTGGGACAAGGTCTTTAACAACCCTTTGTTGGATGGTCATGACTTGATTCTGGAAGGGGATCTAAATTTCTCTTTGGGGTCGATGGAGGTGTCCGGACCGAGAGCGGTCCCTAATGTACTATCAAAATATTTTCTGAATGGATTGGTTCAAAAGGAGTGGTTGAATATTAATCCTGTCAAAGTGATCCCTACTTGCAAATATCGATGAACTGGGGAGGATCAGGTGGCAAAGCGTTTGGATCATTTTTTGGTGTCGGAGATGTTTCTAGATTCGGTGGAGCTTATTAGGAAATGGGTAGCCGATGGTGGTGATTCTGACCATTGTCCAATTCTGCTGCAGTTTTTGGGGGGTGGGAGAAAGCCTCCCAACCCTTGTAAGTTTAACCCAGGATGGTTGGATGACAAGTCCTTTGGGGAGTTTTGGAAAGCTGAATGGGTGCCTTTTGCACTGGAAAGGGACCGGTTTAGTGGGTAACATTTTATGAAAATATTATGCAAAGATAAGAAAGCCACTATTGTTTGGGCTCGAGTAAAGAAGGAGAGGAAAGTGGCTGAGCTTCAGGACTGTGATTCGAGACTTAGTACTATCTTGGAAGAGGTAGGGGGAGGTTTTGGTTTTGGATCGGTTGCGATTAAGGATGAAGTTATTATGTTGGAAGGTCGGAGATGAAAACTTCTTAGTGAAATGGAAGCGACTTGGAGGTTAAAGAGTCGGGCCCTATGGCTGTTGTGTGGAGATGAGAATACTAAATTCTTTCAAGCTTATGGTAAAGGGAGAAAGATTACAAATACTATCTAGGGGTTGTCAAATTCTCAGGGTGAAAGAGTCACTTCCTTTGAATGGTTGGTCGAGGTGGGAGTTCAACATTTTGGAAATCTTTTCAAGGAGAGGTCAGGGGCTAACATTGCCAAAGTGGTCCAACTTGCACAATTTTTTCCTAGTTTTGTGGAGTCGAAGGATAATCGGAAGCTTATGATGGAGGTAAGGGAAAAAGAGCTACTGGAAGTTCTTCACTCTTTTTAGAAAGACGAGAGTCTGGGTCCTAATGGATGGACGATTGAATTCTATCTAGGGTGTTTTGATACTTTGGGCCTTGACTTGCTACAAGTGGTTAATGAATCTAAACAGTTTGGGTGCATCCACAAACCCTTTAATGCCACTTTCATTGCTTTGATCCCAAATTCTGATGAGTCAGACACTTTGGGTGAGTATCGTCTGATTTCGTTGTGCAACTGTATCTACAAAATCATCTCGAAAACTATTTCGAGACAAATCAAGGAGGTTTTATCAAACTGCATTTCTGGGGAGCAGTTTGGGTTTCTAGAGGGTCGACAGATCCATGAAGCTATTGCTGTGGCCCAGGAGGGCTTACATAGTTTAAAGACTATGGAGATGAAGGGGGTTGTTATAAAAATTGATCTCTCCAAGGCGTGTGACCATGTTTGTTGGTTATACCTGAGGATGTTGCTTACTCACTAGGGGTTTGGCATTGATTTTATTACATGGATAATGGCATGTATTACTACAGTCTCATTTGTTGTGTCAATTAATGGATCAGCAAGTCCTTTCTTTCAAGCAGGGAGAGGGTTGCGATAGGGATGTCCTTTATCTTCTTTACTTTTCCTACTGGTGGTAGAAGGGTTGAACCGCTACTTATATCATGCTAAAAAGAGGGGGGGATTCAAAGGGATTCCTATCAAATTCCTTATACATTTCTCATCTACTATTTGTAGATGACATCCTTATTTTTTGTGATGGTACACGTAGAGATATTGACAAGCTTTGTGATGGGATGGACCTTTTACAAGTGGCTATAGGTATGGTTATAAATATGCAAAAATCGACCATCTCTGTTTCAAACCTAGGGGGAGGAGTTTCAGTATATGGTGAGCAGAGTTCATTTTCATGTGGGTGAATTGTGTTTGGGACTAAAATTTTGGGCTTCCAGCTAAAGCCTAATTCATATCTGAAGGGGAATTGGATGTGGCTCATTGCGAAGATTGAGAAATGTATTAGGGGATGGAGTCATAGATGGTTTTCCAAGGTAGGGAGACAAGTTCTTATTAAAAGTGTTATGGAGGCCATTCCAGTTTACTTGATGTCCCTCTCATGGACTTTGAAAGGTATCCTGGAAAAAATCAAGAGACTATGCTTTGCCTATTTGTGGAGGGGTAACAATGATCAACATTCGTTAATTTGGATTCGGTGGGACAGAATTGCTTTTCCGAAGGCCTTGGGAGGGTGGGGGCTCAAAAACATACATTTGTTTTCAAAAGCTCTTGCAGCTAAGGTATCATGGAGATTGATATCTTCTTTGAGTCTTTAGACTCAGGTGGTAATTCAGAAACATATTGCCCCACTTTATGTTCTTGAGTGGGATCGAATGGAAAACAAGAACAAGGGTGGTGCGTCTATCATATGGAAGGCTATGGTTCAAGCTTTTGATATTGTTGGATCTAGTTTGGCATGGAGAGTGGGGTCTGGACGTCGGGTGAGGTTGGGGATGGACCCGTGGGTTGGGAGTGGGAGATCCCATGCCCTTCCTGTGGAGATTATTTTGGAATTGTCTGAAAGAGGGGTCCTCTTCTTATCACAAGTAGCGGACCCGGCTACTACAACCATCTAGAATCAGGGTTGGTTGGAGGGAGCTAGGCTTGGCTTAGCAGCGAAACACTGGGCAAGCTGGAATATTTATAAACAGGGTCTTCTCCTAGCTCATGTCAGATTATCAGAAGAGGATGATGTACTTATATGGGATTTATAGTCCTAAGGCGGAGTATATCCAGTTAAATTTGGATCGTTTTAACAGAGACATTTGTTGGTGGTGGGGGCGGCTATGGACATTTGTTGGTGGTGGGGGCGACTATGGAAACTTCGATGCCCAGCGAAATAAAAACTAATTTTATGGGCCATTATGGAAAACAAGGCTCCTACTTGGGATGTTTTACAATCTTGTAATTGGGTTGGGTCGGGTCGTTGTGTGTTATGCATGAACTATTATGAAAATACTTGCCATCTATTCTTGGGTTGTAGATTTGTACAGCAGGTTTGGGATTGGGTTACACGATCCATTCAGGGACTTGGTCCCTGGAAAGGGAACTCCATTAGTGATGTTTTTTCCTCATGGTTCATAGATATTCGAAATGCAAAGGTTAGGGTGTTGCCATGCATTGTCTCCTGGAGTGTATGGTTGGCCAGAAACTCAAGCAATATTTCAAGACAAGGTTACTATTCTAGAGGTCAATGTTGCTAACAGTGTTGCTATTTTGGTTTTCTACCCATAGACCGGCAGGTCGCGGGGCATTAGAGAGATTCGTCCAAATGAGACTGATCGGGGAAGGCCATGGGGTTTTTTTTATGGGGCCTCATAGGGTCAACCTGTGAAATGTCACGGCGGGGATGTAGTCTTTCATTTGTCAGAAGGACATTTCTTCCATTTTTCAGTTGGCTTAGGGGCTGGTACAAATAATTATGTGGAGCTTCTTTCTTTAAAATTTCTTATGCTTTTTGCATTGGAAAAAGGATGCTCGAGGCTACAGGTTTTTTGGGACTCTATGATCATACTAAACTAGATAATAGAATTACAGCGTTGCCGTACTTTGCGACTTGTTCCTATTCTTGTTGATGCTTTGGATATAAAGCATCGCTTTGACAGTATCACTTTCACTCATGTTTACAAGGAAAGAAATGGGCTGGCAGACCGACTTTCCAAGGAAGGCACGTAGCTTCCATTGGGTTCATGGCAAGTCGAAGAGCATTCACAAAATCAAATCTGCAAATACTTCCATCGTCCGTTCCATGATGGACTAGCACTCGATCCTTAGATATTATTATTTTTACATATACTTTTTCAGTAGCACAGTCTACATGGGTTTTATCATAGTTTGTATATAATCGGTTATACTATGTCATTTTATGTATGGACTTGATATATTGTCATTTTTCTTTTTGATATGTAAACTGTACAATGCATGGGCGGCGAAGGCTAACTATGTTATTGCTATGAATGTATTTTTGTTCTATTATAGAAATAAACTTACGAAATTTTCCAAGGAAAAAAACTACATAATCAACAATTTTAAAAAAATAAAAAACCCTCTTTGTTGATATAACAACAACAAAGCAAAGATTCGCTTTGTTGTAACAACAACAACAAAGCACAGATTCGTTTTGTTGTAACAACAACAAAACATAGTTTTTGAGGCCATATAAACTTTCACCTTCACATGGTTGGTCTTGTGAGTAGAAATTCTAAAATCTCAAAGCTAAGAAAAGCTCTCAAATATATAAATATAAACTTTAATACATTAATAATATTTATTAAAATATAGTTATTATGAAAATTATAAATTTATTTATTTTGGTTATATATTAATATTTATTATTTATTAATATTTATTATTTATAATATAATAAGTATAATATAAATATATGATGATGATGATGATGATGATGATGATGATGGTTAACGTCCCCTGAGACCAAAATTTGGTCTATCGGACCCTGAAGAAGAAAGTTAATTAGTTTGTTTTAAAGTTATATTTCTATGCTCAAAGAGCTTGGAGAGAAGTGTCCCGAGCTTACTATAATTTTGACAAGCTAAAAGGCTAGGAATGTCGGTATTGCAACAAAGATTATGAAACTAGGATCTAATGTGGGTGTATGCAGGGCACTCTAAGAGGAAGTGATTTTCATCTTCAATGTTCTTACTCTCACAAAGGTGGCAGATCCTTTCTACCCAAGGAGTTTTAGGGACTGTCCAACGACCAATTTCGCTGTGGAGCTCATGCGAGTTTGTTCTTATCTTAGCTATATTAATTTTTTTCTTATGACTGATTAAAACAGAGAGATAGTTTTGATCTTCAAGAGTAGGGCTGATGACCTCCATATAATATCTTAATTTTCTTTTGGCCTCTAAATCTTTCTCACACCACAATTTTTCTTTAAACTTAGAAGCAATAATATCTTTAATGTTATTAATATTTTGCAATGCAACATTTTCATCGATCTTCCAGTGATTTAACCACGACCTGGTATCTTTATACCACCCACGCTTGAGCCTTAGGTGATTTTGGCTGGAGTTTAAAGCTAACTTAGGGAGTCTATGGTCTCCCATGTTATTGATTGTGTACTTGTACAACAGGAGTCTAGTCATGGCTAGGCTCTCGATGGGGAAAAGACCCACTTCTATAAGGAGAATAGGATAGGGTGTATTGTTTTTTATTTTGAGGTTGTAAGTTATAAAACGCTTCTAGATTTGCTCGATCTTTCTCCAAGATTCTCTAGAGATGCTGCAACCCCAAACCTCACACCCATACAAGATAACAAGAGTGACTAGAGTTTCAAAGAGGAGCTTCTTTTTATCCCACATCACGAGGTTTGCAGCTTTACAGTTATTTTCAAGACCAAAGTAAGCTTTCCACCCGGCATTAATCCTTTTCTCAATGCTATAGTTCCAGTTGAACTTGTGATGAATATCAATTCCTAGGTACTTGTAAGAAGACACTTCCTCCAAGTTGCTCTTGTCATACACAAAATTAGCGTATGTGTCCTTCTTGTCATACACAAAATTATATTTATAACCATTAATTTAATTTTTATTTATTATAATATGTGAAAAAATTTCATTATATAAATTTTGATTGGGCTTAATAAACTACAATTTTATTTTTAAATTTTATTTTATTTAAATTTATATCAATTTAATTTTAAGAATTAAATTAATGAATATAAATTTAAAATTTAAAATTTATTATAATAATTAAAAAATATATAATGACATTTTGTAATTAAAATTACAAAATATTAATTAAAATTAACATTTTGTAATAAATAATGACACTAATTTTTATTTATAAAATAGTAATAATATTTATTATGTTTGAAATATTTAAAATTTAAATTTATTATAAATGTAATATTTATGAACAAATATAATTTAAATTTATTATAATTAAATTTATTATAAATATAATATTTATGAAATATATGACAAATATAATTAAAATTTATTACAATTGTAATTTTAAAACAATAAAATTTTGATAATAAATTTATTAATTTTGTAATATTTAAACAACAAAATTTAGATAATATTTATAATTAATAATAAAAATATTATTAAATTTAATATGTTTGTGTATTAAATAATAAGTTTTAAAATTAAATAATATAATTTTAATATTATAATAAAGGTAAAAAAATTAAAATTTATAATAAAATTATTTTTATTTATAAATTAGTTATAAAATTATAAGTAAAATAAGTTTAAATTTAAATTTTTATTTATTGTATAAATTAAAAAAATGTTATATAAATAAATTTATTATAAAATTTAAACATTTAAATATATAATTAAAAATTAAAAATTAAAAAAACATTATTTTCAATAATAAGATCTTAAATTTTATATTTATAAATATAAATTGAAAAAAAAACAATAAAATATAATAAAAAATATTATATGAGTTTTGATTTACATATATGGTGTATGATTATTGAAGAATTTGTTTCATTTCTTAAGTAATGAGTTGAGATTTTAAGAAATATAAATTAATAATGTTATTTATAAATTAGAAATACAAAATATTTAAAAAGTTTTTAATAATTGTATAATGCAATTTTTTGTAATTTATAATTTTAATGATAAAATTATGTAAATTTTTCTAATTTATTATAAATTAAAATTACAAAATATTTTTAAAAAAATTATTATTTTTATTTATAAATATTTACTAAAATTAAAATAATAAAATTTATTGAAATACTTTTTATTATAAATTTAAAATTTAAAATAAATTTCTTGAGACAATTTTTTATTTTATATAATTTTAATATATAATTATTAAATAAAAATAAATAATAATATTATAGATATAATATAATAATATTTTTTGTATTTTGTATTATTTAATATATTTATTAATTTATATAATACTTATTATTATAAATATGTGATTTATTATGTTTTTTGAGGTATGTTTAGTTGATTTGAAAATGTTTAATACTAAATGAATGTTATTGTTTTCTGAATGTTGGATTATTAAATGTGGGGTTTAAAATATTAGTGTAATTTGTATAAGATTTTAATTATTTGTTAAATAAAATTATTTTATGTTTGTTAAATGATATAATGTTTTTTTATGCAACTGTATGCATTTGTTGTATTTTTTAATCTTTGTGCATGTTCTTTGTATGATTGTGTTTATGAATCTTGTACATGTATTTGGTATTCAATTTTGAGTTTGTATATGTGTATATATATGGGGGAAGATCTTTGTAGATGGGTGTGTGTGTATTTTATGCAAGGCTATATGTTTTGGATTAGTGTCCCAAATGTTAAATTAATAATTGAATAAGATTGAACTATATAATTTAGTCACATTACACTCATGGGAGCTCTAATGGGCTCAAGTTTGATGGGTAGCCCTCACCTTGATGTTAGATTTCACAAACTTGGTTTGTGATAGTTCACAACAAAGTCACTCCAAGAAAAAACACTCGGGTTTATCGCAAGCTTTAAGAGATGCTTTGAACGGATGCAGTCTCGGGGATAAGAGGCATATTATGGATATGGAAGCCTGCATTTGTAAACGAGGTCGCTAGGAAAACCCTGAGCAATTAATTGGCGAGCTGGGTAGTATTATTGATGATTTGGATTCTACCAAAGCTCGTGAGGCACAATATACTAAATCCATTGGATTGTTCTGGAATGTGAAGGCTCTATTTGAAAAGCCATGACGAAATATGCAAAGGGCAAATTTAAAGATGACCCTCATTTAAGTTTTGAAGCTTGGTGTACATATTTAAACTTTGTTGGTGTATGGGCTCCCCGCTTATGGAATTTATTTTGACCTTGCTTATAATCTTTGTCAAATTTACCATATTAAGCGACAAAGTAACATGAATTAGCAATTTTTTTACATATAACCAATAAATCATATCATAAGCCTCACTAGGTCCGATTTTATGGCCGATGTTGGGAGTTTTCTTCACTTTTATAGTACGTAGACCCTGTTATGTAGCACCAAACACCACATGAATATGTATGGCTTCTAGAAAGCCAAATTCACGTGAAGACGTTGCAACTGAATTAAGCACCACTTTTAGTCTTAAAAACAAAAGTTTAGCTAAATCTTATGAACACATTTGGAGATTACAGTAGGACTAAATCTAACAAATTAATTTATGATGGTTATGAATTTAAAATATAACATTAAGAAATATTAAGTAATAACTTATATATATAAACTTTAATTAATTAATTATCGATGCGAAAGTTTACATTTATTTCAAATATCAAAATTTTTATAATCATCTCAAATCTAATTTAAAATGTAAATCCTTTTAAAAATATGTACACATTTATGTTAGAACATTTTTACAAGAACAATTCAATTAGTCTTTTTAATACAAAACCAAAGTTTACATTTATTTCACATATCAAAATTTATTAATAAATAAAACATAATTATAATAATTACCTTTTAATAAATAAATAGAAATATATTAACATTATAATCATCTCAAAATTAATTTAAAATGTAAATCGTCTTAAAAGATGTACACTTTTATTTTGGAACATTTTTTAAAGAAACAATTTAATTAGTCTTTTTAATACAAAAATTTAACCATTATTAAAAAACAAAATGTAAATACATTTTTCTTAGAAAAAGTTTACATTTAAAATGTCAATAAGATCTAAAAGTATTCCCTTTATTATTTTAACTAGTTTTCTAAACATAATACATTTAAAATGTGGTTATGAAAACAAGAAAACATTAATAAATTCAATCCTTTCTTTCAGATTTGCAATGGAGTAATTCTTCAACCAAGATTTTGGATTTTTGAAGGCCAAACCCTCCTTTTTGTGATCAAAGGTTTCAATATGGTTAATCAAAGAAATTCTGAAGAAAAACTATTGAACCAACCATGAACAACAAAAACACTCTAATATCAATGTGGAAAACCAATCTGGCTCAATTATTAAATATCCAAAATAGATATGCAAGTATAAAGGAATCTATATAAAAGTATATTTGAATAATAAATAAGAGATGATTGAATATACAATTAAACGTTTAAAGTTTTGTTTAAATAAAAATGTTAATGAAAAAATAAAAATGTTAAGTTGTATTATGTATATGTAGATTTAAGTTGGATTCTTGCTTTTCTTTTTTTATGGGTTTATATGGATTTTTTTCAATTACTTTTTATTTTTTATAATCTTACTTAACATTACATTACATTATGTGGCATCTCCCCACATTGAATTATAGAGAATCTTGCTACTATCAATGCAACTAAAACAGCATAAATCCATCTTAAACCAGTATCTATTAGACACAGAGTGACCCAATTTCTTGAGGTGTAACCAATTTTATATCGTATAATACAAAATATTGAAGTGATGTTTTTTTGTTATATATATGGGACTCTTAAATATAATCATATAATTAACTTTCAATACATAATTTTAAGATTTTTTTTTAGTTATCTATTGGGCTGAGATATAATCATATAATTGTCTTTCAATGCTTAATTCAAAGAGTTACTTGTTTTAGAAAAGCCTTTCTCTCCTCTGTATATTTACATATCCAATATTACAAAATTCAAACAAAATAAACACTATATACAATGTTACAAAATTCAAAAGAAAAAAACACCACAACATCTCACATGTGAATGTGACCTCGAGAAAATCATTCCCTTCGACCTACAAAATTCAAAAGAGTGAAAACACCACAGCATCTCAAATGTGACCTCGAGTAAATCATTCCCTTCGACCAAGTTTTATTTGCAATTTCCTTCGAAAGATTACCCTTATCATAATCTTCAAAGTTGCGAATGGAATATAGACAACCTGTCAACTCCACTGTGAAAGGATATCCAAAGTGTTTTTCAAGAAAAGAGTCCACAATGCTGACACAAATAGACTTTCAACATCCTTGTGACTTTTCTGAATTATGAAAAACATTTTGTTTTGTCGCAAAAGAGTTGACAAGTAGCCTAAAGTTTTATTTATATTCTTTATTGGACGTCTTCTTCGAAACCAGTCAACCTGTTTTTCAGCGAAGTGAGATGCCATATTGGTAGTGAAAGATAACCTTTATTATGAGCACTGGGTTACAAATATTGGAGGTCTTCTTCGAAGAAGTCAACCTGTTTTCCAGGTAAGTGTGAGTTCCCATCTTGGTAGTAAAATATAACCTTTATTAAGAGCACTGGGCATGTGAATGTTTCTCCTACCATTCTGAAGACAAACATGTCCAAAGTTGGCCGAATTGTATGAGCCAAAACTTCCATGTACAGTATTAAGGCAAGAGCTCTCTATACTGCTAAAACTTCCATGTACAGAATTAAGGCAAGAACTCTTTATACAGTCAATAGTGTGATTATAATATCAAGGGGCAGTATACTTATATACCCATTAGTAACCATGGTTAATAAGTCGTATCTTTTAGTAATCATGGTTAATAAATTATATCTTTTAAAACACGTGTCTCTTCATTGTTTTTTTTTTTTTTTAATTCTTCATATTTAATCTATATATGTGTTCATCCATAAAACCTCATATGTCTTGGTTTTTCATTTTTATGATTGTCCTTGTTTTTCATTTCTATAGTCCAGTGGAGAGGGATGTGTAACTCCTTCCTGTTGAAATATTGTAACTTCGAAGATTATTCTATATGTATTTTTTGTGGTCCCCGATGTTCCTACCAAGAGAATCACTTGTATTTCTTTATACCCCGATGTTTCTAATCGGGAGAACTAATAAGAGTCATGAAGAAGTCCCCTCCAATTGTAAGTCGGGTCATTAGTACCCAGTTGTAGCTACTCGAGCCTACAAGATTAAATTAAGATTACTCGAGCCTACATAACTGAATTAATTATTAAGTGAACGAAAGAATTTAAATAGAGGTGTGGTGCTCCTCATTTGGAACACACACTCACTTGTGTAGCGCATGAGAGAGAGAGAGAAAGAGTTGTGGTTGGAGAAGAAGGAGGATCGGTCTTTTGGGTTTTACCTTTTATCTTTTTGGGGCATCTATATTGAGGAAGCTTTTGCTGGGTTTTTCTCTTTAGGGTTTTCCCAGGATAAATCTTTGTGTTCTTTTTGTGTGGTTGTGCTTGTCTATCTTTCAGTGATCTTTTGGCTTATGGTTATGTTGTTATGATGCTAAATGTTTTAAGATCTAAAATAACCATTAAAAGTTCGACATGGTATCAGAACCACCCTGAAAGAAGACACTGTGCAGCTGCAGAAGCCAATGCTTCTTATTTTTTGGGTCTCTCTCCACAACCCATCAACAAAAGAAGGCTAGGCTAACTCTCCATTGAAGGGCGTATCCTTTTTGTCGAAGCAGAATTTGATTCCAGGCATTTTCAGTTTTTGCTGCCGGAAATTAGAGCTTTTTACAGAAGAGGAATTTTTTGAGTAAACCCAACATAGGATTACTCTCCTCATCAAAATCGAAGTTTAGAGACCTGGGTCAAGATTTTTGGTTGGGTGAAACTCCGGGAAAGTCAAACCCTAGTTTGATCCCAGGCCTGAAAAACCCTAAAATACTGAAACTGATAGTTTTGGTAGATTCGTTATATCTTGAGATTGGAGAAGGCTCGGGTGCCGAAACTTTCATAGGTCGAAGATAAATTCTTTATGTACACTGTGTCCAAGTTTCAGACTCGAATTCGTTATATTCTAGGAGATATGATTCCTCCAAGTTGAGGTTCCAACCTCTCCCAGGATTCATCCCTAAACATGACACCTGGGGAGAATTGTTCATCTCGGGCTACAAAGGTCAAAATGAAATTTCGCAAGATGTTCCAGAAAGGGCACTGACTTTAATTTATTTGGTAAGAATTTCAGACCTCGAAAATGAAACAGTGACACGTGGCATTCCGTACAAGTTTGATCTTCTGAACAGTCCTGAAATGAATCACCTTGGGAAAACGCGCATAAGTCCCAATTGGTAAAACTAATTCTGCTCTAACCTGTGGTGTTGGAAAGAGGACATGGGAGGATAACTCAGTACAAAATTTCAGACATAGAGGAGCAGTAATGTCAGAGATACCGCAGAAGCAATATCAGGCATTTTGCAGAAGAAACTGAAGAAAACTAGGGCATCAGATAGTTTGTAATTCTGATCACAGTTTTGGGAAAATGAATATGCTGCTCAGCTCACCTTTAGGAGACGCGTCTTTATATCCAATCAGATTTGAAAGATTCCAAGTTTTGAAAAATTAGGGTTTCTCTGACAAACCCTGGATCGGCCAAATCCAGAACCAGGACAAACACCTCAAACCAGTAAGATCTAATCTTTTGCCATTTATATTTGAGGTTCTCATTTCAAAATGACCTAGCACCCCAGCTTGATGACAAGCTTGGTAAAGATGAAAAACTTCCGAGAATGGAAGCATAGGATTTCACTGGTTCTTGAAGAAAATGAATTGGACACCTGCATAAGTAGAGAGGTTCCAGTTCCAAAGAGAAATGAGGCTAAAGCCTTACACAAGAAGAAAATCGACTCATCATAAGAGAAGAGAAGATGGGAGCAACTGAAGATCAAGCGCTAACGATTCAAAGAAGATCCCTCAAGCAATGAGGAATATGAAGAACTCAATTATTGAAAAACCCCTTATCCATCTTAGCGTTTGGATGAGAAATGATGATGTCATGAATGAAGAAGATGATGAAGCAGAAGGATCAAAGAGTCTATCCACGAAACGAATAAAAGATAAGTATTCAATTGACATTTCATGATATTGTTTTGTTATGCATTTGATTATATTCAGTTGATGTGTTATGCATGATACACGGTTTGCATTAATGACAGTATACTACTAATATGCATGTGATGGGTAAATAGCTCATGGTGTTATACAACTCTCCATTGCTACTTATCTAGAATGAAACCTCTTTGCTAACATATTGGATTAGTGCACAATCTCAATGATGTCATGGTAGAGATGGAAGACATCTAGAAAGTTTCCGTGAGATATGGATGAATGTTGTATTGGCTAAACAGTTGCATGATGCATAAGAATTTTCCGTTATGCATATGTTCTATGAAATAGTTCAAACCATGTTATAGGTGCATTTGAATTGTAGAAAAGGTCTTGTACAACCGCCTCCAAGAAAAGAAGGATGGGACTTGTTCCGAAGTACAAGTGATGACAATTCAAGATTCACTCCAATAAACATGAATCTGAAGCTCCCAGGGTCAGAGACACCGTGACGGAAGAAAGAGCTTCAGAGAGCGGTAGATCCACCTCGAAGGATGAAGACCACCATGGGTACGAGATATAACTCAAGATGAAGAAAAGAATGGAGAGACTTCCAAACCAAAGTAAGAGGTGTAACACCCCGGTTTTGACCCCGTTGCATTAAATGTACATGATGTATATATTGTAAATGATCATGGTGCGGAGCTAAAGGCCAAGGCTCCACCATTGATTGGTTATGTTATGTTTTGGGATTTAAATTTGTCACTGATGGTATATCGGGGCATACGGCATACATATTGAGTTTTAGCATCATGTAAATATACATCTTTAATTAAATGAACCCGACCAGCTACGATCGCGGCAACTAAAATGACAAGGGGCATGATTTTCACAAGGATAAGGGTGGGGAAAATGTCAAACCTTGGCCAATGAGGGAAAAACCCATGTGTCACCACCTTGTTTTGTCCAATTACCACCTTAAATGTTCAGCTAAGTAGATGAGGCAGTTATTGTTTGGGAGTGGGTGTGGCAGGACTGTCAGTCCATGCCCACACACACACTCCACCAGCAACGAACCTCACGTTGGGGAAAAAGAAGCGAACTCTCCAGGCATACCACTCTCCCCACGACAGTGCTGAAACGTTCACGCACTCCCTACTCGCGACTATCCATTGTCTGCTCATCCGCGCGCATAGCCGGAGCTGTTCATCTTCGCGCATGACCAATGTTCGTTCATTATCCTCACGCACAGGAATTTTCCTGGTTTTCCGACTGATGCAGCGAGCTGAGAGCCGTGCTCTTTCATCCACAATTTGCTGTGAAGGGCCATTCACGTTTTCGGCTGTCTCACAGACTGGTATGGTCGTGTAATTTTTTCCGTCATTTTAATGTTGAAATTGGAACCGTTGTTCTTCCCGTGAGTCATGGTTGCCGCCATTCTCCTCAAGATTTGTTGTGTGGCTGTGGTCTCCCTCATGCTGTGATTGTTGTGGTCTTATTTACATTTGGGGTCGGTGCAAGTTGCTCTCACGCACAGACTGTTTGGGGTCGTTTTCCCATGTTGTGAGATGTGCTCACTGATTACATTTCGGGACTGTTGTTCTTCCCCCATGTTCACTGATACGTTTGGGACTGTATAATTCGATTGGGATTCGTTTTTCCCTGTTAAGCTGTAACGGCTGATTAATTGCCTGCGTGCAATGGTTGGTCTTCGGACTGTGTTGGGAGCAGGGATGGGGGCTTGGTTTGCTTGATAAACCTGGTGTTGGAAACCACACAGACAAAGCTAGAGGGCTGGTTTTCTTCTCCACAACCCCTGAATAGCACTAGAAGGGAATGCGGGGCCTGAGGGGCTGTGTAGCAGAGAAGGGATTGATTCCTTGTGTTGGGTGTGTGTGGGTGTCTTAGAAGCCAGGCTAGTTCTAGTGTAGATGTTCTTGGCTCTATAATGAGCTCACCAACTTAGCATTTAGCCTTTCCCAACTCCTTAATGGCCTGATAAACCCAACTGTGTTGGCTTGGTTGTGTTTTGTGTATCATTGGCTATGTGTAAGCCTGCTTGTTCCCTTATTCCTTGAAGAATCATGCCCAGCTCGGGGGTGGCAGCGCTGCTAAGAGATTAAGGAGCACGTTGGCCTATGGTTGGGTGGAACGTTGCAGCGACGTAGCTGGTTGTGGATCGAGTTCTTCATAAGATAAGTGATCTTGTCCATTTTACTTCTGCAATCATATTTATTGTTAATGATTATGATGAACATGCTGAATGAATGCTGGTATAAATGTATGTTGCTTCCGCTGTGTATGTGAAATAGTTGCATCTGTGTATGATAATTGCATTTGTTCATGTTCTACTTCCATCCATCTTGTCTTCAGCATTCTGTTTTGTTATTTTACGAATTCACTTGTTCATGGGGCTGCCAGCCCGGATGGTTAACGCCATGGGTCGCGTCCTCTTCACCGGTCGGAGGCATGGGGACGTGACAGCGTGGTATCAGAGCTCATGTTGCAGCATGGGCCTGCATGAGCCATGAAAGTTACAGGGACAGAAGCAGTGATTTCTTTCTGCCCAGCAGAAATCAGTGAATGACTGGAAATTCAAAAAAAAAATTCTAAGTGTTGAACTGTCGGATCATCGGAAGAGTTAGTGGTAAAGACTTCCGATGTAGCGAAAGAGTTGAACTGTCGGATCATCGGAAGAGTTAGTGGTAAAGACTTCCGATGTAGCGGAAGAGTTAGGCGAAAGCATACCCAACGGAGGACCGTTGAAAAGAAAATCGCGGAAATTTTTCTAAGTGATTCGACGTCTGTCAGAAGAAAATAGCCGTTGCGGATGGCTAAACAACTACGCGTCCGACGGGTAAGGGCTCCAACAGCCGACGCCATAAAGAATTTTTAAATTTTTCTAAGTAACAAAAATATCGGCCATCGGAAGAAAATAGTGCTCGTGTGCCCGCCGTTGCGGAAGTCTAAAACATTAGGTCTTCCGACAAGGAAAAGTTCCAACTGTCGATGCGAGTCAAAATCAGTTCACCAATCGGAAGAAGAAAGTGGTTTGTGCGCCGCCGTTTCGGAAGCCAAAAGCACTAGCCTGTCGATGAGGAAAGACTGCCGCCGAAAGAAGATGGTGTTTTGCGTGCCGCCGTTTTGGAAGCCGAAAGCACTAAGTCTTCCGATGAGAAGCGACTGCCGACGCCGATTAGGGTGTGCCACAGTAGATTTGGCCGCCGATCGGGAGAAGATCGAGGATGTTGGGCCGCCGTTGCGGCTGCTAATGAAATTATTTTGCCGACGCGATAGTGCTTAGCGGACCCGATTGCCAATGAACAGCAGAAGAAGCTAGTCGTTGGGACTGCCGATACGTCGGATCGATAGTGGAAATGAGAGCCGATTCTACAGAAGAAATTTTTGAGTTTTTCAAGTGGGATTTTCCAGCAGATTTCAACTATTTTTCAGTGGGATTTTGAGCTGTTTTTTAGTGGATTTTCATGGGCTGAAAAGGAGAAAAGATGCAGCGATCTTATGCGCCAGATTGCGCGAAAAACATAGATTTACACATACCAATAAAAATAAAACGAGGGTCGAGGGCGCCCTCGACCCGCCCTGCAGTGGCAAAGCCACAAGGGGGCAAGCCCCCTTGATCCCCGCCATCCCCCTCAGATAGACGTTCTTGAGAAAGAAAATTCTATGTTCTGGGAAAATCTTGTATTTGGACAATTGTTATTTTATGACTTTTCCAAGAGAAGGTAAGTAATTCTGATTTATATCAATGTTATGCATCTAACATTTGTGTTATTAACACGTTTGCAGAATCATAAGTCACATTCAAGGGAAGTATTTCAGGTAGTGCAGTTGATAAGTAAGTGGTGGTTCAGTCATGAGAACCCATGATGGGTACGATGCTCGGGATTCTTACGAGCGAGCAAAAGATGCCATGGGAGAAAATGTCCGTAATAGAAATGATGACATAGAGTCTAATGGAAGGAGATTCCAAGAGACACCGTCAGATGTTGCAGCCACCATGAGAAGCTTGATTAAAGCCCAGGAAGAGCAACATCAGTTGAATGCTGCAATGTTGCAGTTTGACAGACTTGCATAGAAAGATAGACTCTGGAAGAGGTACAACAAGACCAGAAGGCAGTAAGAGCAGTACTAGGAGAAAGAGAAGGACTTCTAGTGGATCATCTGATTCTGAAGAATCCAACAGGGATTCAAGCTCTTCTTCTCATAAAAGAAAAAGAAGGAGACACCATAGGGATCGCTCTCGGGATGAATTTAAGAAAGCTAAACCTCCTACATTTGATGGTGAGGTAAAGACTGGACAAGAGGCTGAAGCTTGGCTTCTTGGGATAAAGAAGTACTTTCAAGTGCATGATTATTCAGGAAACATGAAGGCAAGAGTTGCCATATTCAACCTGAATGGGAGAGCATACATTTGGTGGGAACACTTCAAGCAAGTAAAGAGGATCAGTGAAAGGAGACTTAAGTGGAAACAGTTCAAGAAGTATTTCAAGCAGAAATACCTCTCTAACAGGTATTATGATGACAAGATTAAGGAGTTCCATGAGCTGAGATTGGGACACCAAACCATGGAAGAGTATGCAAATAATTTTTTGGAGCTGTTGAGGTATGTCCGGTACATCAGAGATGAAAAAGTGAAGGTCCAGCGTTTTTTGAGTGGATTACCTCAGTCTTACATAGATAGAATTGAGTTTTATGAACCTAGAACTCTTGAAGAAGCAATAAGAAAGGCTAAGTATTGCTATGAGAAAAGCAAGGGTAAGCCAGATTACCATAAGGCGTTGAAGGATAAGAAAAATGAGAAGTTTGACCAAAGAAAGAAAGGTTTCAAACCTTCTAACTTCAGGAATCAGCAGAAGCAGCCATCTCAAACTGCGAGTAAACCAGTTGGAGTGATATGAGAAAAGCCTAAGGATCCACAACAGAATAGAGGGCCACTTCAATGTTGGAAATGTGGAGGACCCCACATGCGTAGAAATTGTCCACTCGAGAATGAGAGTGCAAGACCAGCTTATAACATTCAAGAATCAGAAACAGTGGGTCAAGTAGCAAGAGCAATCCCTAGGATTTATGCAGCATTGGAAGACCGCCAGGCAAATCACCAGTCAACTGTGGTTGAAGTAGCAGGTAAGATTGTTGAACAATCTGTTTCTATTTTGATTGACCCTGGTTCTACGCACAGCTACATTACTCCTAGAGTAGTGGAGATTTGTGCTTTTAAGAAAGTAAAGCATAGGAAGTCTTGGTTAGTTCAGCTAGCCACTGGAACTAAGAGGAAGGTCAGTGAAGTGGTAGAGAAATGTCCATTGGTCATGAATGGATTGGTCACTTGTGTAGATCTGAATGTTCTACCGCTCGGTTCCTATGATGTTCTCATTGGAATGGATTGGTTAGAAGCTCACAGGGTAAAGCTTGACTGCTACAATAAGACTTTCGAATGCATGAATGAAGAAGGGAACCTAGTAGTTGTGAAAGGCATTCCAAAGGTGATTTCAGTAAGGCAGGTTTCAGCTATGCAGTTAAAGAAGTTATGTAGGAAGGGTTGCCAATTGTATGCAGCTCATATTTTGGAGGAAACAGGAGATGAAACTCCAATGTTGGAGGACTATCAGGTGTTACAGGAATTCCATGATGTGTTTCCTGATGGGATTCTAGGGCTTCCTCCAAAGAGGGACATTGATTTTACTATTGAACTTGTGCCAAGAGAAACACCAGTGTCCAAAGCACCCTACATGATGAGTACACCGGAGATGCTAGAGTTGAAGATGCAACTGCAAGAGTTGTTGGAAAAGAAGTATATCCGGTCGAGCGTGTCTCCTTGGGGAGCACCAGTTCTGTTTGTAAAGAAAAAAGATGGTACACTCAGGTTGTGTATTGATTACAGACAGTTGAACAAGGTTACTGTAAAGAATAAATATCCTTTGCCTAGGATTGATGACCTCTTTGATCAAATGAGGGGAGCAAAGGTATTTTCCAAGATTGACTTGAGGTCTGGTTACCATCATGTAAGGATCAAGGATGAAGACATTCATAAGACCGCCTTCAGGACAAGGTATGGGCATTATGAGTTTGTAGTGGTACCATTTGGTCTCACAAATGCACCAGCTACATTTATGTGCCTTATGAATAGCGTCTTCAGCCAGTATTTGGACAAGTTTGTTCTTGTTTTTCTTGATGACATTCTTGTTTATTCTAAGAATAAGAAAGAGCACGAAGAGCATTTGATATTGACATTGCAATTGCTCAGGGAGCATCAGCTGTATGCAAAACTGAGCAAGTGTGACTTCTATAGAGATAGAATTCAGTATTTGGGTCACATTATCTCAGAGGAGGGAATATCTGTGGACCCTGAAAAGATTGAAGCCATTATGAATTGGCCTACTCCAAGAAATGTGACAGATGTAAGATCTTTTATGGGACTTGCAGGATACTACAGGAGATTCATTGAGGGATTCTCCAAAGTTGCACATGCCATCACTTCTTTGCAAAAGAAGGGGATGAAGTTCGAATGGACATCGAGGTGTGAAGAAGGTTTCCAGCGGATGAAAAATCTTCTCACCAGTGCACCAGTATTGAAGGTTGCAGATCCAGAGAAGGATTTTGTGGTGTGTACCAATGCATGCGGACAAGGGCTAGGAGGAGTCCTTATGCAACAAAACCACGTGATATGTTATGAGTTGAGAAAGCTGAAGGAGCATGAGAAGAACTATGCCACTCATGATCTAGAGCTTGCAGCCATAGTACATGCCCTCAAGATGTGGAGGCATTACTTGATGGGTAGAAGATTTGAGCTCAGAACAGATCACTGTGGAATGAAGTATTTGTTTGATCAGCCTACTCTGAATGCTAGGCAAGCAAGATGGTTGGAATTTTTATGTGAGTTTGATTTTGAAATCAAGCACATAAAGGGAAAAGAAAATAAGGTAGCTGATGCACTCAGCAGGAAGGTGCAGGAAATGCATGTGGCATCTCTTAGTATTTGCCAATCGGATTTAAGGCAGCAGATTGTTAGTCATGCTGTTGGAGATGAATTGCATGAGCAGGTAAAAGACAAGTTGCAGCAACAAAGTCTTGAGAAGAGGTATGAGAGATATAAATTGGAAGATGGACTTCTTACTTATAAAGGTAGAATTTATATTTCAGATGTAGCAAATTTGAGGAGAGTTGTTATGGAAGAAATCCATCAAGCTCCGTATTATGGTCACCCAAGATATCAGAAGACAATTGCTACAGCCAGAAAGCAGTACTTTTGGCCAGGAATGAAAAGGGATATGGCTGAATACATTTCAAGGTGTATGAAATGTCAACAGGTAAAGGTTGAGCATCAACATCCAGCAGGTTTGTTGCAGCATTTGCCAGTTCCAGAATGGAAATGGGAAGTTATTTCCATGGATTTTATTACAGGATTGCCGATGACTTGGAGACAACATGATTCCATCATGGTTGTGGTAGACAAGTTGACAAAGGCAGCGCATTTTATACCGGTTAAGTCTACGCATAAGACAAATGACATTGCCAAGATCTTCATGAAGGAGATTTTCAGATTGCATGGATTGCCGAAGGCAATAGTCTCTGACAGAGATGTCAAGTTCACTTCCAACTTTTGGAAGGGGTTGTTTGCAGATTTGGGTACAAAGCTAAACTTCAGCACTGCATACCATCCTCAGACAGATGGTCAGACAGAGAGAGTTAATCAGGTGCTTGAAGACATGATTCGCATGTATGTGATGGACAAACCAACCAAGTGGGAAGATTACTTGCACTTGGTTGAGTTTGCTTATAACAATGGACAACAAGCATCCTTGGGGATGAGTCCGTATGAAGCTTTATATGGAAGAAGGTGTAGGACACCAATGACTTGGGATAATCCAGTGAACAGGATTGTGCTTGGACCAGAATTGCTCAAGGAAATGGAGCAAGAGGTTGTAAAGATCAGACAAAATCTGAAAGCAGCACAAGACAAACAAAAAAGCTATGCAGACAAGCATAGGGTGAATAGGGAGTTTAGTGTTGGGGATCATGTTTACCTCCGAGTGAGGGCAAGGAAATGTTCCTTGAAGCTTGGAAGTTGTGCCAAGTTGTCACCAAGATACTGTGGGTCGTTTGAAGTGCTTGAAAGAATAGGGCCAATTGCATATAGACTTGCATTGCCTGCTAGCACTAGAGCTCATAATGTTTTTCATGTTTCTTTGCTTAAGAGATATGTACATGATCCTAACCATGTGATAAATTGGGATGTGATTCAGGTGGAACCCGAGGGAGAGTTCTGAATCGAGCCAATGCGCATCCACGACAGGAAGGTCACAGTGCTCCGGAACCGGGCCATAGGTCAGGTAAAGGTGCAATGGGAGCACTACGGACCTGAAGAGGCTACATGGGAGCTGGAGGATGCCATGCGATTGGCACATCCATTTTTGTTCAATTTTGCGGAACACTGAGGCGATACCAATGTAGCATTTTGTTCAATTTTGTAAAGCACTGAGGACAGTGCTATTGAAGGGGGAGGGGAATGTAACACCCCGGTTTTGACCCCGTTGCATTAAATGTACATGATGTATATATTGTAAATGATCATGGTGCGGAGCTAAAGGCCAAGGCCCCACCATTGATTGGTTATGCTATGTTTTGGGATTTAAATTTGTCACCGATGGTATATCGGGGCATGTGGCATACATATTGAGTTTTAGCATCATGTAAATATACATCTTTAATTAAATAAACCCGACCAGCTACGATCGCGGCAACTAAAATGAAAAGGGGCATGATTTTCACAAGGATAAGGGTGGAGAAAATGTCAAACCTTGGCCAATGAGAGAAAAACCCATGTGTCACCACCTTGTTTTGTCCAATTACCACCTTAAATGTTCAGCTGAGTAAATGAGGCAGTTATTGTTTGGGAGTGGGTGTGGCAGGACTGTCAGTCCATGCCCACACGCACACTCCACCAGCAATGAACCTCACGTTGGGGAAAAAGAAGTGAACTCTCCAGGCATACCACTCTCCCCACGACAGTGCTGAAATGTTCACGCACTCCCTACTCGCGACTATCCATTGTCTGCTCATCCGCGCGCATAGCCGAAGCTGTTCATCTTCGCGCATGACCAATGTCCGTTCATTATCCTCACGCACAGGAATTTTCCTGGTTTTCCGACTGATGCAGCGAGCTGAGAGCCGTGCTCTTTCATCCACGATTTGTTGTGAAGGGCCATTCACGTTTTCGGCTGTCTCACAAACTGGTATGGTCGTGTAATTTTTCTCGTCATTTTAATGTTGAAATTGGAACCGTTGTTATTCCCGTGAGTCATGGTTGCCGCCGTTCTCCTCAAGATTTGTTGTGTGGCTGTGGTCTCCCTCATGCTGTGATTGTTGTGGTACTATTTACATTTGGGGTCTGGTGCAAGTTGCTCTCACGCACAGATTGTTTGGGGTCGTTTTCCCATGTTGTGAGTTGTGCTCACTGATTACATTTCGAGACTATTGTTCTTCCCCCATGTTCACTGATACGCTTGGGACTGTATAATTCGCTTGGGATTCGTTTTTCCATGTTAAGCTGTAATGGCTGATTAATTGCCTGCGTGCAATGGTTGGTTTTCGGATTGTGTTGGGAGCAGGGATGGGGGCTTGGTTTGCTTGATAAACCTGGTGTTGGAAACCACACAGACAGAGCTAGAGGGTTGGCTTTCTTCTCCACAACCCCTGAATAGCACTGGACGAGAATGCAAGGCCTGAGGGACTGTGTAGCAGAGAATGAACTGATTCCTTGTGTTGGGTGTGTGTGGGTGTCTTAGAAGCCAGGCTAGTTCTAGTGTAGGTGTTCTTGGCTCTGTAATGAGCTCACCAGCTTAGCATTTAGCATTTCCCAACTCCGTAATGGCCTAATAAACCCAACTGTGTTGGCTTGGCTGTGTTTTGTGTATCCTTGGCTATGTGTAAGCCTGCTTGTTCCCTTATTCCTTGAAGAATCATGCCCAACTCGGGGGTGGCAGCGCTGCTGAGAGATTAAGGAGCACGCTGGCCTATGGTTGGGTGGAACGTTGCAGCGACGTAGCTGATTGCGGATCGAGTTCTTCATAAGATAAGTGATCTTGTCCATTTTACTTCTGCAATCATATTTATTGTTAATGATTATGATGAACATGCTGAATGAATGCTGGTATAAATGTATGTTGCTTCCGCTGTGTATGTGAAATAGTTGCATCTGTGTATGATAATTGCATTTGTGCATGTTCTACTTCCATCCATCTTGTCTTCAGCATTCTGTTTTGTTATTTTACGAATTCACTTGTTCATGGGACTGCCAGCCCGGATGGTTAACGCCATGGGTCGCGTCCTCTTCATCGGTCGGAGGCATGGGGACGTGACAAGAGGTCTCGGACACACTCTAGTTGTGTAACACAGTTAGGTGACATCATTGATGCTAACCTTTCCAGCTATGAAAGAAGCTATGATCAAAGAGTAAAAGTTGAACATGGGGAATGATGTATACGATATGGTCTCGAGACCTAAAGGGAAGTCCGTAGTATCTTCCATATGGATCTACAAGAACAAGTGTACAAAGCAAGGTTCGTGATTTGCCTCAGAAAGAATAGACTATGACATGACATACTACATTGACCAGACCCACTAGAAGTATATATCAAGCATAGAACCACCTGTACAAGATGATACTCCGCTTCAGGGGGAGTGACTACAGAAGATCTCTGAGTTCGACATGGTATGACATGATGGACAGCTTCTTGATAGACCGAGACTTTACCAAGAGTAAAGTGGATTCAAACCTTCAAGGTTGAATGTGGAAGACTAGGATATGTTGATGACTTAACAGAATGATGGAAGAATACCAGAATGATGTTTGTAGTAACCAAACCGGAAAGCAAGAGCGTGGTATCTTCCAAGTGGACTTGCAAGACAAAACATGTTGTTGATGGAAGGCAAGATTTGTGACTAGAGGATTCTCTCAAAAAAAGGAAATTGATTATGAAGAAACACTTGCTCCAGGAAGCAAGGTACACTTCCATCAGAACTATCATGGCACCTACTTCCATGATGAAATGGGATCTACACCAGATGGATGTAAAGACAACCTTCCTGAATGGTATGATTGAGGAAGAGGTTTACATCGAACAACCACAAGGATTTGAAGTTGAAGACAGATGGACTCACGTATGCAAGATGAAGAAGGCCCTGTACGACATGAAGCAAACTCCTAGAGCTTGGTATGGAAGGATAGATAGTCTCCTAACGAGCTTGGGCTTTACCAAGAGTAAAGCCAACCCTAACCTTTACTTCAAGGTTATAGAAGATGAACCTGGCATACTATTACTGTATGTGGATGATCTATTTTTTATGCAGTGGAAATTTTAAAAAAATTGATATATTGGAATGTAAAGCCATGGCCACACCCATGGATTCCAGCCTGAAGTTGTTAAGTTTATGACTTGTCAGAGTTAGTGGATGTGACTCAATACAAACAGATTATTGGGTCATTGATGTATCTAACAAATACCAAACCAGACATTTATTTTGCTGTGAACACCTTATCTAGTTCAACCTAGACGTGTTCACCTAATAGCTGCAAAACATGTGATGAGATATCTAAAAGGGACTACAGACTTTGGTCTATACTACAGATTGTATGGCTATACAGATGCAGATTGGGCTGAAAGTGTCTCAGACAGGAAAAGCACTTTAGGTGGATGCTTTTGTCTGGGGTCTGCTATGATTTCATGGTTTGGTAGGAAACAGTCCAGTGTTTCTCTTAGCACGGCTGAAGCAGAATACATAGCAGCTTGCTCTGCTAGTTGTGAAGCCATATGGCTTCGGAAGTTGATGTCAGGTCTCTTTGACCTGGAGATGGATACTACAATGATTCTATGTGATAACCAAAGTTGTATAAAGATGACAAAGAACCCTTTGTTCCATCGAAGCACATAGAAATCTGATATTTCTACATACGAGATAAGATGCAGATGATGATGTTTCAGTCTTCCCATACTAAAGATATAGATGATGTTTCAGTATTACATACTGTAGATGCAGATGATGGTGATTCAGTATTTCTATACTGAAGATAGAGATGATGATGCTTTCAATATTCACATACTGGAGAAACAGATGATGGTAGTTCAATATTGACATACTGAAGATGTAAATGATAATGGTTCAAATGATGATGTTACAAGATGATGATTCAACACTGATGTATTGACAAAGCCTCTATCTCGAGTAAAGTTCGAACACTTTCGAGACAAGCTTGGTGTTGTTTAAAAAGACCTTCCTCGAAAGGGGGAGCAGTGATGTTGCAATGGGATTATATCATCCCTGGAAACTTGTCCTAAAGTGATCCGGTGACTTCAGTCCTCGAGAATGAAGAGGGATTGTATCATTCCGGGACATTTGTCCAGAACAGAGCCGGTGACTTCGGTTCTCGAGAATGCAGTGGGATTGTATCATCCCTGCACACTTGTCCTAAAGTGATCCGGTGACCTCGGTCCTCGAGAATGAAGAGGGATTGTATCATCCCGAGACATCTATCCATAATGGATCCGGTGGCTTCGATCCTTGAGAATGTGGTAGGATTGTATCATCCTTGAACTTCGGTTCATAACGGATCCGGTGACTTCGGTACTCAAGAATGTGGTAGGATTGTATCATCCTTGAACTTCGGTTCAGAACGGATCCGATGACTTCGGTACTTGAGAATGCGGTAGGATTGTATCATCCTTGAACTTTGGTTCAGAACGGATCCGGTGACTTCGGTACTCGAGAATGTGGTAGGATTGCGTCATCCTTGGACTTAGTCCTAAAGTGATAGAGATTGATTATCCTCCCGTAATCAATCTGGTGACTTTGGTTGTCAAGAATGTGGTGGGATTGCATCATCCCTAGACTTCAAGTCCAAAAGTGATCCGAAGACCTTTTGTCTTTGTACTATGGATTGCAGATTGTTGTTGATGATGATGATGTTTCTGATCGAAAGATCAGAGTGTGATGATGATGATGTTACTGATCGAAAGATCAGAGTATGATGATGATGATGTTGATGACCGAAAAGATGATGTCGCTGATCGAAAAGATGATGTCACTGGTCAAATGATGATGTTACTGATTGAAAGGTCAAAGTGTTGATGATGATGTTATCAATCGAGCAGTCGAAGTGTTGTTGCTGTTGAAGATTGAAAATGAAGACTAAAGTACCGATGATTATGCTGTCGTTCAAAGTGTTGCTGTTGTTGAAGATTGAAGATGAAGACTATATGGTGTTGAAAAGCTTCCAATGATTTATAGATGTGTCACCCTGATGATGATGCTGATGATGCCCTTCTACTATTATTGTTGTTGTTGATGTTGTTGTAGAATACCCTTCTCGTTAAGAAGGGGTGTTGAAATATTGTAACTTCGAAGAATATTCTATATGTATTTTTTGTGGTCCCCAATGTTTCTACCGAGAGAATCACTTGTATTTCTTTATACCCCGATGTTTCTAATCGGGAGAACTAATAAGAGTCATGAGGAAGTCCCCTCCAATTGTAAGTCGGGTCATTAGTACCCCATTTGTGGTTACTCGAGCTTACAAGATTAAATTAAGATTACTCGAGCCTACATAACTGAATTAATTATTAAGTGAACGAAATAATATAAATAGAGGTGTGGCGCTCCTTATTGGAACACACACTCACTTGTGTAGCGCATGAGAGAGAGAGAGAGTTGTGGTTGGAGAAGGAGGATCAGTCTTTGCTGGGTTTTTCCCTTAAGGGTTTTCCCAGGATAAATCTTTGTGTTCTTTTTATGTGGTTGTGTTTGTCTATCTTTCAGTGATCTTTTGGCTTATGGTTATGCCGTTATGATGCTAAATGTTTTAAGATCCGATATAACCATTAAAAATTCAACACTTCCACGCTTATCTTGGAATTGACAAGTGTTTTATAAAAAATAATAATAAAATACTATAAAAATAACATGACGACGCAAATTAAATTTAAAACTTTAGAACGGCATATATATAAAACTACACAAATTAAATAAATTAAGACAATAAACATTACATTACACACTTGATCTAAAAAAAAACATCCAAAAAAACCATTAGCAAAGGTGCAGACCTGCAAAGCTGCGAGCCACGTACCTGCAAGAAGAAGAACAGGGAAATCATCAAACCTACGAGCCTCTTAACTTGGACCTGCGAGCCATCTCCATTCTTTACAGAAGCACAAACTTTTAAAAGCAAGCATCAATCTTTATCAACAAAACATCAGCATCAATCTTTATCAATAAAACATCAATCTTTATCAACAAATTTATAGTTAATTTTTTTAATCGAGAGCGCATAATATGGTATAAATTGTTTGAGTTAGTTTGTTTGTGTTAGTTAATTGTAAAATGATAGATATCAGTTCAGAGGTAAATATTGTTTGTGTTAGTTTGCAAATGTTGAGAAAAGATTTGCGCCTCAAGAGCTTTTATGATTTGCGCCTCGAGCTTTTATCCCTCTTTGCTTTTGGTAGATCCTCTTTTACAATAAATCTATGCTGGTATTACAGTGATTATTCCCAAACATGCCTTGAGAAGCGAAGCAACTAACAACCCGCCCAGCCCATGTAGAGAAGGCTCTCTGGGCCACCAAATATAGAAATTCAGCTGCTTGAAGGAATCTTCTTAATACAAATAAGAAATCTAATGGCATATCGTTCCTCGCAATCAAAGCCATAAGAGATCACGGTAGAAGCAACCCTTGTCCTCTGCAATGACGTGTTTCTCAAGAGAACCAAAAGTTAAAATGTCTAGTCGAGGCAATGAAGCCTACAATTTAAGTTTCTAAACTCAGATTTGTGACTAAAGCTTTCACTAATGTTCTGCGTGACATAATTTTGCAAATTTGAAGGATTACCTTCAAACATTCCAAGGTTACCATACTAACTTACATAGAGATCTCTCATAGCAGATTGAGAGCATAGGGCTGACAAAAAGTGGCAACTGAGATAAAAACTAGATTAGGATAATAGCATCAAACGAACAATTGTCATTGATTATCTGTTACAAACAGTAGCAAGAATATATGAAGCACTCAAACTTAAGGCAGGCACTAAATTCCACAAGCTGCTGAGCTACACATTATAACCACTGAAATCGGTCTCATTCAATTACAAACTAAACCCAGGGAATTAATGACAAAAATACAAGCATGATGTCGAGGGAAAGATGTAATCCTTAATATTCACATATTCAACTTGCGATTGTGATACTGTAGTACACTAATTTGGAAACAAGGGTCTTCTCAGAAACCAAGGTTTGAGGAAAGCCACGAAAAATAAAAAGCCCAAGGAAACAAGAACATATTTTTCATTAAGTACTTTACTGGTTAGGCTAAACTAATTCAGTTTTCCTTCTTTCAGCTTGCTGCTGAAAAATTAGACCACCTGTAGAATAGCAAAGAGTTCCAGGGCGTCCCAGTGAAAGTTGCACAAATCACATGCACAAAAATCATATTGGACGGCAAAGATCTGATATCCATTCACATAAAATAATGCAAGATAATAATTAAAAACACAGCCACCTAAACCCTGAATCTTCAACGCAATCACAGTACCAGTTATGGATGTCACAACCTCGAGCAAGAGCGAAGAGTTTCAAGCGAACTCATTTCTTTCATTCTAATAAGGCCGCTCCCATCCGAGCAAGAGCGAAGAGTTTCAAGCGAACTCATTTCTTTCATTCTAATAAGGCCGCTCCCATCTTGTAGATCTGGCTTCAAGCTGACCTGTTGCCGTCAAGCAGCCAAACCTTGACTTTTCAATTATTTGCATTAAATAAAAATTATTTTTGTTAATCACCTGCATCAAGTAAATCAACACGGACTTAAACAGTCAGTCCTGTAGATATCATATAGTCATTGCCACGAATCCACATAAAAACCATAATCATATTCTGGAACACGAATACAACCATATTCAAGCAAAGAAATCCATCCTGCATGCTTCATCCCTGTCACTTGAGGCAACTGCAATCACATATAAGCAATAAGAGCTCAATTGTAGACTGCAACCACACCTTTTATCACCACATATTCTAGTAATGTTTAATTTACAAAAGCTATAAAACAAATTATCTTGAATCCAAGTTCCGTAGTTATAATCAAGATGCCTCTTCTTTGATCTCTTCCTCTGCACATTGAAAAATCTGTAGATATCACCTGAACATGCAGGATGATGTATATATACCAGGAAATGGAGGAACTGCAATTTCACATGTAGTTGTTAACATGTGTGCAGCGCGAGAACTAACATCTAAAAAACCCATCAAAGCCACCAATCTGAAGAAGAGATCATCTCTTCAAATAAATATAATGCTCCAGAGGTGCTTTAAAAAATGACCGTGCAATTTGCAGTGAGACACAAACTTAAATCATTAGCATTAGCAGAAATTCAAGACGATATAAGAATTTACTTGGACAAAGCAATGAGTTTGCCTCAACGGAATTAGGGTTTTGTTTTAGTGACTATTTATCTTGCAAAATGATGTTTTTTTGGTCCACACATTTGATGTGGAATAAATTGTTCTTTGGCTACAAGAAAGGCCACTTATAAGTTTTAGTTCGCCACTCGGCAGATATTATTTACGAGACAACGACGTTGCTTGGCAGCCTTGGCCTGCCCAATTAATATCACAATTTAACAAATTTAGCAAAGGTTGATTGCACAGAACGCATATACGGAGGCAATAAATGATCATGGAGCATATGCAGTATATGGGCAAACCTATCGCCCTCTATCAGCAGGAATCTGGCAGAGCAGAAAGAGCTGAAATTGCAGTTTCTTGCTCAAATCGCAATTAATCTGGCAAAGCAGAAAGAGCTGAAATTGCAGTTTCTTGCTCAAATCGCAATTTCAATGATTAGGGTAGTAGTTATAAAATAGGGTTTATAGGACAGATCATTCTGATTGCTGGAATTGTATATTTATAATTGAAAAAAATGCAATTTTTAATAACTATTTTCACCGAATTTGATTAAAATACTGAAAGAAAAAAAAATTGTTCTTTATTCCACGTGAATGATATTTATAACATAGTTACCAAGAAAATAAATTGGATTCAGAAACAAATTAGGAATTAGATTTTATTAATTTTAAAAAATTCCCATTTTTTCAAAATTGGGCAAACCAACTAACGTGCAGCCAAGCACAAGACTTTAATAATGAGCCGAATTCAATACTGTAGGTCCACATCACAAATTCAATTCCCAGTCGCAAGAGAAAAGTAAATGTACACCATTACCATTAGGCTATTGATCTATAAAAAAAAAGAAATTGAAAAAGAACACCATTACCATTAGGCCATTGATCTATAAAATAAATTGAATAAGCACACCATTACCATTAGGCCATTGACCTATTAAAAAAAAATATTTGAAAAATAGATATTGAGGATTAACAGGTGGGGAACCAGCCAACCCAGAATTTGAAAGCTCGCTCAGAAAAGTAAAAATTTCCGCCGTTGTTCCATAACCAATGGAAAAAATAAATATCGTGGCTTTCACATTTAAACAGATTAGGTGAACCAACATTTAGAGTAACAACTCCAACATGCAGGATTAATACCGTAATCATGAACTCTCAACGTGTGTAGGAAGACGTCAAGCTGTCAACCTGTTTCAAAATTTCGAAAATGAGAATGAAGACCTAACCAGGCTATTTTGTCCGTGATCCTATTTACAGAAAATTATGCAATGAAAAAGGCAGTGAAACACATTTAGAGAAAGAAAATTATTCAAAGGAAGCGAAACAGGGTTATTGGTGCTTTGCAAAAAAACATTGACTGAAGGTAGCCAAAGTAAATCCTAAATCCTATATTCTTCAAGGCCACAACAGTGGAATGATAAAGAAAAAAAAAACAGGGTTATTAATGCCTTACAAAAAAAAATGGACTGAATTCGAGGAGGGTAGCAAAACAGGGTTATTATGTTTTTTTTTTTTTAAATTGACTAAATTTTAGGATGATACACAAAGTAAACTCTAGATTTTTCAAACCACAAAGATATATCAACATCAGAACTTAAGCTGTTCCAACAATATTCTCATTATGAGTTCAACATGTCAAAAGAATAAAACTTCAATAAAAGATAAACCCAATTGACATTATATATATAGCTTTCCCAACTCCGAGGGGTGGAGGTCACAGGTTCATCTATAGCTTTCCCAACTCCGAGGGGTGGAGGTCACAGGTTCATCTCTTCGATTCCCTCGGGGCAAAATCGGTGGAGTGATGAGATCCCTATTAGGTTAGGTTAGGTCTTCGAGATAGAACGAATCAACCCGACCTGACTGGTACTTTTGATGTCGGATTCGACAGCCTTATTCCCGCAGACGGACAATAACCTTCTTCTCTGATTGGTCAAGCAAGTAGACTACCTCACCCTAATTAGCCTTCTTCTCCTCTGATTGGTCAAGCAAGTAGACTACCTCACCCTAATTATCCTTCCGAACCCTCATTCTGGATGAGTGAGTTGTAAGCATGACGACGACCCCCGCAGTATGGTGTCCTGCGGAGCCTGAGCCCACCACACATACGATCATTAGCAAATCCTGCCCCATCCATCAAACATGCTTAGACAAAAGCAGAAAGCATACACTAAACGTACTACATCATGAATCCATCAAGTAGCCAGATAATTGGATCATTTCGATTCCCTCAGGGCAAAAGTACTTAGAACTTAGGCACCAGTGATTTACACCAGGTTCCATGATACCAACCTAAGAATGAATGAAGGGAAGTTCCTAATGGGTTTCCCCAGAAAATGCAATCCCCATATATATATATATATATATAATGCTTTTCTTCAATGTGTAATCATCATACATTGAAATAACAAAAAAAAAATTCTATGCTACAATAAAGGCCAAATATCATGTTTAATACATCTGTCAACAAATAAACCAATATAGATTCATTTTAAACCCGGATCTATTGCGCGCTAATAAAAGTCAAATATCATGTTTAATACACCTGTCAGCAAATAAACCAGCATAGATCCATCCAAGCACTGAGAGTGGTCCAATTTTTTGAGGTGTAAATTATTTTTATCTTAAATTTTTTAATTTACACCTCAAAAATTTAAACCCTCATGTCAAATATCATGTTTAATACACCTGTCAGCAAATAAACCAGCATAGATCCATCCAAGCACTGAGAGTGATCCAATTTCTTGAGCTGAGAGTGATCCAATTTCTTAAGGTGTAAAATATTTTTTTCTTAAATTTTTTACTTTTTCAAAAATTTACACCTCAAGAATTTAAACCCTTGTTTGCCACATAATTGCACAAATATTCTCAGCATATTGAAATTATTTTGTTGATAATATATTTTCCAATTGTTTGCCACATAATAATTGTTTGCTCACATAATTGTGCAAAAATTCTCAGCATATTGAAATTATTTTGTTGATAATATATTTTCCAATTGTTTGCACACATAATAATTGTTTGCTCACATAATTCAAAATTGTGCAAAAATTCTCAGCATATTGAAGTTATTTTATTGATAATATATTGTCCGATTGTGCAGAGATTATATAATATAAATATATATAAAAACATGACATTTTAGTTGTGCAAAAATTCTCAGCATATTGAAGTTATTTTATTGATAATATATTGTCCGATTGTGCAGAGATTATATAATATAAATATATATAAAAACATGACATAGTTTAGGCTGACATGATTTTTTATTTTAAAATATTTTTTTGTTATTTTGTTAGGAACGCATCTCCTACCCCATACCGGACTGTAGAGCATTTGCACTTCCCTACTCGGTGCAATTATATACAAGACAACAAATTTGCTTGGCCTGCCCAACTAATATTAATATATAAAATATTAACAGACAAGACAATGAATTTGCTTGGCCTGCCCAATAAATTTGCCAATTTAACAAATTTAGAAAACAAGGTTGCTTACACAAAAAGATAAATCCGCAGGCACTAAATATAATCTGTATTCTGAAACGTTCAAAGTGCGATCAATTTTTTACCTTAATTAAGCATATAGATTAAAAATGATAAAAGCTTAAAGGTTATCTCATAAGTAAATTTGTGATCGAATTGATCTAAGGTCCATTGCCATATCGTAATCAAACTAATAGAATTACCAGACTGGACACGGTTCACTGTAATTGTAATGAAGTTATACTGCAATCAATCAAGAGTCGCATGATACATACATAATCGAAGTGATAAGAATTTAAGAATATGCTCGGATTAGTGCAGCAAATGCGCAGCTGAAAAGAAATCTAAAAAGTCAACAGAACAGGGATAAATCTCCCTGAGGTTTATACCCAGCATATAATCAACAACAAAATTATGCAAAAATACAATGGCCCAGGAAGAATGACTAATTGAGTCATGTCAAAGGTTAACAAACAACAAATTCTCTTTCACTTCCACTTTATACAAGCCGTTGCAGCATCTAACATCGAGTACAACTTTCACAGGCAAATAAGCCTTTGAGCTAATGAAGAAAAGATAGTCATAAAAATTCATGCGAACAACAATTCAAGTACAAGGTCTTCGGTATTCAGAGCAGGGCGATGTAGACAATGAGTATGAAATCCACAGAATACATCCACAATAAACCAAAAGAAAGCCATCTCTGCCAGCACATACCTGTTAACTGAGCCCTTGGGCACTACAAAAATTATGTCAAACTTTAGACTGCTACATTTTTCTCTTCAGATTTCTTTCTCCTTGGCATGTACCTAAGATGGCCCTTTTCTGGCTTTAATCCAGACATTCTTCTAGAAGCATCTCCTACCCCTATTTCAAGTGAATTTGTCCGCGTAACTTGTCCACTTGGCACAGTTCCAATGCCACGATCAAAAGGCTTTTGTCTACCCTGATCAGTTTCAATTGAACTGCCACCTACATCTCTGGATTGCAAATTTGCATCGGTTTCCAAAATTGTTCCAGTAACATACCTCCCAGGTTCAGGAGATACAAAAGAAGCACCACTATAATGTGTTTCACCTGCATCAGAATCTGAATATACAACCTCTCCTTGACTGCAAGCAGTTGCATTTTCCCATCCTGCAAGACAAAATTACCAGGAAAATATATTCAGCAAGATCATCTTTTCTTATAATGGCAGCTTTAGCATTTTGAACAAGAAGAAGATCAAATACAAATTCCACTCACTTTGGGAAAGGAGTGCTGCTGCTGCATCAAAGGTTGACCGAAATTTAGATTCTCGCTGATTTATAGTTTCAACTACTTCAATCTGTTCATGACTGGCACGATCATGTGCTTCTTTAGTACCATCTAAAACCCAAATTCCACTTTCATTACTTAATATCCTGTCAACAGTTTCTCCTTTCCCACTGCAATAACTACCAGAAACTTTATGAGATAGAGCATCAGTATAGGAAACCCCCCCCTTCAGAGAGAAACCAGGATGGCTCAAGTTCTCAAAAGTATTTGTACCATCCTTTAATGGGCAATCAGCAACAGCATCAATTGTAACCCTGCATTGAACATTAAATTCTACTTCTCCATGCCCGCAGTTATTACTGTTCGTGGTACCATCTGTGCCAGAGCCCTCCACATGACTGCAATCCACTACTTGACTAACTGGTCGCCAGAATTTTATTCCAGGCTTATTGGCCCCACTCAGCCTGGTGGGCTTTTCAAAGCCAGGCTCTTCGTCTGGATGTTGAGGAGATTCACCGTCACCTATTGAATTAGGATGAGACATGAAGGCTTTAGCACAAGCATTGCCAGATGAGATAAGAGGCAAGGTTCCATCATTTGAATCCAGCGGCCATTCCTTGGAACTTTCAAAAGAACTGCTGCTCGAATTACAGATTTTTCCATCTGTACTATAGTCAAATTCATCCCAATGTTTGTGTTCACCGTTAACTATAACATGCTTCAACCACCTTGGCTTTGATACTCCATTTGGAAAATTATTAATGCATACAGACATTGATCCTATTAACAGTTCATCACTGCTGATTTGATCTGCCAGATAGCCAGGACCACCCTCATCACGTGTAACAAGAACCCTTGCATCATCATGTAGATCAGACTTTCCACTTGATTCAACAGTAGGAATGCCCAAGCCTTTTTCCTCTACCTTGAGAGTCACCTGGCATTTTGGCCCATTGTGCCTTGCATTAGGTGAAGACTGAACAGGATCAACTGACTTAGCATCATACATAGCATCAGCATTGCCTTTTTGTATTCCATCCGGTATAATGACTTTCTCAGTGTTTGCCTTTGATGTCTGCTGAGTCTTTCTTGTCCATATTCTATAGCTGTTCCCAGAAGAGGAAGGTCGTCGAGCCATGGATTTGTCATTATAACAAAATCTCTGCCCCGACACTGAGTTTGAAATTGTAACCCCCCCTGAAGACACTTGCCGAGCCGTTGGACCATTATAGGATTTCCTGATTCTCTTCAAAGTACTCTGTTGTTTTTTCCTTTCTAAAGAATGTGAATGATTCTCAGACACAATCAAATCTGTCTCATTAAAACTCTTTCGCTCTCTCCAGCCCCTCACAAATTTACGATCAACATAAGTTTTGTGCTGAACTTCTTGGCGATGGTCACCATCTAACTCAGGATACACTGGAACTCCTGCTGACGAACTTTGAGAAGCCCTGGATTCCAAATCGTTGTCAGTAGAGCCTATATGACCTGCATTCAACATCATGCCAATTTCTTCAATATGGGATGTATCTTTGCAGAAAACCTAATAGACTGCAGTTGCAAGTAACCTAACAATATTAGGTGCTATTATGGTAAAAGTTTCATTTAAACAGGCTCACTAACACTAATCTCAAGTTTCAACGACTGGAGGTGTGCTATCATAGCAAGAGTCAATTTAAACAGACTTGCTAACACTAATCTCAACAACTGAACTATGCTATGATGGCAAGAATCCAGTTTAAACAGACTCACTTGAATGTATATCAAGAACATTACCATCACCTGACTGTTCCTGATTATTCAGATCATGCTCAAAGAACGAACTGGAAGGACTCGATTCAGCAGCTGTCAGAGATCCCTCTTCACCAAAATCTGTAGAACTCACCCCAGAATCAACAGACTCCACAGTTACGGCCTGTTCTTTTTCTTTCAACTCTTTCTGCCTTAATTTCTTAAGACGTTTCCTTTCAAGAAGCTCTGCCTTTCTGAAAGAAACAAAACAAAAAGGCTGAAGTTTAGACATTCAAATATTGAAAATAGAACTACCAATGTATGTAAGCATGCTTGGTGTGTATTACTTTCTTTCAGCAGCTTCCTCTTCCTCGACAAGCAATTTTTGACAGCGAAGGGCCTCTGCATCCTTGTCAACAAGCCAGGCATTTACCTGCCCAGTAGGTAGCATTCAAAACGGTGAAAAGATTTCCAGTAGGTAGCATTAATATCTGTGACAAGATTTCTTTAACTTAAATAGACACAAGTCTTCAAAAAGTGAAGTCCAACACAACAGTAATTGTTAGTGAGTTCATGGTAGAAGCAAATCTGCAAACCAAATACCAATCTGAACTTACCAGTTTCAGCTCAACCAAGAAACCCATGGAAGCAACCAGGTTGCGGAATTCAAGAATCAGCTTTTTTGTTTCTGCACCAAATACAAATTTTTGTACAGATGAAGCTGTACCTGCACAAAGAAATGTTTTCTCACTTGCATCATCCAGGATGGTAAAGAGCTCTGCTGCTGGTAGTGGAAATTTAGAAGGCTTAATTTGCACCACATCCTGTCAAGTAAAATAAATCAATTAGCATCAAAAGGACTTCACTGTATTATGTGATCATGAAAACAAGCAAACATGATCCAATAATTACCAAGAGAGCAGCCCCAGCTTTGACATAAAATTGTGGCAAAGAAGGAAGTGCTGGTTTCCGAATAAAAGCTGACATGGACTTAACAATGGAGGATCCAGAAATTTCCTGTGGAACAAAACATATGCAGTTAAGCAATTTCGGCACATCTGTCATACATTACCTATTCATACTTTAATTTGTCACAGAAAAAAAATATCGAGCAAGAATATTTGGGAACAATGGCAGGCTTTTCACCTCCAGCGTTGTGTTCTTAAGCGATACAATCTGTTTGGCATCATCCACAGAAAGCTGCATATTCCCAAATAAAAGAACCATTTAGGAGTGTTGTTGACTATGGTTTTAAAAGCGCAAACTGGTAAAAAATCACCCAAGAATAAAAATATTGTAGCACAAGTGTGTAAGCCACCTTGTCCCAAAATTCAGCCAAATCTGCCCTCTTTTTTAGGGAATCCTCCTGTAAAACATCAAAAGGATCAAAGAAGCAAGACTTAAGTATGAATCTGACCAAAAACTTAAATTGCGAACATATACATAACTAGATATGACTCAAAGCATGAGCAAAAACACATGAATTGATAGTAACTGATTGAAATATATACAAGATAAAACAATATAACAACAAATTATCAGCAAAAACCACCTTTTCAAAATTTAAAAGACGGCACCTTTTCAAAATTTAAAAGACGGCGATGTACTCGAATGTGCCTCCGATGGTTAAGATGAGAACAGAAATCCCGTGAGCATTTCTCACATTTAATCATCTGCACTTTAGATAACAAGGGCCATCCAGGAAGATCTGTAACAGAAGACGAATTGATAAGAAATGGAACTAATTTCAACTAAGCAAGACAAGGACCCAGTAAACAACTACGTAAAAGATACCTGATGCATGAGACTGACATACATTTTTCAGGCTCACCGTTGACCTTTGCTGCAGCCTGGGCAAAGGCAACTACAGCCTCAGGAAACTTGAGAGAAGGCATCTGCTCTGTACTATTCTGCAGTCCCCTTCCAACAGATCCTGTTTCCTTCACATTGTTGTGTATTGACTCCTTTACACCACTCAATTCTGTTGAAAAGGGGCCACCGCCTATATTCTCTTGCACACAATCAATTGGATCCATTCCAAGTTCAACCGTTGAGCTTTTTGAAAGCTTGTTCCCACTATGTTGATCTAAGGCATGCAGCAAATTCATCAGGTGCACAGAATTTTCTCCAGGCCGTGAAAATGACAAAAGAGAATCCTTTCCCATTGTTTGCCTAATAAGCTTGTCCAAAGAATCCTGTCCTTTTCTGTCTGATTTATCCTGATCCCTAGACTTCATCTCAGTATTTGATGATGGTTCAAACAGACCTGTTCCTGCTAGTTTTCCAAATGCCCGCATGATAAATGATAAAGATTAAAATATTTTAATCCCAGTTTCCTCCGCTGCTCCAGACAACACCTATTCACCTGTAAGAGTGATTTGTAAATGTTAAAAAAGTGCTAACAGTGAAAACTACTAGCTTAACAGATTTCACAAATTGTATCTTACAAATACAAGGCGAGCTCAAATGAGACACAGCTGCTCTTAGGTAAACGATCACATGCATTTGGAAAACACTCAATAAATCATAGGATCACAAATTTGGTGCTGAATGAGCTACAATATCTATTACAACATTTTAATATTATAAAAATCCACTTTAGCTGAAGCTAGGTTAACATGGAAGCCACAACACCTCTAAACAACAAGATAGTCATATAATATATTCTTTACCTGATTTGTTTATAGCATCTTAGTTCCATATTCAAACACTCAAAGATGTGTTGAGGAAACTATGTCTCATAGTACACCTTTAAGGCAAAATATTTGAAAATGTAAGTTTCTAGTGTAAGTTGGCATATTTTTCATTTAGGTCAGTTGTAGATAAATTAAAATAAAGCTACTTTTTCACCAGTCTTTATATAATTAATGAACTGTCAGAGTAAAAAAGACCTGGACTTCCATGCTAATTTTTCAAACAGAACAGTGACTGGCTGTACTTGAGGACTTACAAACCAGAAAAGAAAAATGAATTTAAAAATACACAAACAATTTCCTCAAATAACACCCGACTTTCTGACTATCTAAATCTGTGTAAACACACTCATTCATTTCTCAAATCTGTGTCTATATGGATAAGAAGACCTCTTCGACTATACACCTGAAATACATATTAACATGAATGCCATAACAACTCTACACAACAAGATAGTCAAATGATATAGATTAACTAGTTTGTTTACCTCATCTCAGTTTCATTATTCAAACATTCAAATTTCAAAGACATGGTGATGAAACTACATCTCATAGTACAGCTTAACCCTGAGGCAAAACAATTGAAAACGTATGATTCTAGCGTAAGGTGGTAAAGTTTTCATTTAGGTCAGTTGTAAAAGGCTACATTTTCACCTTTGACTTTAGATTAACGTTGAACTATCATTGTAAGAAGAATCTGGACTTTTGTGCATAATTTTTACACAAAACAGAGACTAGCTTTGACTTAAGGACTTACAAACCATAACAAATTCCAATTTAAAAATACACCAACAATTTTCTGAAATGACACCCCACTTTCTGACCATCAAATTATGCAAACACGCTACATTCTTCATTCATTTGTCATATCTGTGATAAAATGACCTCCTTGACTATACACCTGAACTCCCTAAAAGTTCTGTGATGCATTTGTATACACATGAAAAAATGTAAGTTCTTGTCAAGCTACAAGAAGCATATTAACAACACACTCCAACTTTTCTCTTTCAAAAAAAGAACCAGAATGAGTTTTTAAAATCTGGTTTAACTCGGAAAAAGGTGAAAATTGAACTGTCTTTTTCCCTGGTGATCGTGTCTTTATGTTACACCATCCAATTATATTGACGTTTTTCCAAATAAATTGGATGGAATTGGGGTGACCCCAATAAAAAACCTATTAAGTCCCATCTCAGGCCTCTACTGAGATTCTATAGAGCTTCTATCAAGGTTCCACTCAAAGTCTATCAAATCTCTTCCCAGACTACCACTAACATTACATGAATTCCCTTCCTCGGTTTCCTCTCTAAAACAAAACTGTGCTATACCCACAAAATCCGAGCAGTCTCCAAAACGTTAGATTTTGTCAAAGACTGCATGTCAAGAATTTTCAACATGGTCTCTATATTTTTCAGTGTTGCACAGGGACGCATCCCTTAGGGTGGGGAACGCACCCCCTCACTCCCCCACGCTTCCAAGACGGGGAAACTCCTGGGGAAACGTTTCCCCACATCCCCCTTTTGGGGGAAACTCGGGGAAACGCATTTCCCCAAGTGTGGAACGCATTTCCCCCGGGGGGGGGGCTTCTAGGCGCCCCCTGTCCCCCGTCACCCCCATATTTTCATCTTTCACAATAAAAATAAATACAAATTAAAAATTAAAAAAGTGTTTAAAAATTAAAACATAATTAAACAAAAATTAAATTAAATCCTAGACTGACCTAAGAGTCTAAGACCTTCCTAAACGTTATCCTCTCACAATTTCATTTCATAACAATATTGCAACTAAACTTGGAGCAGTTGTCACTGTTCTAAGGTCTAACTTCTTTGTGTTCATTGTTTGGTATCAATTTGACTATTTCAGCCTTCAGCATTTGTTGCATTATCTTTTACAAATTTGAAATTTGAATTTAGATATACATTGCATAAAGATAATTATGATATTTAGTTTTTAGTTTTTACATGGGTATCGTAACATAGCTCAGTATCATTTACGAATTTGAAATTTGATATGCTAATAACTAATAAATGTACACCCCATAATGATGAATTTAGATTTTAGTTTTACTTTTTACATGGTAATAGTTACTGTTAAGATTTATCATTTTTATATTTTAAATTAATTTTTATGACTCCGACGTCCCCCCTTTTCCCCAAAATTTCCCTAAAATTTGGGGTAGCTTCCATGCGTTCCCATGTGTGTTTCCCTGCTCCCACGCTCCCCCGCTCCAGAAACTCCGTGGAACATTGATATTTTTATAAATATTAATTTAACTAAGAGTTATTCGATAAAGTATTCTGTAATGGAACTTAGACCAGAATAGATCCAACTTAAACCTGGATCTTCAAGAGAGATCCAATTTCTAGGTGTAAATTTTTTTTATCATGAATTTTAAGACGTGAAGAAAATATTTGTACCTCAAGAAATTGGATCCCTCTCGTGCTTAATATATCCGGGTTTAAGATGGATCTATACTGCTTTTCTTTTTTTATTTTATGAGCCAACATGAATTTTTTAATTACTTTTTAATATTTATTTTTAATAAGTTATGAGGCGACATAAGTTTTTAATACTTTTTATTTTTGGGAATTAAAATGTGACAACATCTCCACCATACTGGGTTGTAAGCACCTCACTACTGTCAGTGCAACTATCAGTATTATTGAGTTAAACAGTTGCATTACGATTAGAAGTTACGATTAGAAGTTGACAGAGAGATGTCTACAACAAATATAGAGAAAAACTTCTCCCATTAAAAATAATTCCCAATTTAAGTGTTAATTTCCGACCTTCAATGCATTATAAAGCCTGATACAAAAGACATGGAAAGGCCACAACGCTGTTTGTACTATAGTACACAACATTTTTTAAAAGCATGTTCATCTGGTTACACAACATTTTTTAAAAGCATTTTCACCCAGAAAAGTTCACATACATGTAACCTTTCATTTTTCCAAATAAAATCACATGTGTTAACTCCCCAGGACCTCCCTGCATTTCATGAATGGTATCCAATATAAACCCATGAGTATTGATTATGGTACCTAACTCAGCAAGGACATTGGGTAAGGCATGCAACAGAGGCAGCCAGACCGGGGGATCAGCCCTGGGCCCTCCTGCTTGAAGCTCAAAGCACTCAAACTAACGGAGCTAGCCCACCAGGCTACATACAGGAAACCTTTCATATTAGCAGGTATGAACATTTTAGATTCAAAGGTCCATGGCCAGACAGAAAGCATCAACTAGATCACAGAATTAGCAATGGTAATTGGAAAGTACTGTTAGAAATTCACTGAATGTACCACTACATAGTACAGCCTGCTCTATAATATATATATATATATATATATATATATATATATATAGAGAGAGAGAGAGAGAGAGAGAGAGAGAGAGAGAGAGAGAGAGACAACAGACATGCACACGGCACACATGCACACAACTAACTCTTCATAGATTGACCAATTTTAGTTGTTTTAACCCAATCAATTTAAACCATAAGTTAAAATCTTTCATATTTAGGCTCTGACCCTTACTTCTGTACCTGTACTTCACTGGATCAGAAGGTGTATTTGAACGCTTTACATAAGTTGAGTCAAATGACTAACTTTGGCAATAATTCATTGCTAATTACACTTTGCAAATATTTATATCAAGAATGTAACCCTATGGTTTGTTCTATGACATTTTAGAAATGTATCCATTGTTTTCTCCTACTGCAACCACTTTCGGTGCCCAAAATCTCTTTGAAGGTTCATCGCATTGATGAACATGCAACAATATATTTATATGGTCCAAAGTCTACGGTTGCAATCTCATCTTTCTTTTTCCACATGTTATTTCCCTTTTAGGAGGGCTGAATATTGGACACGGTAATGGACCTGATGAACTCAACACTGAATGGAATGTCAACAATCACAACATTTCAAAAAACACCATTGCCAAAACATTTCAAACACTAACTTTTGGAGATTCATAGCACTGTCAAACATCTAAAGGGTCATGATGCTATAAAAGACTCATTGTTTCCATCTTTATGATGCATATAAGCCTTGGATAATTGTTTCCATCTGCGTGATGCTTAAGAGACATGATAGTTGTTTCCGATCTTCATGATGCATATAAGATTTAGATAATTGTTTCCATCTGCGTGATGCTTAAGAGACATGATAGTTGTTTCCGATCTTCATGATGCAGATAAGATTTAGATAATTGTTTCCATCTTCATGATGCTATATAAGATAATTATTTCCATCTTCGTTGCAGGTCATCCAACTTGAAAGATTTGTAGCACCAGCATACGTTGGAAATGACATGATTATTCATAAAAATCATCATCAAGGGTTATTCCACGAGTTATACATATGTCAACATTGTAAGTTTGTAACCATTTTACAATCAAATTCAAGTATGTTTTATTTATCTATCTCACTTGTTAAATCTAGTTCTATTCAGCCGAAAACTCCTGTAACCCATTCCCATTGATCTTCAGGCTGCATGATACAAATTCTGTTGATTCTTATACAACTCATACTGCATGCAGCAGTCCCGCCTTGCACAATTAAACAAGATAAGCATTGCTAAACAAAAATAACAGTTCACTATATAATTTACACTTACTAGAACAAGACAAATATCCATGTGCTTGATAACGTAACTGGTATGGAGCTTTGCTTTCAAGCACCTTTATTTTCACTGTATGCATCAAATACATGAAAGCTGACTATCCTTACACAGCTAGTAGCAATGTATAATGCATTTAATTTCATTTCTAGCTTAATATTTGAAACCTACAATGACTTTAACTCAGGCATATTTCATTAGCTAATCAAATGCATTTGAATCATCTCTTCAGGGGTCAAAGGTCCACCTGCCACAGCAACTTCCAACATTCATTTATGTACCAAATCTCGAGGTCACAAACCTGTTCGAATCAATCTGCAAATGAATAGAATATGCAGCCAAGTGTATATGTGGATCGGACCTGAATCTCACCAACTGAAGAGCTTGGCCCAACAACTCAACTAGGCATGATTATTTTATTTTCTTGGTTCCTCTGCTGATTAAAGTAAACTAAAATTTACCATAACCTATATTATCTTTCATTTTCCTAAGCAGTTGTTCAGCATCTTTGAATAGTTGACTTTCAATATTGCAATTTAATGTTCTGTGAAATGATTTACCTGGATTCTACAGAGTGACCAATAATTCAATTACACCATTGCTCTGATTCCTATCCAAAAGACACCAGAAACAAGGCATTTCGTTCACAATTATGACTCCATAAAACCCTATAATTGCCAATCATGAGCACCGGCCTTACATATGACCATAAGGATCCCCCGTTTTGTGGCTAGAAGTTAACGAAAGGACCACCTCACCATCTATTTCAGAAGGCAAGACCAAGGAAAGTTTGCCCGGATACACAAACTACACTCAAACCCTAAACCCTGAACAATTTCATGATCAGCCCCTTACCTTTGCCCGCAAATCTGAAAAACCAAACCCTAATCACCGAGAAACCCTCCACCCAACCCCAATCGCATAAAAACCCATAACCCTAGACCCGGAACAATCGCTATAACCACGATAATCCCTCGTAAATCGAAATAAACAAAATACCACGAAAATAATTAAAAAAACAAAATCAATCCGACCGCCCTGTTCTCGAGCACTCTAGGGTTTACGCATAGCAAGGTTGTGGTGTTTCACAAGCAACGGCTAGTAGATATTAATGCCAGCGAAATCCAAAGAAGAACGAGCAGGGTAAGAAGAACATATACAAGTAGTACCTGCAATGATTAGTCGTCCCGCCTACAGCTTTCACTTCAAAACCCTTGGCAAACTCACCAGAGCCTTTCAACTCTATCGGCGGCGATCAGAGGAGAATTTCGTTACGAGGTCGGGGGTTTGATCCCGTACAAAAAAATTCCTTCGCAATCGGGCTGGGCTTTTGCGTAGTTATGAAGAATCAAGATCACTGGCAGGCAGACGAATAAACTAAATAAATACAAAAATGCGAATGCGAGGAAAATGATTATTATATTATTATTGATAAATTAAATATTGCGTGGAAAATTTAGAACTGTCTTGTCTACTCCCTCCAGATCATTGGATCCCGAACCTCCATTACGAGCCTGGGCCTTGCCCGAACCCTAGCCCTTGGCCGTTGCCGTTCTGTTTCCCTTCAGTATCCGTACACCGTGCCTGGGTTCTGATTCCGAACCTGCAGGTCCGGCCTTCTATCCGTCAACTTCCGGAATGTTAGTAAATGTGAGTATGTCGCTGCGTGCGGGGGCCGTCTTATATGATTAGTGAGAATTTGTAGGTCGTTATTGGAGACATGTAAAATACAAACATTATAATCGTAGAACGGATAGGTTTATAAGGTTTTAACCAAAGTAAACGTTCTTTGCTTTTTTATTTGATTTTGTTCATTTATGATTTTAATTTATTATAGGATGTATATTTGTATATAGTTTAAAAATTCTATGATTTGGATTGGAATATGTTGATTTTTTTAGTATGATTTTGATAACATTTGGTGGGAATTTTTTTTAAAATGTACATTTACATTTGTTGTGTTGGAATTTGAATCCATTTCTTGGAGTTTGAATCGATTTTTACCATCAAAATTGGGATTAAAACATAGTTGTTACATTCCGATTTTATAAACTATAAAAACGTGGAATTCGGGAGAAAAAATAGTCCTCCAATGCAAATGGTGGAATTTTTAGATTATTGTCTTTTGTTTTTTTTTCATTTTTTTCATGAAAGTACATTTAATATCTCAACATATCTAAAGTGTAGCTAAAATTTTAGTTTATTTTTTATTTATTTTAATTTCTATAGGAATTTCTTTCAAACATGATTGGTCCCACGCCATAAAATGAAGGTTAAAACAAATGACAACAAAAAAATCATAACTTTCATGCATGGAAACATCCCTAAATGTAAATGTAAGGAGGAAAGTTTGACACAATTTCCTGTTTTATTGTTGATTTCCTTCTTTCTTTTGCTTATTCCCTTCCAATAGCATTTTTTGCCTTTTCAATACGCAATATTGCAAAAGAGAGGATTATAAATTGTAGAACCCATGTTGAAGGAAGCTATATTGTCCATGAAGATGATGGTGGAATGCAAGACAGATTGCATTATTGACCTTGGTTGTTCGTTTGGTCCCAATGCTCTCTTCACCGCAAAAAAATACAACAAAGATCCTAAAAGCCAAATATATGTCTGCAAGCATTCTTGTTCTGCAGTTCCAAGTATTCTTTAACGATCTTCCTACTTCTGATTTCAATTTACTATTTAGAATTTTGTCTTCTTTTTCAGTAAATATTGGTCATAAGAATGAAGAGAGAGTAGCAGGCATATCATATTTCGCAGCAGGCATACCAGGCTCATTCTACGACAAGTTATTTCTAGACAAGACTCTTCATTCCATTCATTCATTGTTCAGTCTTCACTATCTTTCCCAAGTATGTCTTCACACTATTATTAGAAAAGTTTTATCTTAATCCGAGATTTTAAGTCTATTTTAATGTGATCATGATCAGGTTCTTGTTGAGATTTTGCAGAAAAATCTAGTGACATGGAAGAAGGGAAAAATCTTGTGCGGAGGATCTTGAGTTGTTGGAGAAGCTTATTTTCATCAATATTAGAAGGATTACAATGCATTTCTGAGAGCCAGGGTAAAGGAGATGGTTGGCAGAGGCCGCATGGTTTTGTTGTTACTTGGTCGAGCATCTCATGATCCAAGCGATCAAGGTTTCATGGCCTCTCCTCGAAGTCCTTAAAAAAATAGCTTGCCTGATTTGGTATCATAGGTACTCATATACTGCTTAGGTTTGATATTGGATTGAACTAGTTCTATGTTAATAAAGATCACATATTGATGCAGGGGTTGATCAAGGAGGAGAAGGTGGATTTGTTCAACTTCCCCATGTATTGCCCATGTCTGGATGAAACAAGCAATGAAGTAGCGAGAGAGGGCTTATTCAAAATACAACGAATGGAGCTTGTGAGACGATTAGATACATTTACTAAAGGGGAGATGGAAGCCATCACAAGGTCAACCTCTGCAAAGTATGCTTATGGAAAAACACTTGCAAAGCAATTGAAAGCAATGACATAAGTCTGCATAAACACCACTTCGGAGAATAAATAATGGATGTATTGTTTGAGAAATAGTGGGGAAGAACTTGAGTGAAATCGTCAAATATGAAAAGAGGGGTGGAATTCTACTTCTAGACCTCCAACGCAAATGAAAGCTTTAATTAAAGGTAGACTATACAATTGTCTCTGATATCTTTAAGGTCGCTATCATGGAATTTAGGTTTAGGTCTTGTTTTGCAAAGATTAGTTTATTGGAAAACTTGTGGCACTATTGGGGTTATATTGATTCTTCTTGTCAAACTCCTTTGGTTGGTATTGCCCATTGCATGTTAGTATGTAAAAGCAATCTTGTGCGAGTCCTTCCATTGGTGGTTGGGTTTCTGTTAGTATTCATTAGTCATTTTTACTTATATTGCTAGTTGCAATTATCTCAATTGATTTGGCATTGAGTGAATATCAATATATATTTAAATTTGCATGTTTTTATCATTTTAATTTGAAAATTGCTACATGTTCACTAAATATCTCTTAAAAGGAGTTGTGCTCTATGACTCAATCATGCATTGCTTAACGACGTCAAAATGCAGTAAATAAAGTTTCACAAAAATGGCATTAACTGAAAACACTAGTGAGCGATTAGATTGGCCAGGAAAGAGAGAGGTTGTGTGTATATTGATAGTGGTGAATTTTGAACCTGAAAACTGTGCTTGAAATTGATGTCGACTTGACACAAGGTTTCTTCAATTCACGACACTTATTTTCTAATAAACGTCAGTGAAATTTTCAGTAAATATCAATGAACTTACCGAAAATTTGTTTCGATTCTCTCCGCAAGGACTCAATTTAAGAGAAGGTCATTGTGGTTTTTCGTATAAGTTGATCTTTGACGTGGCACATTTATGAGTTTCATGTTGGAATGTGGTTGAAAATAGATTCAATGCCCCTCGGGAGAGTTCCACAATTATAATCCCATCAAACTAGATACTCATTTCAAAATTAAAATATAATGCACAACAACATTTGTGTAAAGTTGGCTCGTTTAAGATGATTCACAGAATATAATATATACTTTTATGGGAGCTTCCAATTTTCATTTCAATTTTTTTTCGAAGGCAGGGACTTTGCAACTCGCAACCCTAGTATGAATTTGTTTAGTAATAATGATAATCTAATTTTTGTTTTACATCGAACATGTGTAAAGATGTAGGTATATTTTTGTTTATTGGACAAGGGATGCTTTCCATATAACGATTTGATTTCTAAAGAAAATGGAGATATACATACCCTACTTCCTTACAGATTTTAACATGTGACTCCCAATGAGGGAACACATGTCCTTAATACCTTATTTCCTTGTTAAAGGAAATGCCATTAGGAGAGGTAACACAACTAAACCTTTAGTCTAATGGATGTGCAACAATTTAACAACCAAGAAAAAGTGGCTGGTCCCATGCCATAAAAATGAAGTTTAAAATAATTGAATCTATTTCTACCATCAAAGTTGGGATTAAAACATAGTTACATTCTGATTTTGTAAAATAAAAAAACGCAAAATTCTGGGAAAAAAAAATGGTCATCCAATACAAATGGTGGAATTTTTAGATTATTGTCTTTTTTTTCCTTATTTTCATGAAAGTACATTTAATATCTCACCATATCTAAAGTGCAACTAAAATTTTAGTTTATTTTTTATTTATTTTAATTTCTCTAGGAATTTCTTTCAAACATGATTGATCCCACGCCATAAAAATGAAGTTTAAAACAATTGACCAAAAAATAAATAAATTAATAATCATAACATTCGTGCATGGAAACATCCCTGAATGTAAATGTAAGGAGGAAAGTTGGACACAATTTCCTGTTTTTTTGTTGATTTCCTTCTTTCTTTTGCTTATTCCCTTCCAATATCAGTTTTTATCTTTTCGCAACCCAATATTGCAAAAGAAAGGATTAGAAATTGCAGAGCCCATGTTGAAGGAAGCTATATTTTCCATTAAGATGATGGTGGAATTCAAGACAATTTAGATTAATGAACTTGGTTGTTTGTATGGACCCAATGTTCTCTTCTCCGCAAAAAATGCAACAAAGATCCTCAAAGCCAAAAATATGTCTGCAAGCATTCTTGTCTATGGTTCCAAGTATTCTTTAACGATCTTCCTGCTTCTAATTTCAATTTACTATTTAGAATTTTTACTTCTTTTTGAGTAAATATTAATCATAAGAATGAAGAGAGAGTAGCAGGCATATTCGCAGCAAACATACTGGACTCATTCTACGATAGGCTTTCTCCAGACAAGACTCTTCATTCCATTCATTCATTGTTAAGTCTTCACTATCTTTCCCAAGTATGTCTTCACACTAACATATATTATTAGAAAAGTTTTATCTTAATCCGATATTTCTAGGTCTATTTTAATGTGATCATGATCAAGTTCTTGCTGAGATTTTATAGAAAAATCTAGTGACATGGAAGAAGGGAAAAATTCTGTGCGGAGGATCTTGAGTTGTTGGAGAAGCTTATTTTCATCAATATTAGAAGGATTTCAATGTATTTTTTAGAGCAAGGGCAAAGGAGATGGTTGGCAGAGGCCGCATGGTTTGTTGTTACTTGGTCGAGCATATCATGATCCAAGCGATCAAGGTTTCATGCCCTTCTCCTCGGAGTCCTTGAAAAGCAACTTGCATGATTTGGAATCTCAGGTACTCATATACTACTTAGGTTTGATATTGGATTGAACTAGTTCTAAGTTAATAAAGATCACCTATTGATGCAGGGGTTGATCGAGGAGGAGAAGGTGGATTTGTTCATCTTCCCCATGTATTGCCCATGTCTGGATGAAGCAAGCAATGAAATAGCGAGAGAGGGCTCATTCAAAATACAACGAATGGAGCTTGTGATATAATTAGATACATTTACTAAAGAAGAGATGGAATCCATCACAAGGTCAACCTCTGCAAAGGATGCCTATGGAAAAACACTTGCAAAACAATTGAAAGCAACGACAAAAAGTTTGCTTAAACACCACTTCGAAGAAGAAATAATGGATGTATTGTTTGAGAAATAATGGGGAAGAAATTGAGTGAAATCGTCAAATATGAAAAGAGGGGTGGAATTCTGCTTCTAGACCTCCAACACAAATGAAAGCTTTAACTGAAGGTAGACTATACAATTGTATTTGATATCTTTAAGGTCATTATCATGGAATTTAGGTTGAGGTCTTGTTTTGCAAATATTAGTTTATTGGAAAACTTGTGGCACTATTGGGGTTATATTGATTCTTCTTGTCAAACTCCTTTGGTTGGTATTGCCCACTACATGTCAGTATGCAAAAGAAATCTTGTGCGAGTCCTTCCATTGGTGGTTGGGTTTTTGTCTGTATTCATTAGTCGTTTTTACTTATATTGCTAGTTGCAATTACCTCAATCGATTTGACATCTAGTGAATATTGATATATGTTTGAATTTCCATGATTTTATCATTTTAATTTGAAAATTGCTCCATGTTCACAAAATATCTCTTAAAAAGAGTTTTGCTCTATGACTCAATCATGCATTGCTTAACGACGTCAAAATGCACTAAACAAAGCTTTGCAAAAATGGCATTAACTAAAAACACTAGTGAGTGATTAGATTGGCCAGGAAAGAGAGAGGTCGTGTGTATATTGATAGTGGTGAATTTTGAACCTGAAAACTGTGCTTGAAATTGATGTCGACTTGACACAAGATTTCTTCGATCCACGACACTTATTTTCTAATAAACGTCAGTGAAATTTTCAGTAAATATCAATGAACTTACCGAAATTTGATTTCGATTCCTGCCACAAGGACTCAATTTAAGAGAAGGTCATTGTGATTTTCCGTATAAGTTGATATTTGGCGTGGCACATTTATGAGTTTCGTGTTGGAATGTGGTTGAAAATAGATTCAATGCCACTTGGGGGAGTTCCACAATTAGAATCCCATCAAACTAGATACTCATTTCAAAATTAAAATATAATGGTCAACAACTTTTGTGTAAAGGTGGCTCATTTAAGATGATTCACGGAATAAAATATATACTTTTATGGGAGCTTCCAATTTTCATTTCCATTTTTTTCGAAGGCAGGGACATTGCAACTTGCAACCCTTGTATGAATTTGTTTGCTAATAATGATAATATAATTTTAATTCTACATCGAAGACGTGCAAAGATGTAGGGAATTTTTTGTTTATTGGACAAGGGATTCCTTCCCTATAATGATTTGATTGCTAAAGTCTATGGAGATATACATACCCTACTTCATTACGGATTTGAGCATGTGACTCACAAGGAGAAAACACATGTCCTTAATACCTTATTTCCTTGTTAAAGGAAGTGCCATTAGGAGAGGTACAAAAACTAAACCTTCAGTATTATGGATGTGCAACAATTTAACAACCAAGAAAATGTGACAAGCAAAGGTTGCAAACTTTTGTTAAAAGTTACGCCTTGGTGGTGAGGATGGGGCGTTTCCATACAAACAACATCGCTTCAAACCTCTAAGAGTGTAAATCCTTTATGTGTGTACAATAAGGTGTTTGACATTCAGAAATTGGTTTCCCTCCTTTATCAAAGGGACTTAATGCATCTCCAACAAACCAAAATGATCTCAAAATATATTAATATAATATTTCATCCTTTTAAATTTGGTGGACGGGAATATGTGATCACATTAATAAATACTTTTATCTCAAACTAATTTTGGAAGAAGAAAAACTTGCATGGTTCGTGATAGCAATAAATAACAAAGTAACTTGATAAGTGACATTTTCAATGGAAATTCTCTCCCAGATCTAGTGGGAATTTTGTTGAAAGGCATAGTTCTTCCTAATTGATGAGAACTCCAATCATGGAAGTTTGCCTTATGAATTTTGTCACATTCTAAGACAACTCGGATCATCAAAATTTAGAAACATGAGCAAATAAAAGTGGGACTTTACATTGCCAAAAGTTGAATTTGTCCTTTTATTAAGCTCATTCCATATATAACATGACTCACATGAAGTAATGTTTTTTAAGATAAAGATGAAGAACATTCATAGTACAACATGGGTGGGCCTAACAGTTAAGAACATGTGTTTCCTCCTATGAGGTCATAGGTTTAAATCTAAGGGGGTGGGGTATGCATACCTCCATAGACTTTAGCAATCAAATCTTTGGCTAGAGGGGAGGGGGCTTGTCCCACAAACAAGGGGGTTTTGTACACCAAATCAGTTTCTAGCTAGGTTGTGACCTTAAAAATAGATTATTATTATAACCAAGAAAGTTGGCACGTGTACAATAATCATGTGGTAGCAAGATAATGTCAAAAAACAGGCATGCATGAGCTTCACATGGTGTAATATTCTTATGACATGTGGCACTCATGAAGCGAATCCACATTTATGTGTACGACACATTATATATGGGTAGAAAGTGCATAGATTCAAAGGGGTTATGAACAATATATATCTTTAATTGATTATTAAGATGGAATATTTTTAATTTTAATATCAATGAAAATATATATGTTATTGAGTCAAGAAGTTCAAGGTTTACAGTTAACTAAACTTTTAGTAGACACCCACGCTATATTAATGGTCCAGAAAGTTTGCATTTGTTACATGAACATGTAGAAAAGTGTTGTAATGCTTAGTCTCATTATTGTCACCTTTTTTATAGTTTTGTTTTGCCATGGAAGAGACTCTTGGGATCCCTATACAACACCCAATTGCAAGCTCAACAAGAGGAATATAAACATTGGTTGTTAGGTATGTGTTATATTCTATGCATGTGTGTGTGGCAGGGTGCGTTTGTCAACGGTGCGCCTGAAGATTAATCCTACTTAAGGGATTAGGGTCTATTTTTAATCCAGGTTAACAGATTAGGGTTTTGGATGCTACAAAATACCTATATTTTGTATTGTGAGTGGTTCATAATGAGCAAGAGAACAATAAGTTGTATTGCTCCATGTTCATGAAATATCTCTTAAGAAGGGTTGTGCTCTATGACTCAATCGTGCATTGATTAACGACGTCAAAATGCACTAAACAAAGCTTCAAAAAAATGGCATTAACTGAAAACACCAGTGAGTGATTAAATTGGCCGGGAAAGAGAGAGGTCGTGTGTATATTGATAGTGGTGAATTTGAACCTGAAAACTGTGCTTGAAATTGATGTCGACTCGACACAATATTTCTTCGATTCACGACACTTATTTTCTAATAAACGTCAGTGAAAATTTTCAGTAAATATCCATGAACTTACCGAAAATTAGTTTTGATTCTCGCCACAAGGACTCAATTTAAGAGAAGGGCATTGTGATTTTCCGTATAAGTTGATCTTTGACGTGTCAAATTTATGAGTTTCGTGTTCGAATCTGGTTGAAAAAAGATTCAATGCCACGCGGGGGAGTTCCACAATTAGAATCCCATCAAACTAGATACTCATTTCAAAATTAAAAAGATAATTCTCAACAACTTTTGTATAAAGGTGGCTCATTTAAGATGATTCACAGAATACAATATATACTTTTATGGGAGCTTCCAATTTTCATTTCAATTTTTTTTTGAAGGCAGGGACTTTGCAACTTGCAACCCTTGTATGAATTTGTTTGGTAATAATGATAATATAATTTTAATTTTACATCGAAGATGTGCAAAGATGTAAGGATATTTTTGTTTATTGGACAAGGGATTCCTTCCATATAACAATTTGATTGCTAAAGTTTATGGAGATATACATGCCCTACTTCCTTACTGATTTAAGTATGTGACTCCTAAGGAGGAAACACATGTTCTTAATACCTTATTTCCTTGTTAAAGGAAATGCCATTAGGAGAGGTATAAAAACTAAACCTTTAGTCTTATGGATGTGCAACAATTTAATAACCAATAAAAAGTGACAAGCAAAGGATGCAAACTTTTGTTAAAAGCTACGCATTAGTGGTGAGGATGGGGCGTTTCCATACAAACAACATAGCTTTAAACCTCTAAGAGTGTAAATTCCTTATGTGTATACAATAAGGTGTTTGACATTCATAATTTGGTTTCCCTCCTTTATCAAAGGGACTTAATGCATCTCCAACAAACCAAAATGATCTAGAAAGATATTAATATAATATTTAATCCTTTTAAATTTGGTGGAAGGGAATATGTGATCACATTAATAAATACTTTTATCTCAAACCAAATTTGGAAGAAGAAAAACTTTCATTGTTCATGATAGCAATAAATAACAAAGTAACTTGATAAGTGACATTTTCAATGGAAATTCTCTCCCAAGTCTAGTGGGAATTTTGTTGAAAGCCATAGTTCTCCTTAATTGATGAAAACTTTAATCATGGAAGTTTGCCTTATGAATTTTGGCACATTCTAAGACAACTCGGATCATCAAAATTTAGAAACATGAGCGAATCAAAGTGGGACTTTACATTGCCAAAAGTTGAATTTGTCCTTTTATTAGCTCACTCCATAGATAACATGACCCAAATGAAGTTTAAAACAATTGAATCTATTTATACCATCAAAGTTGGCATGAAAACATAGTTACATTCTGATTTTGTAAAATAAAAAACGCAGAATTCTGAGAAAAAAATGGTCGTCCAATACAAATGGTGGAATTTTTAGATTATTGTCTTTTGTTTTCTTTTCATTATTTTCTTGAAAGTACATTTAATATCTCACCATATCTAAAGTGCAACTAAAATTTTAGTTTATTTTTTATTTATTTTAATTTCTCTAGGAATTTCTTTCAAACATGATTGGTCCCACGCCATAAAAATGAAGTTTAAAACAATTGACCAAAAAATAAATAAATTAATAATCATAACATTCATGCATGGAAACATCCATGAATGTAAATGTAAAGAGGAAAGTTTGACACAATTTCCTGTTTTTTGTTGATTTCCTCCTTTCTTTTGCTTATTCCCTTCCAACATCAGTTTTTATCTTTTCACAACCCAATATTGCAAAAGAGAGGATTAGAAATTGTAGAGCCCATGTTGAAGGAAGCTATATTTTCCATGAAGATGATGGTGGAATTCAAGACAATTTGCATTAATGAACTTGGTTGTTTGTCTGGTCCCAATGCTCTCTTCACCACAAAAAATGCAACAAAGATCCTCAAAGCCAAAAAATATGTCTGCAAGCATTATTGTTTGTGGTTCCAAGTATTCTTTAACGATGTTCCTGCTTATGGTTTGAATTTACTATTTAGAAATTTTCCTTCTTTTTGAGTAAATATTAATCATAAGAATGAAGAGAGAGTAGCAAGCATATTCGCAACAGACATACCGGACTCATTCTACAGCAGACTTTTTCCAGACAAGACTCTTCACTCCATTCATTCATTGTTCAGTCTTCACTATCTTTCCCAAGTATGTCTTCACACTAACATATATTATTAGAAAAGTTTTATCTTAATCCAAGATTTTAAGTCTATTTCAATGTGATCATGATCAGGTTCTTGCTGATATTTTATAGAAAAATCAAGTGACATGGAAGAAGGGCAAAATACTGTGCAGAGGATCTTGAGTTGTTGGAGAAGCTTATTTTCATCAATATTAGAAGGATTTCAATGCATTTTTTAGAGAAAGGGAAAAGGAGATGGTTGACAGAGGCCGCATGGTTTTGTCGTTACTTGGTCGAGCATATCACAATCCAAGCGATCAAGGTTTCATGGCCTTCTCCTCGGAGTCCTTAAAAATCAACTTGCATGATTTGGAATCTTAGGTACTCATATATTGTTTAGGTTTGATATTGGATTGAACTAGTTCTAAGTTAATAAAGATCACCTATTGATGCAGGGGTTGATCGAGGAGGAGAAGGTGGATTTGTTCTTCTTCCCCATGTATTTCCCATGTCTGGATGAAGCAAGCAATGAAATAGCGAGAGAGGGCTCATTCAAAATACAATGAATGGAGCTTGTGATAAGATTAGATACATTTACTAAAGAAGAGATGGAATCCATCACAAGGTCAACCTATGCAAAGGATGCCTATGGAAAAACACTTGCAAAGCAATTGAAAGCAATGACATAAAGTTTGCTTAAACACCACTTCAAAGAAGAAACAATGGATGTATTGTGCAAGAAATCATGGGGAAGAAATTGAGTGAAATCGTCAAATATGAAAAGAGGGGTGGGATTCTGCTTCTAGACGTCCAACACAAATGAAAGCTTTAATTAAAGGTAGACTATACAATTGTCTTTGATATCTTTAAGGTCATTATCATGGAATTTAGGGCAAATATTAGTTTATTGGAAAACTTGTGGCACTATTGGGGTTATATTGATTCTTCTTGTCAAACTCCTTTGGTTGGTATTGCCCACTGCATGTCAGTATGTAAAAGAAATCTTGTGCAAGTCCTTCCATTGGTGGTTGGGTTTCTGTTTGTATTCATTAGTCGTTTTTACTTATATTGCTAGTTGCAATTACCTCAATCGATTTGACATTGAGTGAATATCAATATATATTTGAATTTCCATGATTTTATCATTTTAATTTGAAAATTGATCCATGTTCACAAAATATCTCTTAAAAAAGAGTTTTGCTCTATGACTCAATCATGCATTGCTTAACGACGTCAAAATGCACTAAACAAAGCTTCGCAAAAATGGCATTAACTGAAAACACTAGTGAGTGATTAGATTGGCCAGGAAAGAGAGAGGTCGTGTGTATATTGATAGTGGTGAATTTTGAACCTGAAAAATGTGCTTGAAATTGATGTTGACTTGACACAAGATTTCTTCGATCCATGACACTTATTTTCTAATAAACGTCAGTGAAATTTTCAGTAAATATCAATGAACTTACCGAAAATTTATTTCGATTCTCGCCACAAGGACTCAATTTAAGAGAATGTCATTGTGATTTTTCATATAAGTTGATCTTTGATGTGGCACATTTATGAGTTTCATGTTGGAATGTGGTTGAAAATAGATTCAATGCCACTCGGGGGAGTTCCACAATTAGAATCCCATCAAACTAGATACTCATTTCAAAATTAAAAGATAATGGTCAGCAACTTTTGTGTAAAGGTGGCTCATTTAAGATGATTCACAGAATACAATATATACTTTTATGGGAGCTTCCAATTTTCATTTCAATTTTTTTCGAAGGCAGGGACACTGCAACTTACAACCCTTGTATGAATTTGTTTGGTAATAATGATAATATATTTTTAATTTTACATCGAAGATGTGCAAAGATGTAGGGAAATTTTTGTTTATTGGACAAGGGATTCCTTCCCTATAACGATTTGATTGCTAAAGTCTACGGAGATATACATACCCTACTTCCTTACGGATTTGAGCATGTGACTCCCAAGGAGGAAACACATGTCCTTAATACCTTATTTCATTGTTAAAGGAAGTGCCATTAGGAGAGGTACAAAAACTAAACCTTCAGTCTTATGGATGTGCAACAATTTAACAACCAAGAAAATGTGACAAGCAAAGGTTGCAAACTTTTGTTAAAAGTTACGCCTTAGTGGTGAGGATGGGGCGTTTCCATACAAACAACATCGCTTCAAACCTCTAAGAATGTAAATATCTTATGTGTGTACAATAAGGTGTTTGACATTCAGAAATTGGTTTCCCTCCTTTATCAAAGGGACTTAATGCATCTCCAACAAACCAAAATGATCTAAAAATATATTAATATAATATTTCATCCTTTTAAATTTGGTGGAAGGGAATATGTGATCACATTAATAAATACTTTTATCTCAAACTAATTTTGGAAGAAGAAAAACTTGCATGGTTCATGATAGCAACAAATCTCTTAGCCAAGAAGTCCCTTGTAGTTCTGTAAAGGTGAAATATCCAAGGTCATCTTTTCCTCCAAGACTGTCATCTACCATGTATGGAATTAATTTTCCCACCTTGGTAGGCAACAAAGAAGAATCCCCTACAGATCTATTAGAGGAACAAGAAGGAACACAAAAAACATAGATAATGGAAGTAGGAGTGTTAACTTGAAATCAAGTAAACCATGTTTTGTTAGAAGAGGAGTGGGAAGCTATCAATGGGGAAGAAGAAAATTCCACTCGGAAAGGGAGAAAACTAGGGAAAGAAGTGTGTGAGGATGTAAAAAATTAGGAGAAAATTATTGGGCTTCAATCAACTTTAGATTGTTCATTGATATCGGAAAGAAAAAGGTTAAAGGAGCAGGAATTTTGATGACTCGTAGTTTTCAAAAGGAAGGGTCCATTAAGTTTATCATTTAATTAATGATGACAATCCCTTGGAATTGAAGAAGGATGGGGAGTCTAGGAAAAGAAAAATGTATCAAGCATTTAATAAAGATGGAAAAGCTTCCAATCCTCCTTCTTCAAAAGACTAAATTGAAGGAATAAATTATGAAAATTATGGACAAAAGCAGTGGAAAGTAAGTAATATTGTTGCAGTTAGTTCGAGAGGTGCATCAGGAGGGATTTGCACTCAGTAGGACAACAACAAGCTTGAGTTAATAGCTATGATCCAAACTCAACATTGGATTTACACAGAATTGGTGAGCATATAATATAAAAGACTTTTAAAGTTTTCAATCTATATGTCCCAACTCATTATAAAGAAAAGGACGGTTGTTGGAAAACCTTAATGAACGAGAACAAAAAAAACTAGGGGATGGGAATTTTATAGTTGTTGGAGATTTAAACATAGTTTTATCCTTGAAGGAGAAGAGGGTAGGATCCAATGTTCATAATGCTTCAAGGGAAAACCTTTAGGATGTTATATTATATTGGGATTTAATTTATATAAATTTGAAAAGAGGGAAGTACACTTGGACTAATAGAAGATTAGGCTTAGAGAACATTATAGCCAGATTGGACAGATTTTTAATTAGTAGTAACTTCCTGGAGGAAAATCTTGAAAAATCCTCCTTTATAGTTCCTTTAATTGTCTCAAACCACAAGCCAATAAGTCTCTACTTATCTTCAAAACAAAACTATGTTCCTCTTCCTTTTAAATTTAACCCTCTTTGGATTAATCTCTTGGAGGCTAATGAAGTTATAAAATCTACTTGGAAAAAGAAAGTGGAAGGTTCTCCAAGCTTCATATGGGAAACAAATTAAGCTTAAAGTTGTAAAGTGTGCTTTAAAGGAGTGGTCAAAATAGCTATATTGAGCCTTTTGTGGAAAAAATCAGATATATGAACAGTTAGCCTCAACCCAAAATTAGATAGAACAAGAAAATGTTACTTTTCATATTCGAACATAGGAACAAGAAATTAATATAAGACTACAAAAAATCTATAAAAAAGAGGAAGAGCATTTGAGTTTAAAATCCAAAAGCTTATGGTTGAAATCAAGTGACAAGAACACAACTTATTTCCATGGACATACAAGATCCAGGAAATGCAGGAACAATGTCAAAGAAATTACTAGATCACAAGGTTGTAGAATTTCACATTATAAAGAAATCAAAGTAGAATCTTTTTAGCACTTTAAAAATATTTTGTCATTTCAAGGAGGGATAAATGAGGATATTACAAATGAAATGTTAGCCAATATTCCTACTTTATGGAGAATTTAGAGTTAACTAGAGAAATTGAGGAAAAAGAGGTCCTTTCACCAATTTGGGGACTTGAGCCAAACAAAGATCCAAGACTAGATGGTTTTTCCATTTCCTTCTATAAAAAATATAGGGGACTAATCAAAATTTGATCTCTGCAAAATGATAAAATGGTATTTAAAGAAAGGTAAGATGGGAGGTAGCACAAATTATCCATTTGTAGACTTAATTCCAAAAGAAAAGAATCCTGAAACCTTTTCAAGGTTTAGGCCAATTTCCTTATGTAACCCCCCATATAAAATTATAGCAAACCGTGTCAAACAACTTTTGTCACATCTAACCTTAGACACCCAAGGAGGATTTATCCCTAAAAGGCAAATATTGATAGCATTATCGTTGTGCAAGAAGTAATTCACTCTAGTAAGGTATGGAAAGGGCGAGGTATGGTGATAAAAATGGATATGGCTAACACTTTTGATCGAGTGAGACGCTCCTTCCTCTTCTCAATTTTCAAGAATTTTGGATTCTCAGATTTGTTCATAAACTATATTCAAGCTTGTAGATCTAACCCTTGGATAACTCCTCTGATTAATGGTGAACCCACTGATTATTTTAAGGGGGAAAGTGTTGAGACAAGGATGCCCTCTCTATCCTTTGATATATATTCTTATGGTTGACACATTCAGCAAAAACATAGAACATGAAAGGGTTCAAGGTAATCTTCCAAGAATATGAATAGATAGAGGTGTTAAAGAACTTAAGCATTCCCAGTTTGCTGATGACACCCTACTATTAGATGGTGTTTCATGAGTCATAACAAAGATATTTAGAGTCATTATGGATAATTACTTAAGGGTTGTAGGTGGAGAAGCTAATAAACATAAATATTGTGTTTATGGATGGAATGTGCCAGCTTCAACTCTAAACAACATAGCCAGTAAGTTAGGATTTCTCTCAAAATTTGATTGGTGGAATTCGTTCATATATTTAGGCATACATATCTTTCTTGGGAGATCTCAATCTTTGGACCAGAAAGTGGTTGTTGAAAATATACAAAAGAGAATGGAGAAATGGGGTACTAATTAGTTAATTCTAGCAGGATGAGTAGTTTTGATCTAATCTAATTTATCTTATTTAGCCATTTGTCAGAATTCTATTCTTCATGCGCCAACAAGAGTAACACAACAAATTGATAGATTGCATATTAATATTTTATGGAAGGGGGGAAAGGGAATAATAAAAAAGTTCATTTGGTTATCTGGAATCAGGTTATGGGTCCTTTGAATAAAGCTGGATTAGCACTAAGGGACTATGGAATACTAAATAAAGTTATGGGAGCTAAAATCCTTTGGAACATTTCCATTGTAGAAGAGACATGGTGGAAAAATGCTATAGTTAGGAAGTATATTATTTTTTATCATAGCATAATATTTGATCACGAGTTCAATAACAACAACTGCACTTCAATTTGGAATTTATGTAAGGCTTTTGCCAGTATTCTCAAAGCTCAGGTGTCATGGCTTTCTGGTGATGGAAGCATAATACAAATTTGGGAAGACATGATTCTAGGTAAGGAGTTTGGAAACGATATTGAGCTACAACCTCTTTAGAATTGGATGAAGAGCAACCAAGTCAAGAATCTTATTGATATTTCATATTGGGATACTAAAGGACGATGGAAGTAGTGGAAAAATGTAAACCTTTCTTATGACCTGAGGCAACAATGGGAAACAATGAAACTCAATTTAAGTAGCCTTGCCCCAACTGAAAAGACTGAGAGTGATAGGAGGGTTTGGGGACCACAATTTCATGATCACACAATCAAGGAAGGGCATAAACAACATAATATAGATCAATGTGCTCTCCCAAGTAATTCAATTTGGAATATCATCTTGAAAAGTGACGCTCTCCGAAAAATAAAACTCTTTACCTAGACTCTATGTCATCGAAAAATATTAACTTATGATAACATTCGTCATAGAGGCTTCCAAGGCCCTTCTCAATGCCCCTTATGTAAGCAATTTTTTTGTTTGTTAAGAAATGCCCGTCTCTTGGGCCTAGTGCATTTCCACTATTGGCTGAGAAACCAAAACTAAGGGGCATTTAAGCCCTTAAAATCACCCCGGTATCGCACCCGGCCTGGGCCACACCAACCCTTAACATGGCTGTATTTTTGGGTGTCTCCTCCCAACTAGCTCACGCCTAAGGGGTTTGAACCAAGGTCGCCTTTTTAACGATACCCACTTGTTAACCGAATGAGCTAGTGAGATTTGACACCCATTATGTAAGTAATTAAAAGAAATTGTGAACCACCTTTTCCCACACTGAGAATTTGTTATTGAAGTCTGGATGCATGTTTTCAAAAAACTTAACATAGACTTATTTATTCCAAGTACATGGCAAAAGGCCTTTGTAATTTGGCATAAAATGTTAGTTTTTCTAAGTTAATTTACTTAGGATATTTATTTGAAAGAATAACAAGCACAACAATACATCAAAGATACACAAGACACAAATATTTTCATCGGGGAAACCATAAAGGAGAAAACCCTGCAAAGTTCCTTAGAATAGTTCCCTCCTCTTCCTCTCTCCTAAGGTGCACATGAGAGAGCACGTGAGTGCGTGAAAAATGAGGAGGGCACCTTCCTATTTATATTATTCTGCTGAGTTGTTAACAATTACAATAACAATAACAGAATATACATTAGAATATCTTTCGAAGTTATAATTACAATAACACTCCCTCTTACTATGAAATTATTATCTCACCATTGTCATCAACACATCTGGTCATCGTCATTGAGTCATCATCGTCATTGCTTCCATTGTCCTCATCTTGTTCAATTTGTCACATCTATCTGTCATAAGAAGTTTCTACAGATCCATCCCCTTTTCATGCTGGGTGTAGGCCTAAACCTCATCCAAGTCTTCATCATATCCATGAGCAAGCCATTGTGTAGGTATAGAACATGACCATTCTTTACATTGCCACTGCAATAACCTGTGTCTCCTACCATCTTGTCGTCATATCATATCATCGTGTAGGTACAGTCCTAGACCTTCTTTACATTGCCACGACAATAACCTGCGTTCCCTACCTTTATATTTTTGTATCCAAAACATCTCTTTTGTCCTGCACAAAACAAAATAAACACATAGAACACAACCTAACTGCATACCACATGTTTTATCACCATAGGAGTAATCCATGATCTTTTTTCACATCATCAAGACAACGTGCAGCTTCTACTATGCGAGAATCGCCTAGGAGCACACTCAGTGCATTACGTCTCTACGTGGTCAACCTGCATTCTACTAGTAAAGGAAAACCGCCTATGTGCACCTCACGTGCTTCGTGACCTTATCATCTCTAACATGGGAACACACACACACACACACACACATATATATGTAAGATTTGATTACGACCGAAGAACTTGCTACACCAGGGCTTTTACGTTCCAGGTCAACTTCAAGGACTTATTACATTTGAACAACATGCGTCCAGGATATATTCCATTTAGACAACCTTTGGGCTGTATTACATCCGAGTAACATGCGTACCACGCCACGGCTCTTTTTATACTCGGACAACCCACATGAGTTATTAAGTCCGAATAACCTGCGTACGACGCTAGGACTCATGTTTACATTCAGATAACCCGTCTCAAGACTGACTATGTCTGAGTAACCTGCGTATCACGCTAGGACTCATATTTACACTCAGACAACCTACAAGAATGATTACATCTAAGTAACCTGTGTATCACGCCAGTACTCATATTTACACTAAGACAACCTACATGACTGATTACGTCCGAGCAACCTGCTACACCAGGGTCTTTTCTGCTCAAACAACCTGTCTCATTTCCCATATGAGATATCATGCATCTGCGTCTATGGTCTCTCCCTATTTATAGCATAGAAACATATCCAAACTGATTACGTCCAAGGATAACCTGTGAGATTTTCCAAGACTGATTACATACGAGGACAACCTACATGACTGATTACGTCTGAGCAACCTACGATCTTCACCAAAATTTTACACTCAGACAACCTGTCTCTCCAGCTATGCTAGAACTCATCACTCCCTCCTTCGAGAGGTCTCGTTCTGGATCACACCAAGTCTTTCTCTGAAGTACTCGAACTTCACTCTGGCTATTTCTAGCATAGAATCACATTAGGATTGATTACATCCAAGGATAACCTGCGAGCTTCACCATGACTTATTACATATGAGGACAACCTACAAGACTTATTACATCTGAGGGAAACCTACAAGACTTATTACATCTGAGGACAACCTACAAGACTAATTACGACCTTCACCTGGACTTTTACACTCGAAAAACATGTATCTCCAACTATGTTATAATTCATCACTCCCTCTTTCGAGAGGCCTTGATTTAGATCACATACTTGAGCTTCACTGCTCCTCTCTGCATCATACAAAAATGCAAGTCAAATCAATCAAATCAGATAGTAATTTTCAAAAAACATACTACCTCACAACTAACCAAGAAAGTGGCAACATATTCTGCCTCAGTTGTATTCAGTGCCATGCAGGACTGCATCCTTTCAAACCAGTAGATCATACCGGATCTCAAAATGAAGAAGCAACCCAAGATTCTCTTCCTCTCAATGGAGTTTCCTGCCCAATCTGAATCAACATAACCGTCCAGGTCAGTCTTATGATTCGTATCATACTTGAGCCCATACTTAACTGTACCCTTCAGGTACCTCAATACATACTTTGCAGCAACCATGTGAACATATCTCGGATCCATCAGGAACTGGCTCAGGGTGTTCACATCCATGCATATGTATGGTCTCATATTGGTCAGATACATCAATGAGCCAATCATCTGATGATACATCATGGCATCAACCAACTCTGATGAAGCATCACACAGTAGATTCAAGTTCGATGCCATAGGTGTGGTTATCGCCTTGCGGTCCAACATTCTGAATTTATTCATAATATCCACTGCATACTTTCCTTGACCAAGGAAAATGCCATCCCCTTTCTTCCACACCTCCATGCCTAAGAAGTAGTGCATCATCCCTAGGTATTTCATTTTGAACTCGGTGGCAAGTCTCCTCCTTGCATCTTCAATGAGTTTGTCCTCTCCTTTCAGGAACAAGACATTGACATATGGGAGGAGCATCACTGGTCTTCCACCTTCAACCTTGAAGTAAAGGTTGGAATCCACTTTAGTCTCAATAAATCCTAGGCCCATCAGTAAGCTGTCCAACCTGTCGTACCATGTCGAACTTGAGGATCTTCTGCAATCACTCCCTCTGAAGCAGAGTATCATCCTCCCTCTGCATTTTGTACTCTATGTATTGAAACATTATGTACTGGAGTGACATGTAGCTTCCTCTATCACTGATATTATATGTATCCATATAAGGTCACTAGATACCAAGGTCCTCTATCTTGAACTTTGTTGAAAATTTCCTCTTGCACCCATATGTGAGATTGTCGTCCTCTATAGTCTTTCATCTTCAACCTTGTAGAAAAGGTTAAGATCTTCATCACTCTAGGTGATCTTCAAGTTCCTCAAGTAACTGTGTGTGCTATCCCATGGGTGCCTTCTGAGCTCATACAAGACCTTCTTTAATGTACACACATGAGTCTTCCTATCATGTGTCTTGAGTCCCAGTGGATGCTCTACATACACTTCCTCCTTGACTACACCATTCAATAATGTTGTCTTGATATCCATCTCAGACCTACACGTATGGATCTAATGGAAGTGTACCTCGCAACTGGTGCAAATTTCTCCTTGTATTCTATGTATTATTTCTATGAGAAGCCTCGTGCTATGAATGTTTCCTTATATCCCAGGATGTTGCCATCTGCTGCATGGTAGACATTATAGATCCTTATGGAAGACACTATGGAATTCCCTTCAAGTCTCGAAATAACATCCTAGACATCATTCCCCATGATCAACTGGTACTCTTTGATCATAGTCTTCTTTCCTTTCTCCTTGGCTACTTCTTCATAGCTAGAAGGATCTGCATAAATGATGTCACTCAAAAGTGCCACATAACTGGAGTGTGTAGGAGGCCTCTTACTTTCTTTGGAAGTTTCATCATACTTTTCTTTATCTTGGATGATCTCTTTTGCCCAAGATGGTCTTCATTTATCGAGGTGGATCTATTATTCTCTTTATATTCTTCTGAAGCTCTTTTCTTTCTCCATGGTGTCTCTAACCTGAAGAGCTTTAGGTTCCTCTTCTGAATCGTCATTACTTGTTCTTCGGAATGATCTACAAGTCAAATTCAGTTGCATGATTAGAAACAGATTAATCTACTACATCAAGATATATGTCACACGGTCATGCAACTATCTTAGCCAGTGCTACAACATTCATCCATATCATGTACACATACGGTAACTTTTAGATGCCTTCTACCCCAATGTTATTAAGAGTGTTTTAATCTAGATAAGTAGCAATGGAATGTTGTATAGCACCATTGACTTCTTACCCATCATGTGCAATTCAATAGTATAAATGCAAACACACAAACATGCATAATACATCAACTGAATATAAACAAGTGCACAACCAAACAATATCATGAAATGACAATTGAACAATTATATTTGTTTGTTTGGTGGGTAGACACCTTCTTGATCCTTATGTCCTTGCAATAATAACTTGAGTCTTCTACTTCATCATCATCTTCTTTCACAACTGCATCCTTTCTTATCCAAATGCTGATATGGATAAGAGGTTCTTCATGAGTTTAATCATTCTTGATTAATGTACATATTCCTCATCGGTTGAGGAATCTTCTCTTTCTTCTTTGAATCATGAGAGCTTGATCTTTAGCTGATCCCATCTTCTCTTCTCTTGATATGAGCCAAGCTTCTTCTTGTGTACACTCTTCCCAGAGTCTGTTGAAGGTAATCAACTTCCTTCTGGCTCATATTCCTTGAATGAATGAATCCCATGATATTGGGAGGCCATTCAAGGTGATCATAACAATCTCTTCTTTTTCTTCGACTGCTTCAAGTTGTTCCTTAAATTGAGCAACCCTTGTGAAGTAGGACTGCATGGTCTTTGAGTTCTGTATTTTCACATTCTTCAACTAGTTCCTCAATGCCATTTTTGTATTGATGTTCTTTCCTTTGAACAACTTCGTCAAAGCATCGAACACTTCCTTTAGTGTCTTCAAGGATGAAACATGAAGGATGAGATGATCCTTAATATAATCATCAATTATTCTCTTGGCTCTAGCCTTAGCCTATATCCCTCAGGTTCTTAGAACTTCCTTACTGATATACAATTTGAGGTGTTCAACCTGGTTCCGGAGCTGTCTGATCTAGTGTTTGTCAGAGAAACCCTAATATTCCAAACTTGGAATTTCAAACTTCTGATTGGATAGAAGGATGCACCTCTTAAAGGCTAGTTGTGCAATGTGGTCCTTTTTTGAAAACAGTGGTGGGAAGCTCCTGGAACAGAAAGCCCTAGTTTCTCCAACTACAAAATTGTATGATATTGACTCTGTTGTATCTTCAAAGTTTATGCTCCTCAAGGTATGAAACATCACATTGAGGTAGCTTGATATGTCTTCTTTCCAACCCAATAGGTTATAGCAGAATTGAATTCTCCAAGTGAGACTTATGTTGATTTTCCCAAGGTGATTGTTTTGAGGACTGTTCTACATAGAGAACTTGTATGAACTTCCATGTGTCATTGTTTCACATTCAGGGTCTCAAAATTGGACCATAAAAACTACAGTATGTTCCCTACCTGAAACATCTTGCAGAATTTCATTTGGACCTTCATATCCCGAGATATAACAATTCTCCCTAGGTCACTTGTTTATGACTGTATTATGTAGGAAGTTGGAACCTTGATTTGGAGGAATCATATCTCCTAAAGTGTAGCGAATCTATGGATGAAAATCACACACTAGGTACAACAAGATTTTATCTTCGTCCTGTAAAAGTTTCATCTCTTGAGCCTTCTCCAATCTCAATTTATAGCAAAAGTTCCAAGATGACTAGATTTAGTCTTCTAGGGTTTTCAAGCACGAAACCCTAATTTTCAATAGCTACCATTGTAGTTGTATTTTGGATGCACATTGTCTTTTTTCAGAATGGCTCTGATACTATGTTAGTTTTTATAAGTGAATTTACTTATGATATCTATCTGAAAGAATAACAAGCACAACAATAAATCAAAGATACATAAGATACACAAGACACATAGATTTTCATCGGGGAAACCATAAAGGAGAAAACCTCGCAAACTTCCTTAGAATAGTTCTGTCACAAATATAAGATGACAAGATAAAATAGCTCAAGAACAATGTGTCTGCAACAGCTCTCTGTCCCTCCTCTTCCTCTCTCTCCTAAGGTGCACATGACAGAGTAAGTGAGCGTGTGACAAATGAGGAGGGCGCCTCCCTATTTATATTCTTCCGTTGAGTCGTTAACTCAACTACTAGGTCGACTAGGTTATATTTGGGGCCGACCTACCTAAGAATACTCACAAATACATTTTCCTTTATTTAACCTGGGGACTATTGCCCCGACTTACAATAGAGGGTTTTCCTCAGTGACCATACACAATGATGACATCCCGAAAGGAGGAACACACATCTCTGATGGGGGTACAACAATATACAATAGTAATATACATCATAATATCTTCCGAAGTTACAATTACAACAACATAAAAAATATCCAAAAAAATTATAATAAACCCCTTCTAAAGTAGGTCTGGAAAGCTCTTTCTTTCTGTATAATTTGGAAGATTTACATTAATAAGAATGAGTGTATTTTCAAAACCAAATCAAGAAGCAAGTCAATTTGCAAGATATGCTTGGGATATGATGCAAGAAGCAATTAAAGTCAAAGGGAAAGTCAAACAAATAAGTACTGATTTAGAGATTGAAGAAAGACAATGGCTTCAAAACTTTTTAGAGCATTCTCAACATATTAACCATGATGTGAAGACACGTGTTAAGAATAAGGAAATTTGTCTTCTGTGAATAAAATCGGTAAAGCTCGTTGAGTGGATCGCTAAGCAAAGATGTCGCATTTTGTTCTTTGATAGATTTGATAAGAATAATCCAGGGATGGTAGGTGCGAGGGTGGTGATCTTTGACCTCGAATGACTTAAGAAGCATAACTACTAATGTGGATTGGGAGAAAACATTAAAAATCAAGTGGAATGCCTTGCTCTTTGGAAAGGCCTCATGCTAGCCTTAAAGAGAAATATAAAGAGATTTCTCATAGTCAGGGATTTTATGATTTTTATTCGACACCTTGTCTTCAAGCATGCACCAATAAATGGTCCTTTATCTCAAATAATTAGGAGAATCTTGCATTTCCCAAAAGAGTTTGAAGAAGTTAAGTGTTTTCATGCTCCACAAACTTTAAACCATATTGTTGATGGTAATGCCAACCTTGCTTGCAACCTTTTCCAAGATAATTTGATTCATGGTGGTGAAGTGGGAGATTATTGTCAAGTTCCTTAAGGTGAATTAAACAATCGTTAAAACTGTTTTAATTAAGTTTGACACTCGTGGAATGTTGGACTCTAAGTGGTAGGTTAATCACATGCATATTATGGATAATCAAGTGTTTACATTAATGTGATGCAGTGGTTGCAGGATTGAAAGAAAGCTCGAGCGTGAGATTTGGTGTGGGAAATCTCTCTCTTGTACATTTCATTTAGGGAGCATGACATTTCTAGTATGAGACAATCAGATCGAAAGTAATGCAAAAATAATGGAAGCCTTTGAAATCCTTTTAAGCTTGTTTTCATAAGAGAGAATGGTTTGTGGTTTGTTTCTATTTGGATGTGTTGTCTACCTTGTCATCTAGAGAATCATAATTGTAATAATTCAAGGAGAGGGGTTGAAGTGCCTAGTAGCAATTCAAACTCTTGGTGGTCTCAGTTGGGGAACAATACTTACGAGGTAGGTATTTTGTATTTTGTCTTTGCAACAGAGTTGATCAGTTGTTTGTTACTTCAATAAAAGAAGTTGAATTTTATTTTGTCTCTGCAACAGAGTTTACTAGTTGTTTGTTACTTCAAGAAAATAAGTTGAATTCTATTTTGTCTCTGCAATAGAGTTTATTAGTTGTTTGTTACTTCAAGAAAAGAAGTTGAATTATTTCCCTTCCGAGTTTGTTTGGTTTTCTAAGGATTTCACTTGCAATAATGTTTATACTATAGGGAGTGTTTGGGTTTACTATCTCTTAGATATTAGGTTTTAATTATTGTGCTTGAATTTTGAATCTTGTTTGGAGTTGTGTTCAACTTGTTTCTTTACAAGTTTAGATTTTGGGGCTATAGAGTATGTCTAGAATGTAGTGGCAAATTATGGGAGTATCGTCTGTAGCAATAAGTATTAAATTGATTCAAGTGTGTGTGGTGAGGTTTTACTGGTTGAATCTTATCAACACCATTCTAGCTTATGTTTGTTGTCCCTCATATCTATCTTTTATCAGTGGAATTTGGTATCAGTCCCATTATATTAGTTCTACTCATCCTTAGTTTATTGTTTTGTTGGAAATGGAGTTGGAAAAATGTAACAAGGAGTAGATTTATCAATTTCCTGACCAAGAAAGGAAGAAACAAAACAAGGTTATTGATGTGCATGCCTTAGTGAAAAAGGAATAAGGTATGGGATGAATGTAGTATTAGAAACTGCTTAATCATCCATATCAAACAAGATTATCTAGAGGCTCAGGTCAATCAACCGAGAAACTGACTCTTAAATGCTAAGATTGAGATTGAATTATGGAAAGATAAATTTAATACCTTTGAAAAAGATCTCAGTTATTTTAAGAATGCTTGGTAGGGTTCTAATACATAACAATTTCCGTGGAATGAAAAGAATGAAGCTAGGTTGGCTTATGCTTTTAGTTTCGACTGAGATGGGAAGACTACATATGAGAAGAATGAAGAAGAGGATGTATTTTCTCCTTGGCCTACTTCAAAATTAGAATAACGCCCCAATTTTTAGAATTTCAGGACTCATCCCTCTGTTTTGATGATCAATAAAGTGCAAATGTATTTTTATAGTTAGTACTTTTATCAGAATTTATACAAGGCAGGTCTCTAGTAATTTGTGAAATCTAAAATATTGTAAATTTGTTGCATAAATTTTGATTCTATCTCAAGAAAGACATGAAATACTTCTCATTTTGGTTGGAGCATGTTTTGTAATAGTAGGTCTTTCAATTTGGTTGAGATCCCTCTTTTATAATATATAAAAAACTAGTATCTGTTTGTGTTAACAAAAAAAAGTTTAAAAAATAGAGATTAAGATTCATTTTTTTATCAAGCTTATAAACTATAAAATTAAAATTATGTGTATATACTCAGTTTTGACATTTATTTGGGTTTGTTGACATCTCAACACTCCCACCTTGGAGACTCAAGGGGCCTTTAATTTTCTATCTCACATATTCTTATTTCCTATCCAATGTGGAGTAAGCTCATATGGTGATTGTCCTGGTTATTACAACACAACATCTTGTAGTTGTTTTTATTGTTTGGTGATGCAGGAGCATATTTGGCCTTAATAAATTCACATCAATGATCTAGTTGGATATTGGTAGCCACCCACCTAATCCATTAGATCAAAACATTTTTTTAGTTTGGTTGTTTTCTTATGTTTTTTTTGGGTCCTAAAATTTCAGGGTCATTTTGAGGCCCTAAATGATGTTTTTTGGTGACTCCACAATTCAAACTCAGCCAAAGGCAAGTTTGGATGGTGAAATGTGTACTTCTTGAAATTTCCAATGGGCTAAAAAGTGCTTGAAACAAATATTGTATTCAAAAGTTATGGCCCGAGAAACCTTTTGACAATGTATCTCCTAGGATAGGTTTTGGGATGCTTAGGGTGTTTGCTTTCATGCTTATGATAAAAAAAACCCTTGGCCTCCTTTTGTAATCAACTTGTTACAGATTATCATGATTGTCATGTCTCTTCTCAAAGATACTACCAAGAGATAGGGTCAAGGTTTAATTAAGAAAGCTATCACTATTATGGTTGCTTTTATTTTATAGTATGTTCTATTTCATTCATTTAATAGAAATTGAGTTTATTGTATCACTATGTTCCCAGCAATTTATCTGTGTATGTAGTTCTATATATGCTCTTTCATTTCATTCTCACATAAATATAGATTAGTGGTATTAGAGTCGTCTATTCTTTTTTTATTTATGCATGCATGTCCATGACAAGGTCGGGATATAGACATTTGGGTCTTAAACTAGTTGAGTTTGAGAAAGATTTCCCTCAATCCCAAACCACCTCCAATGGACGAGGAAAAGAAATATTATGGAGCAGGAGATCCTATGAAGTTGTTTCTCAGGGAATACCTCGCATGATAAAGGAATGAGACGATTGGCATTTTTTCCCAAATCCTTCGACGAATGTTGATATTGACGGAGATATCATAAAGCAGTTACTTTAGAAGAGCCACACCCTTCAAGGTACACGTTAACATTAATGTCCCTTTATTTGAATGCTAGATAGATGTTGATGCCCTAAATATCTAGTTGAGTTTGCTATAGGGCTATTTTTATGTCCATAATTTCTCCAATATAGAAATGATTGCCTTTGCACTCCTTAAGGTTGTGACCCGTGTGAAATATAGGTGGGACACTTATTGTGAGTAAGATGTCATAAACATGACTTGTATTTTTTGGGGCAAACCCACTTGGACATCTTTTGTGAAATTCCTCCAGAAGCAATACTACCCCATTGGAAACTATGATTATCAATACCAAATGGTTTTAGAGGACACTAAAAACTTCCATACCTTGCGCACAAAGATCGGTATTAGAGACTTTGAGAGGCACCTGGTTCTAGAATATTATAGCAACTTGCATAGGTACTTCCAAACTGAAATGGAATTCCTAGACGTGTTGTCATTGGGTGTTGCTCATCAATATTTTGTTAAGATCGAGCAAAAATTGAAGGAGAAGAACAAGCAGGAGTTTGGGCCTGCAAATTCACCGCAACAAAAAGATAAGGGTAACCTTGGCTCACAGAACAAAGGACAGAGTCAAGATAACTATTCAAATTAAGAAGCAAAGAAGGGTGCATCAAGAAATGGTGCAAGTTCCACAATATCCCCTAGCACAACACTGATGAATGTCGCTCAAAGTAGTCATTGGTGGTTGAGATCAAAGATTCATAGTCAGACCCTGGCTTTGATTTTGATTAGAAACCTAGCAACATGATCATAAACAAGGCATGGAAAATTATTGATGCAAAACCCAACATCATCATCGCTACCACAAAGATCTATCCCAATGATCCAGAAGATGTGAATGCCTATTCCACTCACATATGTGGGTAAAGGGAACTCCACTACATTTCATTGTTGACAGTGGACACAAAAGAATCTAATTTTTCCACAAGTCATCAAACGGTTAAAGTTTCCAACAACATCACAACCACAACCCTACAACATTGGGTGGCTTAGCCAAGGACGAGTCATCCACGTCAACAAGCAATTTCGCCTACCTTACAACATCAAGCACTTCAAAGATGAGGTAATGTGCAATGTTTCCCCACTCAAAGTTTGTGATGTTCTTTTAGGAAAACCATATATGTGGAAGAGTCATGTTGTGTATGAATCTAGACCTCGTAGTTTCATTATTACTTTGGGTAAACAAATCTACAAGATACCAAAGGCAATTCCCACTACTGTAGTGCCTCTCATCATAGATAAGTAAATGCAGGAAGGTAATCTCCCAAACTGGAAAATTTGTCCTGTTCATGATTTGCTCTCAAGATGAATGAAAGATCACAACATCATCCACTGCCACCGCATAGCTAAGCAACATAAGTAGGTGTACAAGATCATAGAAGCACACAAAGACATATTCACCACACTTGTCTGGGTGGCATTACATTGTTAGGTCAAGCACTCAATTGATTTGATACACAGGGTACCTCTACCTAATGTGTCAGTATACAGGAATTCCCTCATGGAAAATGAAGAAATCAAGCGACAAATTCAAGAATTAATTCAAAAGGGGCATATTTGACTAAGATCCTCACCTTGCGGGAGCCCAATTGTGTTGGTGCAGAAGAAAGATAGGACTTGCTCTTTATTGATTACCCAACTCTAAACAAAATCACTATCCAAAATTAGTATCCCATTCCTTGGATTGATGACCGTCTCGACCAACTCAAGGGTGCAAAGTATTTTAGTAAGATTGATTTATAGCTCGACTATCGTCAAGTACAAATTGACATAACCGATATTTGGAATACTGCATTCAAATCTGAGGAAGGCCTTTTTGAATGGCTGGTCATGCCTTTCAGCTTGACTAATACTCCAATGAATTTTATGAGGATGATATTTTCTGGCTATTCACTAATTCTTTTGTGGTTGTATATTTAGAGGACTCCTCATCCACAACATAACATGGGAAGAAAAATTACAACATATTTGACAGATCCTTAGAACCTTGTGACAACACAAGTTACACGCTAATCTATCCAAGCGTTCATTTGGCATGGAGAGAATTAAGTATTTGGGATACATCGTAGATGACCATGGTGTTCATTTGTATCTAACCAAGATCCAATTCATTCTCAACAAGCTGACCCCGACCACTCTCATAGAGATTTGTACCTTCCTAGGCCTTGCCAACTTCTATCGTAGGTTTGTGTTGGGCTTCTCTCATATTACTTGGCCCCTTGGCCAGCTGACCAAAGGTGGATCTAAGGCCTAGTTTGTTTGGGCCAAGTCACAATAAAAATCATTTTAGGAGCTTAATCAATACCTATGTTCGACACCCATCCTTACCCTACCGGACCTGCAACAACCATTTGAAATCTAGATAGATTTTTCAAACTATGATATTGGCATAGTCCTCACTCAACATGGCCATCCAATGGAATATCACAGTAAGATTCTCTTAGATGTAGTACTGAAATAACCCAGATATGAAAATGAAATGTACTCCATTGTCTAATCTTGCCACAAATGGAAGCATTACATTCTCAACAAAGAGACATTCATCCATACTGATAAGAAGCCCCTACTATTCATGCAAACACAAGGGAAATTACAGAATGATTGCCACCAAAAGTGGTCTACATACTTGCATCAATTCCACTTGAACATCAAGTATAAGAATGACAACACCAATTGAGCCATTGATTTCCTTAATCGACCTCTAGTGGAAGCCTTGATCATGGTGCTCAAATCTTGTGGCCATGAGACCTCTACGTGGTCTCAACTATCTGACAATTATATTGATTTTGCTTCCACCTATCTAGCATTATGTGTAGGCACAACAGTGGTAGATTTTCATTTATAGGAAGGACTGTTATGCCACCTAGGCCATCTATGTGTTCCTTTAAGAAAGCATGCGAAGTTTATTTGGTAAGCGCATTACAACTGGGTGGAAAGGAAATTTGGCATAGAAAATACAATAACGGTATTGCAGAAGTATTTTTATTGGTCAAATATATGACAAGATGTCGATAGGTATATTAGATCAAGCACTTCCTACGCCATTGCGAAACCCAGAATTAAGAAGCAAGGGATCTACACCCATTTACCTACTCCAAATGGTCCTTGGGAGTCCATCTTCATGGACTACATGTCAGGACTACCTTCAACCAAGCATGGTAATTATTGTGTTTTTTTGGTCGTGGATTGCTTCTCTACGATGGCCATTCTCACAACTTGTAAGCAAAGCATCGATGTCGAAGCCACTTCTAAGCTCTTCTTTGAACGTGTCTGGGTTCATTTTAGGCTACCATAGACTATCATTTTAGACTGGGATGTTAGATTCTTGAGCACATTCTGGTCTAGCCTATGGTCACTAATGGATACCAAACTCATCCAATCAACTACCTTCTACCCTCTAACCAATGGACATATAGGGGTGGTCAATAGAATGATTATGCACATTTTTAGGATGTACAATTCTAAACATCCCAACACATGGGATGAGATTCTTCCATGTATTCAACGTAGCTACAACAAATCCCTTCATATCTCTATTGGACACAACCATTTCCAAGTGTGCTTGGGGTTCCAACCATTGGCCCTAATTGATGTAGCTCTACCCATTTCCTCAACACAAGAGGAGTTTTCCCATGCTCGCACTGAGGTAGATAAGGCCACTTGATTTGTTGAATGGATTCAACACATATGTTAGCAAGTCCATGACATTCTGGAGAAATACAATGCAAAGTACAAGCAGTGAGATGACCAACATCGAGTTCCACTCAAATTTCAAGTGAGTGATAAGGTTTGGTTGCATTTGTAGAAAGAGTGGATTAGGGGACCTCATTGCAATATTTTTCCACTTCGATATGGGTCGTACATCATCAGTAAGGAATTAAGCGTTCCTCCATTTCTTCGCCTCCACCTAGTATTTAATTTGGAGCTCCTTCACCCATATTTTCCATCATTGTTGGACACCTCAGAGGTGGCAGAGCAGTTGGAACCGTCATAACTAAACCTTGACTATTTGGAGTAGGATACAGTTGATTTTATCATGGGCACTCTCCAACAACATGTTCATTACTATTAGGTGATTAAAGCCGAGCAGTTTCTTCATCAAGGCAAATGTCTCTCTAGGAGTCAAATTTAGAAACAGTTTCACCATATGGTGTAGGAAATTAACACAATGGATACCATTTCTAACTAAGGGGGGAGGAATAATCCATATGGATATCAGTGGCCATGTACCTTTCCATTAGCTAAAAACAGTTTTTCCAATTTAACAATTTTTTACGGTTTTTTGGGTCCTAAACTTCTGAGGTTGTTCTGAGGCCCTAAGCGATGTTTTTTGTGATGCTACAGTCCATACTTATCTAAAGCATGTGTGGATGGTGAAATTAGACTTTGTGGATAAACCTTTCCAACGTGCTACCAAGCACCCTAAATAGAGATTGTATGCAAAAGTCATGCTTTTAGGAAGTTGACATATCAACTAGCCACCTTGGGGCCTACAAACCTTTTGACTATTCATCTCATAGGGTTAGGTTTTTGGATGTTTAGGGTGTTTTCCTTCATGCTTATGATAAAAAGTCCCTTCAACCTCATTTTGTAATTATCCCTTTACAAATGAGCATGGTCGTCACATCTCTAAGATAAATTGACCACCATTCTAGCTTATTTTATTTTACAGTTTGTTCTATTTCATTCATTTAACAGAGTTTGAGTTTATTTTATCAGTATGTTCCATGCAATTTATCTGTGTATATGGTTCTATATATGCTCTTTCTTTTCGTTCTCACATAAATCTAGATGAACCAACAAAAAAAATGTTTCACGCTAGTAATTATAGGGTGAATAAGTGTTGTGACTCTTGTTGTTGCAACGCCATAACTATGACTTCCATTTGTTGCAACACAAGTGTCACAACTCCTCTTGTTGCAATGTAAGAGTTGCGACCCCACGCATGCTGTAAAATTATGTTAGAAGGTTGCGGGTTAGGCATTCTATCACTCCACCACAGTTTTGACCCCTTGTTATTTAATTGTACATGATGTAAATATTGTATTGAGATCATGGCATGGAGCTCAAGGCCAAGGCCCTACCATTGATGAATGTTTTATGGGTAGGTGATCAAGGTTGATACCTATGGTGATAGTGCTAAGTCAAGCATAGTAGATATATTTTGATTTATCATGTAAATGTACAAATTAATATAAAACCACAACTAGCTATGGGACTGCAACCGTTAAAGAGATGGGGGCATGATTCCACAAGGGATAGGGATGGGAGTTAGTCAAACTCTCGAGCCAATAGGGTGTGACCAGATGTCAATGGGGAAATCCATGAACCTTCAACTACCCCTTTTTGTCCTCTGTCATCAATCATTCATTCCTTCCAGAAATTGGATGAGGCAATTAATGCATGGGGTAGTGCAAGACATGGCATACTGCAGTCAGCGCAGGCTTGCAGCCTAGGGGTAGCTGTGCTTTTGCTTATGCAAGAAGGAAGCATGTGATGTGTACCCTATCCATCAGAGGAGGATGGAGTTTGGGGGTTTTTCTCACGCTCCTCAATCATTTTGGAGGGGGGAGGAACCATTCAGTCGTTGTTCATTCCATCGATTTCGAGCTCTCTAGACTGCTCCTGTGTGTTTACCTTGTTGTAGAACCGTGGTTTTTGTCTGTGATTGTCCATATTTGGACCTATCGTCATGTTGGTTCACTTCCTGGAGTCGGAGAACTAGTTATCTGAAAGTATTTTCCTTTGCCGAGCAAAGGAGTAGGGGTTCATGGTTCAGACGGTTTTTGTTTCACTCCCTTGAGTTGCGGATAAGTGGTTCCGCAGTGATTCTCTATGTTACAGAGTGCTAGTTTCTTTTTCGAGTTAATGCCATTGTTGTTATGTTTTCCCTGTGGTTCTATTGTGATTTTCACCCTAGTGCATTGTTCTGCTAGCTAGAACCTAAGACAAGTGGTTCCACAATGATTCTCTATGTTATAGAGTGAAGCCTGTATGGCTGTGTTTCTTTGAGGATGGTTGTGAAGTGCATCCCTGCTCGGTTTGAAGGCATAGGAGTGGAGTAGGGACAAAATTGGCCGATAAGCCTAATAAAAGAGGAGCCACACAAAAAGGATCAAAGGGGCTGGTAAATTCGGCCTTCACACCCGCATGAACCCTAGAGGGAAGGTATGGCCTGAGGGACTAGGTAAGTAGAGAAAGGAATACTTCCTTGTGTAGGGTGGGGTGGATCCATGGAGACTAAGCCAGTTCTAGTGTAGGTATCCTTAGCTCTAGGGTTGAGCTCACTAGCCCAGCACTTCTACCTATCCATTGCCTTAGCAGCCTGATAAACCCAACTGTTAGTTGGTTTGGTGGTATCCTATTGTGTTTGGCTTGTTGCCTTAATAGCCTGTGAATCCCAATTGTTTATTGGCATGGCTAGACAGTCTATGAAACCCAACTGTTAGTTGGTTGAATGTATTTTGATGTGTGTTGGCTTAGTAAGCATGCATCCTATTAACCCAACTAGGTGTTGGTTTGCTTGGGCAATCTGATAAGTCCAACTAGGTGTTGGCTTGACTGTGCGTTAAAATTATTTGGTTGTGTGTGAATCTGTTGTTCCCTAGTTCCTTGTGAAAACTGTGCCCAGCTCAGGGGTGGCAGTGTGTTGAGAGATTAATGAACACACAGGCCTATGGTTGGGTGGAACTTTGCAGTGACATATCTAGTTGCGGGACAGCTTAATCATCAAGATAAGTATTTTTGTTATTCTTTTTATGTAATGTATTTGCTTATAAATGATTGTACTGATTATTTAGAATGCTTATGAATATGTTGAATTGCTATGTTCATGTTGAATGCTTGTTGATGACCAAGTAGAGGTTACTTGTGCATGAATATCCTTAAGGTTGCTTGCTTATGCCTTGAATGTTTATATATTTTACCTCTGTACATGCCTTGTGTTTTATGATGCATTTTCCTAAGTCCATGGAGGCTAAAATCCTAGTAAAGAGTTAGAAATGCAGTTAAGTAAAGGAAATATGTGTTTTCCGACTTTCAGAATCCACCCGCGGAAGGCAGAAGTCGGAAGCCGGGAGGTGGGAGAACGTTCAAGGAAGAAAGCTAGATTTTCGATTCCTGAAACCGGAAAGCGGAAGTTGGGAAGATGAAAGTCAAAAAGCAAAAATATAGTTGAAAGTGCTAAGGAAAGCTGGATTTTTGATTCCCGAAACCGGAAAGCATAAGTTGGGAAGTCTAAAGTCAGAAAGTGGAAAGATAGCTGAAAGTGCTAAGGAAAGTCGGAGTTTCGATTCCTGAAATCGAAAAGTAGAAGTTAAGAAGTCGGAAGTCGAAAAGTGGAAAGATAGCTAAAAGTGCTAAGGAAAGTTGGAGTTTCGATTCCCAAAACTGAAAAACAGAAGTCGGAAAGCGGAAGGATAGCTGAAACCTCTAAGGAAAGTTGGATTTCTGAATCCCGAAGTCGGAAAGTGGAAGGATAGATGGGAGTTTTGAAGAAAGTTGGATTTATGACTCTTGAAGTTGTAAGGTGGAAGGCGGGAAGCTGGAAGCCAAAAATTGTAAAGGTATCAGGAGAACACCTTGCATTGTTGGATTTCTGATTTCCAAAGTCAGAAATTGGAAGGCAGAAATTTGGAAGCCAGAAATCGGAAAGGTGATAGGAGAGCACCTTGCTTTACTGGATTTCCGATTTCTGAGGTCGGAAGTCGGAAAAGTCAGTTTAGTTCGAAAATGGCCATTCTGGATGCAGAATGGATAATTGAAGGAAAGAATGGCTGATATAGTGGTTCTAAGCCTGAGATGAACATTGGAGAATAGGTTAACATCCATACCCAGTGTTTATCAAAAGAACAAAAGAGGTTATTTAAGCAAAAATATTAGATAATCCGCAATATGGGATATGGGGACGTTACATTATGGTATCAAAGCAAAGGTTGCAGCACTAGGGACTAAATGGGCCAAGTTGAATAGTTAAAATGGAAAAAGGACACCTAGGTTGAACAATTTAATAGAATTGCTAGTTGCAAGATTGGTATAAATGTGCCAAGACAATTAGTTGCAGAAACAAGACTACAATGAGAAAGAGTGTTATTTAGCAAGATTGCTAAACTTAGCCAACCCGAAGAAATGTACCGTGACCATAGATATGTCTTCTACTACAATCTTGACCGTTCATACCTGCAATAAGCAATTGGTAAGTAATATTTGAATTCTGAGATTGTCTAACAAATGATGTTGTTAACAAGATTTTGCAGAGTCATAGTGCAGATCGAAAAGTTGGTCTTGGTTCGACCAAGAAGGTCAAAGAGGACCAGCACCAAGAATATTAACAACATGGATGCTGCACATGATCCATGTGGACACGGGGAAGTTGTTATGGGGGAAAGCCAAGAGATCCACAAGAGAACATAAAGCCACTCCAATGCTGGAGATGTGGAGGACCCCATTTGCGCAGGAGTTGTCCACATGGGGATGGGTATGTAAGACCAACTTACAATATCCAAGAAAATGAAACTGAAGCTGATGGGAAGAGGGAACAAGAGAGTTCCCTAGATGTTGCAACTACCATAAGAAGCCCGAGGGTAGAGTTGTAGGGTTGCAAAGAAGAAAAGAAAAGGATGATCAAGGTGCTGGTAGAGAAAAACTAGTTGACTACAATCATGCTACAGATTTTGGCAAACCTCCAAAGGTAGATAAACTCTGGGCATCAATTAACAGAGATAGAAGGGAGTAGGAGAAATTCCCATAAGAATAATGAGAAGCTTAACCCAAGGAAGAAAGGTTTTAAACCTTCTCACCTCCTGAAGCAGCAAAGGCAACCATCACAAGCTATGATTGAGCCAACTAGAGTGATGAGGGAAAAACCAAGGACACCACTCAAATGTTGGGGATGTGGAGGACCCCATCTGCATAGGAATTGCCTACTTGAGAATGGGAAGGAAGGCCAAGTCCCCATCACCCAATAAGATGAAACTGTGGGTCAGGAAGCAGGGACCATTCCTAAAATTTGTGCAGTATTAGCAGACCACCAGGTAGGTCATAAATCAACTGTGGTGGAAGTTGAGGGTGAGATTGCCGAACATACTATTTCTGTTTTGATTGACTCGGGATCCACTCACAGCTATATCACCCCTAGATTTGTTGAGATATGCACTTTGAAGAAGTCCAAGCATAGAAGATCATGGTTAGTCCAACTAGCCACTGGAACCAAGAAGAAGGTCAGAGAGGTAGTAAAGAGATGTCCATTGGGCATGGATGGGTTAGTCACTTGTGCAGATATGAATGCTCTGCCACTTGGTTCCTATGATATACTCATTGGAATGGATTGGTTGGAGGCACATAGAGCAAATCTTGATTGTTACAACAAGAATTTTGAGTGCTTAGATGAAGATGGCAACTTAAAAGTTGTGAAAGGCATTCCAAAAGTGATCTCTGGAAGGCAGTCTTCAACAATGCAGCTGAAGAAGTTCTGTGGGAAAGGTTGCAGAGTATATGCAGCTCATGTTTTGGAGGCAACAGAGTATGATACTCCTAGGGTGGAGGGATTTCATATGTTGCAGGAATCCTGAATGATTTTCCTGATAGAATTCCAGGGATTCCTCCAAAGAGGGACATTAATTTTTCCTTTGAACTTGTGCCTGGAGCAGCACAAGTGTCCCAGACACCATGCAAATTGAGCATACTAAAAATACTAGAGATGAAGATGCAACCCCAAGAGTTGTTGGAAAAGAAGTACATCAAGCTAACTGTGTCTCCTTGGGGAGCACCAGCTATGTTCATGAAAAAGAAAATGGTACACTCTGGTGGTGTATTGATCACAGACAATTGAGCAAAGTTACTAAGAAGAACCAATACCCTTTGCCTAGAATGGATTACCTCTTGGATCAAACGAGAGGAGCAAAGGTGGTTTCCAAGATTGACTTAAGGGCTGGTTACTAGCAGGTAAGAATCAAGGATGAAGATGTTCATAAGACAACCTTTAGAATAAGGTATGGATCTTATGAGTTTGTAGTGGTACCATTTGGTTTCACAAATGCACCAACTACGTTTATGTGCCTCGGGAATAATGTTTTCAGCAGGTACTTGGACAAGTGTGTTCTTGTTTTCCCTAATGATATTCTTACTTATTCAAAGAATGAGGAAGAACCCGTGGGACAATTGAGGATGAATTTGAAATTGCTCAAGGAGCACAAGTTGCATGCAAAGTTGGGAAATTGTGACTTCTGTGGAGATAGAATTCATTATTTGGGTCACAGTATCTCAGATAAAGGAATGTCTATGGGCCCTAAAAAGATTGACGCCATTAGGAGTTGGCCTGCTCCAAGAAAGATGACAGATGTAAGATCTTTTGAGAGACTTGTAGGGTATTGCATGAAGTTCATTGAAGGATATTCTACATGTAAAGTGGAGCCTATGTATAGGCTAAGTAAGCATGCATGTGAACTTGTAGTTCCATGAGGAGATGACCCTCATATGTATGTGCAATCAAATTAGAAATTCTAAAAGACTGCAGGAGGAATGACCTAAACAGGGCATCATAGTTGTACCCAGTGGAACCAAGGCAGGAGTCTACCATGGGTTGTGAGAAGGATCTCATGACTAAAATCTAACTTCTGAACATAATATATTTTTAAATGTTGTTTTTAATTGCTAATTGACTGTTTGGCTGATCTAAAATGGTTTCAGGGTGACATGTTGTAATATGTGAATGTCCAGGTTTTGGGCAGTATGTGTAAGTAGGGGATAAATGCTCCCACTTGCAAAGGCCAAACAATATGAGGATGGCCTCATGGTTGCAAAAGTCTGATTTTTCTTTAGGAAGCAGAATTATGAATTCAAATTTTGATTTGACTATCAATGATATTGATTGGTTGATATTTGGAAAATCATGTATGAATGAAATATAATCTATGATTGAAATTTTTATGATGACATCTCATGTGACCTGCATGCATGTATGTAATGCAGGTGAGATGATGAAAAGTACGCCAATGGAGTACATAGCTTCTTGGAAGGATGTGTTTGGGATACATAGCTCCTCGAAAGGATGTACTTAAGGTACATGGCTTCTCGAAAGGGTGTACTTCGGGTACATGGCTTCTCAGAAGGATGTGTTTTGGATGTATGGATGCTCTGGAAGGATGTACTTGGGTACATAGCTTCACCACCCTGCCATCTAGGCACTGGTATGCATCGCTGGGGACGCCTAGGGAATAAGACATCCAGATAGAATTCTTTCTGCACACATTCATGCCATAAGGGGACTGTCACGAGAGTGGGGGATCCGTGAAGAGAATAACCCCTGGGTATTATGGTGTCCGAAAAAGAAGCGTTTGCACATTGATAAGCACTTGAAGGAGGTGTTAGGCCCTTAAGCCAGAGTCGCCATTAAGCACGCAAGGAGGTGTTAGGTTTTGAAGCGGGCTGCCATATCTTGGTTGAGAGATGCTATACATATAAGTATTTGATTACTTCGAAAATCCTTTTTGGTTTCTGGAATTACACATGTGCATATGATGCTGCCATGGTTTTGAAAACCTTGTTATAGATTGCATCCTATAGGAATGAATATGACATGTAAATTGATTTATTGTGGTGTCCGGAAAGGAAGCACCTGAGCTTGGTGAGCACCTAGAGGAGGTGTTAGGATCCGGAGCAGAGCTGCCATATCTCGGTTGAGAGATGTTTTCATAGGTGATCCGAGGCTTGTGGAAACTTGGCTACATTTTAATGCACACCCTAGAAGAGCACTAGAAGGGTGGGTATGCTCGAGGGACTGAATAAAAGAGAAGAGGTACCATCCTTATGTGGGGTGGGGAGGTCTTGGGGGTGCCATAGTTGTGACAAGACAAGTTGGATATGTGTGGAGCCAAAAGAAGACACTTATGTAGATAAGTATTTGGTTTACTTGGCGATTTCTTGCTAATTTTATGTCGATGTATATATGTGCACATGATTCATCTATGATTTTGAAGAATCTTGTGAATACTGACATAAGGATTGACTCATGGCTTGGATCTTGAGCATAGGTATTGCAGGTTGCCAAAGACATTGGAAATGTTCCAAGCCGAGGAGAAGGATTCTCCGAGACCCAGAAAGAGCTCCAGATCGTGCCATTGGATGGGTACGGGTGCAGAGGAGCACCATGGTCCTGACGAGGATACATGAGAGCTGGAGGGTGCCATGCGATTGGCACATCCATTTTGTTCAAATTTGCAGAACACTGAGGGTGGTGCCAGTGTAGCATTTTTGTTTAAATTTTATAAAGCACTGAGAACAGTGTTGTTGTAAGGGGGAGGGGATTGTAATACCCCAGTTTTGACCCCTTGGTATTTAATTGTACATGATGTAAATATTGTGTTGAGATCATGGCATGGAGCTCATGGCCAAGGCCCTGCCATTGATGAATGTTTTGTGGGTAGGTGATCAAGGCTGATACCTATGGTAATAGTGCTAAGTCAAGTGCAGCAGATATATTTTGATATATCATGTAAATGTACAAATTAATATAAAACCACAACTAGCTATAGGACTGCAAATATTAAAGAGATGGGGGCATGATTCCATAACGGATAGGGAGGGTAGTTATTCAAACTCTCGGTCCAATAGGGTGTGTCCAGATGTCAATGGGGAAACCCATGAACCTTCAACTACCCCCTTTTGTCCTCTATCCTCAATCATTAATTCCTTCCAGAAATCAGATGAGGCAGTTAATGCCTAAGGTAATGCAAGGCATGGCATACTACAGTCTACGTAGGCCTGCAGCCTCGGGGTAATTGCATTGTTGCTTATGTAGGAAGCAAGCACGTGATGTGTACCCTATTTGTTAGAGGAGGATGGAATTTGGGGGCTTTTCTCACGCTCCTCAGCCATTCCGGAGGAGGGGGGGACCATTTCGTCGTTGTTCATTCCATTGATTTCGAGCTCTCCAAACTGCTCTTGTGTGCTGTGCATTTACCCTGTCACAAAACCATGGTTTTTGTCTGTGATTGTCCATCCCTAAACCCATCATTGTGTTGGTTCATTGCCTAGAGCCACAGAACCAATTATCTGCAAGTATTTTCCTTTGCTGAGCAAAGCAGCAAGGGTTCGTGGTTCAGACGGTTTTTGTTTCACTCCCTTGAGTCATGGACAAGTGGTTACATAATGATTCTTTGTGTTACAGAGTGTTGGTTGCTTTCCTAAGTTAAAGCGGGTGTTGCTATGTTTTCCCTATGTTTTTTTGTGATTTGCACCCTGGTGCATTGTTCTGCTAGCCAAAACCGCTGACAAGTGGTTCCGTAGTGATTCTCTATGTTACATAGTGAAACGTGTATGGCTATGTTTCTTTGAGGATGGCTGTGTAGTGCATCCCTGTTCAGTTTGAAGGCCTAGGAGTGGAGTAGGGCCATAATTGGATGGTAAGCCTAATAAAAGAGGAACCACACAAAAAGGATCAAAGGGGCTGGTAAATCTGTCCTGCACACTCGCGTGAACACTAGAGGGAAGGTATGGCTTGAGGGGCTGGGTAAGCAGAGAAAGGAATACTTCCTTATGTAGGGTGGGGTGGAGCCATGGAGACCAAGCTAGATCTAGTGTAGGTATCCTTAGCTTCGAGGTTGAGCTCACTAGCCCAACACTTCTACCTATCCATTGACTTAGCAGCATTATAAACCCAATTGCTAGTTGGTTTGGTGGTATCCTGTTGTGTTTGGCTTGTTGCCTTAATAGCCTATGAATCCCAATTGTTTATTGGCCTGGATGGGCAGTCTATGAAACCCAACTATTAGTTGGTTGACTATGTTTTGATGTGTGTTGGCTTGGTAAGCCTACACCTATTAACCCAACTAGGTGTTGGTTTGGCTGGGCAGTTTGATAAGCTCAACTAGGTGTTGGCTTGACTGTGCGTTAAAAGTATCTAGTTGTGTGTGAGTATGTTGTTCCCTAGTTCCTTGTGGAAATCATGCCCAGCTCAGGGGTGGCAGTGTGTTGAGAGATTAATGAACACACTGGCCTATGGTTGGGTGGAACGTTGTAGCGACATAGCTAGTTGCAGGATAGCTTATTATCAAGATAAGTATTCTTGTTATTTTGTTTATGCAATGCATTTTCTTATAAATGATTGTACTGATGATTTAGAATGCTTATGAATATGATGAATTGCTATGTTCATGTTGAATGCTTGATGACTAAGTAGAGGTCACTTGTGCATGAATATCCTTATGGTTTCTTGCTTATGTCTTGAATGTTTATATATTTTACCTCTATACATGCCTTGTGTTTTATGATGCATTTTCCTAAGTCCATGGAGGCTAAAAGCCCGACAAAGAGTCATAAATGTAGTTAAGTAAAATAAATATGTGTTTTTCGACTTTTAGAATCCTTTTGTGGAAGGCAGAAGCCGAGAGGTGGGAGAATGCTCAAGGCATAAAGTTGGATTTTTGATTCCCGAAACCAGAAAGCAGAAGTAGAAAGTCGGAAAGTAGAAAGATAGCTGAAAGTTCTAAGGAAAGTCGGATTTCTAATTACCGAAACCGGAAAGCAGAAAGATAGCTGAAAGTTCTAGGGAAAGCCAGATTTCCAATTCTCGAAACCGGAAAGTGAAAGTCAGGAAGTCGAAAGTCGAAAAGAGGAAGGATCGCTGAAAATTCTAAGGAAAGTCAGATTTTCGATTCCCAAAACCGGAAAGCGGAAAGATAGTTGAAAGTTCTATGGAAAGCCAAATTTTCAATTCCTGAAACCGGAAAGCAGAAGTCAGGAAGTTGAAAGTCAGAAAGCAGAAGGATAGCTGAAACCTCTAAGAAAAGTTGGAATTTCAATTCCTGAAGTCAGAAAGCGGAAGTCGGGAAGATGAAAGTTGAAAAGCAGAAGGATTGCTGGGAGTTCTGCAAAAAGTTGGATTTCTGATTCCTGAAGTTGGAAGCCGAAAGGTGGGAAGCCAGAAGCTGAAAATCAGAAAGGTGTTAGGGGAACACCTTGCATTGCTAGATTTCCGATTTTCAAAGTAGAAAATCAGAGGGCAGAAAGCGAGAAATCAGAAAGGTGACAGGTGAACACCTTGCTTTGCTGGATTTTTTATTTCTGAGGTCGGAATTCAGAGGAAGGAAGTCAGAAAAGTCAATTTAGTTCGGAAATGGCCATTCTAGATGCAGAATGGATAACTGAAGGGAGGAACGGTTGGTATAGTGGTTCTAAGTCCGAGATGAAGGTTGGAGAATAGGTTAACTTCCATACCCAATGTTTATAAGAAGAACAAAAAGGTTCCTTTAAGCAAAAAATTTAAATAATCCACATTATGGGGTATGGGGACGTTACACCACATGTATAGGTGGACTTTGTAAAATTTGGGAAACCATTTTATAAGAGGGAATTGAACGGATTGAAACCGGAGGAGAAGTTGAATGGTCACAATTGATTTGGCTTCCAAGAAATGAGAGGAGAATGTTATAAACCTAATCCTCAAGGTTATTCATATTTTGCACCATTCAAGTTAAGTTTCATAGAAAAATAGGAACAATCATCTTGGATTACAATCTATCCACAATAGTTATATCATGCATGCGATTCCTCTTTGTGTGTAACTCTCGTGACCTCACCTTCAACGTGTCTTCTCTCTTTGCGTGCAGACTGCCCTATATTGTGCACCTACTAGAAGAATGGTGCCGTTGATGTGAAGCTGTAAATAGGGTTTCAACTCATTACGTGATATTGTAACATTTACATTAGAAACTCGCTCGTGGAAGAGACCAATCGTATTCTATAAGCAATGACCAATTTTTTTTTTATCACGGGAGAAATATTATTGAAATTATAGATACTACTGGATAAGTCATCAAGCAAACTAGATAGAGATCGCTCTCTTGAAGAATTGTCATCTGATGTGATATATTAAATTTCTATTGTGAAGATTGTGAGAAAATAAGTTGCATTGGGAGGAGCAGGTGGTAGCATAAATCTATTGATTTATGATTTATGAACAGAGGCTTGCATGTTTCGGTAGCCTTCACACCACATCAGACCATTCAAGTCCAGATAGTAGTTGAAGAGGCATATTATCAACCTATTTGTGATTGCAAAGACTTAAATTTCCGCAGCAGTAAAGCATTCATTTTAGAATATCAATTCATATTTAGATTCCACATTGTAACTTGCAAACAATCAATATTTTATAAGTTCTAGTGTATTTTTGTACTTTTAATAGTTGTTTTTTTGTGAATTGAATGGTATTGTAATCATGTGCATTTTCGGTAGAATCCGACACCCTTTAATCTCATGAGTAAAGTATTTTTGTTGTGGAGTCTTATTGTGAAATGGTAGAGTTATAAGTAACACTTTGTGTCTTTTATCAATCCTTAAATGGCTTATATTGGAAGACTATTAGATTCACTAAAAACTCTAATACTCATCGTTGTTGACAACACAGTCTTAATCAACAAGAAAAATCTTAAATCTATTTTAACTTGTCTGGTAGACTCACAATTAGAGATAGCTGAATTTATTCAACTTGAATCACAACTCCAACATGAGGAAATACAACCGAAGATTCAACATTATGAACATGTTTATGTTCATAAAAATCAATAGCCTGCACATTCAAAAGTACATAATCAGATCAATGATGCCAATCCAAAATAAAATGAAGATGAATTTTGTCATAAAGAGGCTCTGCTTGCACTTTTAAACCCCATCATCATACCTTGGGAAGAAATCAACCACAACAAGCATATAACTCGTCTTAGATATGATAAGGAAGTGACTTTTCAAATTCATGTTTATTCCAAACATATCTAGTTCTAGAGTATTGGATTCTGTCTTGAAAGTTCATCTTCACCTATTTTAGATATGCATCAATTTTGGAAATGCCAACTACAATATTAGTTTTGTCATAGAGTTGATCTAATGGAAGATTAATGTTTTAATCTCCATCCTTGTAAGAATTGTAGAAAGCATACTCATTGTTTAGATAAATGCTTCATTATGAAGAAACCTAAAAGAGTGAAGAATAAGTATGGGTGGATTGCTTCTTGGCAATGGTTGTTAACAACCAAGAAGATTTATATTTCACACTGAAGTGTTTTTTCTCAAGTAATGACACATCTTGTAGTGGAGATATTTTGTACTCCTCACCTTGTTCTTGTCAGGAGGGATTTATTAACTAGCAGAAACAAGTGTGAGAGAGAAAAATAGAGCAGGAACAAACAATCCTGAACTAGTGCCAAAGCCATAGCCAGAACCTTGTGTCAGTTTCTAGAGCCTTGAGCCAAAGCCAGCTAGCCAAAGTTGGAGTTACAATAAGAGATAGAGTCGAAGCCATGTTCCACTTGAGCATGATTTGGCTTGTGGTCTTCCTTAAACCACCATTTTTCAGAGGGAACTAATAAGCCAATACCAGGGTGAGAACCAAGTTCTAGGGGGAATCGTTGAGCCAATACCAGAGTGAGTGCCAAGTTATAGAGTTGGTGGTCATCCAAAACCACCCATTTAGTAGAAGACATCAACTTTTGTTGACTTTTGATTTAGAGAGCAATTTCATCCATTTGCATCTCTAGATTTCATCTCTCTTCTTGGACTCATATACACCTCATTGGATTAAGGGGGGATGTTGGAAACCTAATCCATTAAGGTTTATGGTATTTTGTACTATTCATGTAAAAACATATGATGAATCATAGTGAATAGGAGGTTTCATTGAGAATCCAAAAGACAACTTGGAATATGAAACCAATTAAGGTAACATCATTGTATTTATGTGTATACTATCTTACTGAAAAGTGATCTTTCACACTTATCCCCTATTGGCTTTGCTCGTATTTGTTTAGTTATTAGTTATATGCCCAATTGGGTTTCTAGTCAAGAGACACAAAATGGGGGACAAAGTAGGTTACAACAGTAGACCGTGCAAAAAGAAGAATACTAGTTGGTTTCACAACATGAAGAAGAGAACACACACCCAATGATCTATAATGGGGTTGTAAGAAATAAATTATGTCTTTTTAATAAAGAATCGTTGTCCCTATTTAAAACGGTGTTGTCGCGTGTTTATTTTCCTATGACTATCAATTCCTCACGGTATCCATTAATTGTTAATTTATGTTAACACTAATACATTGGTAGTTGTGCGCTAAGTGGGAAGGAATCTGGTTTTGTAGCTGGTTGCATACAAGATTGGTATTTCACTACATCAAGTGGTATTGAAGTTGTTTTAGCTCCTAAGTTGCAAGAGATAATGCCTAGAAGTAAGGCATGTGAATGCTATTCCAAGGGAGTGTTACAAGACAACTTGTGAGTATGACACTGCATAGAGTAAGAGTAGCACGAGGAGATGTCAGGAACTGAAAACTAGAGGAATTGCAAAGGAGGATAGAAGAACTAGAAAATAAAAGGCTTGTAGATTCTTAAACAAATTCAAAGTCGGAAAATGAGCTTGAAATAGAGTGAAATCTTGAAGAAGTAGACCCAACAATACGTTTGCTATCATTTTTGAAAGATATAGGTCATGCAAAGGTGCAAATTGCATGCTATGATGGTAGCTTTAAAGTCGAGACTCTCATTAACTAGACAGGAGAGCTTGAAAAAATATTTTGAGTATGAAAATGTTCAGGATCCCAATTGGGTTCGATTCACCATGAAAAAGATAAAGGGACGTGCCGCACTCTGGTGGGATATGCTACAGAAAGACATGGTAGATAGCTGGCATGAGAAAATTAGAACCTAGAGGAATATGGTTAGTAAAGTGAAGGAGAAATTCCTACATGTTGATTACCAACATAATTTGTGTAAGCAGGTGAAAACTTAAGGTAGATAAAGACATATGTCTGTGAATATACTGGGAAATTTTCAAACTACCAATCAGATCAAGTATAAAGGAACCATAATATCAAAGAGTGGTGAGATATGTGAATGGCTTAAAATATCATATTTAGGATGAGATGAGTACACATTAATTTGGTATTGTAGATGAATCCTATCAAGTTGCTTTGAAAGTGGAAGGAAAGATTGATAGAATATTGCAACATAAATTATGAGGAAAAGGACCTAGAGGCAAGGGCAGAGCAAGTGTTGTTATAAACAATGAAAAGGAGGATGGAGAGACTAGTATCCCAAATAAAACATGAAGAAGTGGTGTTGGGAGAGGCATAGGATTTGGTGGTAAGTATGTGATCACTGGTTACATATGTGGAATAGAAGATCACAAGGCATCTAAATCTCCAAAAAAGTAGGACACCGGGAGAAGAAATGAAGCCAGAAAGCAAGTTAACTAGGAAAATGAGGCAACGATTGCTGGTAGTGATGTGGAGGTACTTCAACATGAGCAAGGAGAGAAATTGATCTTTATAAGAGTGTTACTTAATCCTAAGGAAAATATAGCAGAAGAACTTGAGAAGAGAAAGAAATTATATAAAACTAATTGAAAAATTTAGGATAAGTTTTGTCATATGGTTAGAGATGGTGGAAGTACATAAAGTTTAATATTCACATAGGTAATGGAGCAGTTAAAATAAAAAATCATTCCACACCTCAATATGTATCAGGTATCATAGTTGAAAAGAGGACAAAAGGTAACGGTGACTTAGCAATGCTTGTTAAATTTTCAAATTAGAAAGTTTAGTGTGTAGGAATTGTGTGACATAGTAGAGATAGATGCTTGTCATGTACTACTCGGAAGACCATGGTTGTTTGACATAAAAAAATTTCATGATGGAAGAAATAATACTTATGGATTTTTTAAGAATGGACAACAACATAGGTTGGAGCTAATGGTGGATAGTAAATTTAGTGGCAGGGATANTAAAAAAATTTCATGATGGAAGAAATAATACTTATGGATTTTTTAAGAATGGACAACAACATAGGTTGGAGCTAATGGTGGATAGTAAATTTAGTGGCAGTGATAGCAAAGGAAATAACAACATAAATGTTTGTAGCAGCAATTGCATTATGATGTGCTTAACTAAATATTTTTTGAGAGAGCAGAAAAATACCCATTTTTGTTTGGCCTTAATGACAAAACAATCCCTATAAATTGGAAAAATGAGTTCTATACCACCGGAAATTCAACCTTTGTTGAATGAATTTAGAGAGATTGGCAGGGATGATTTACCAACATTTTTACCTCCTTGGAGGATAATACCACATCAAATTGATTTGATACCAAGATCAAGTCTACCCAATAATGCTCCTTATAGAATGACTCTAACAGAAAGAGTCAAGAAGTTAATAAGAAGGTACAAGAAGTCTCAATAGAGGACCAATTTGAGAGGGTTTAAGTCCATGTTTTGTGCCTGCAATAATGACACCCAAGAAGGAGGGTAGATGGAGAATGTGTACTGATTCACGGGATATCAATAGGATTACTATTAAGTATATATTTCCCCTACCAAGGATGGATGACCTTATGGACTATTTAAGTGGGGCCAAATACTTTTCAAAGATCAGTTTGAAGAGTGGGTATCATCATATTCGAATAAGGGAAGGTGACAAATGGAAGACAATGTTCAAGATGAAGGATGGATTGTTTGAGTCGCTAGTCATGCCATTTGGGTTAACCGATAACCCCTAGCACATTCATGAGAATTATGAATGAAGTTTTGAAACCATTATTTGGAAAGTTGTTGTCATGTACCTAGATGATATTATGGTTTTCAATAACACCAAAGAAGAACATTCAAAACATGTGAGAAAGGTGTTGTAGCAATTGAGGGAAGAGAACCTACTGATAAATTTGAAGAAATGTATGTTTATGAAGGAGGAATTAGTATACTTGGCATTTGTGATTTCCAATGAAGGATTGAAGATGGACCTTGGAAAGGTAAAGGCTATTTTAGAGGCCAAGACCTAAGTGTACATTTGACGTGAGAAGTTTACACGGTTTGGTAAGATTCTACAACAAATTTATCTGAAATTTCAATGAGCTCTGTGCACCACTTACTGAATGTATGAAAAAAGGGATTTTGGCAAGAGGACAACAACTACCATGAATTAATTTGATCGCTTGAACAACAAGATAACCAAATATCTAGTTTTGGCGCTTCCAGATTTCAATAAAGTATTTCAAGTGGACTATGATGCAAGTGGTTTAGTGATTGGAGCAATCTTAAGTCAAGAAAGAGGGTCAATTGCATTCTTCATTGAGATATTAAATGATGCTAAGAATAAGTACTTTGTTTATGATCAAGAGTTTTATGCTATTGTACAAGCATCAAAGAAATTGAGTCATTGCTTGCTACTGAAGGAGTTTATCTTATTTATTGACCATAAGGCATTGTAGCACATCAACAATCAAGGTAACTTAAATAACATTTCAAATGGGTAGAATTTCACAAAGTTACTTTTTATTTTATTTTTAAACACATATATGGAAAGACGAATAAGGTTGCAGATGCATTAAGCCAGAGAATAACGTTGTTGAATACTTTGTTAGTGGAAGTCGTTATCTTGGAAAGTATGAAAGAGTTGTATGTAGAAGACACATTTTGTAGAGGTTTGGAAAGCGTGCAAAGTACCTTGGAGCATTGATAGAACATTGTATTTGGATTTTGACCTTCAAGAAGGATTATTGTTTAAAAATTAAAGTTTGTGCATTCCACAGAGACCTCTCGAATACCACAATTGGTACCCAAGAGGCCATGGGAATATATAGGTATGGATTTCATTTTAGGACTTCCTAGGACGCACAGTGGACATGATTGTGTGATGGTTGTAGTAGACAGGTTTGCAAAGATGGCACATTTCATACCATGCAATAAGAGCAATGATGCTTCTAAAGCGGTTGATTAGTTTTTCCAAGATATTGTGAGACTACATGGATTGCCAAGAAGCACCAGTTCCAATAGAGATATGAGATTTCTTGGATTTTTTTGGAGGACACTTTAGAAGAAGACGGGTTCCAAGTTGATGTATAGTACTGCATATCATCCACGAACAGGTGGACAAACCGAGGTGGTTAATCAATGTCTTGAGAATTTGTTGAGGAGTTTATGTGGAGAGAAGCCAAGATAGTGGGATTTGGTCTTGCCCCAAGCTTAATTCGCTTACAATGATTCAATTAATAGATATGTGAGAAGGAGTCCATTTCAGATTGTTTATAGTAGGCCACCTAAGGGGGTTGTTGATTTAGTTAAATTTCCAAATCTTGATGACAAAAGAAGTGTTGATGCAAGTGAGTTTGTAGAGGGCATGCACGAAATGTAGGAGCAGTTCAAGAGGAAACTATAGCAAAGAAATACTAGATATAACAAAGGATCATATTTGTGAAGAATACAAAACGATTTTGAAGAAGGAGAGCTAGTAATGACACATTTAAGGAAATACATATTCCCCAGGGGTACGATAGTAAACTCAATTTCAAGAAAATTGGATCATGTCTAGTCCTTAGAAATATTTCTAACAATGCATACAAGTTAGAGATGCTGAATGAAATTGATAATTCCATAGTATTCAATGTGGCTGACTTGTAGAAGTTTCATGAGGGAAAAAGAGAATGATTAAGAAGGTACCCTAGCTAAATGGAAGAAGAAGTTGCTTATTAAACCAATAGAAGAATTATCACAAATCTTAGCGAAGAGGATTAGTAGAAGAACCCAGAATAGAGAATATTATGAATATCAAGTTAAGTGGATAAATAGGGGTTCCAAATATGCATTGTGGGTTTCTAAAGATGAACTAGCACAACTACAAGAATATTCCTCCCCTATAGAATTTATAGTTGCATCCACATGAGTTGGAGCTCATGTTTTTCTTAGCAAGGATGTCTGATGTAGGAACATATCCGCCCTTAAGAAATTCACATCAACAAAAGAAACAAATATTTCAATTTCAATCTAGTGATTGTAGGGTGAATAAGTGTTGCGACTCCTGTTGCTGCAACACTAGAAATATGACTTATGTTTGTTGCAACAAAAGTATTGCGACTCCTGTTGCTGCAACACAAGTGTTACTGGTTTTTGAAAACCAATATGTACCAAAATACACCTACTAAGGTTAGGAAACCTTAGTATTAGTTCGAATAGGGAAAAATTTAAAAACTAATAAACAAAAGCAAAAACTATGTTAAGCATGTACATAACTAGAATAATAACATACAATAAAATTTAAACTAACATCATGCATTCTTCGATACACATATTGAAGAAATCGAAGTATCATTTTCTTTTTTATTAAAATAATGGGATGTATATAGACCGAGGGTTACCTTAGAATAGCAGTGAAGGGACACCAACAACTTTTTGAGGAAGAGTGAGCTTGGTTTCCTGACAACTTGGTGTTCTCCAACCACACATCACGAGGTGAAAATCTCCAACAAAGGATAAATAGGAATACTCAAGGTAATTTCAAATCTCAGGGGAATATTTTAGTAGAATAACAATATAAGCAATGAGTGGAGAAGTTTTGTTTTAATGGGGGACCTTCATGGTCAATTTATTGGAATTCTAGGTAGGATGGGAAGATAAGGACCAATCATATATCTTCTATTTTTAATTTTTTATTTTTTGAAGTTTCTTTATTTTTCTCCATGATTTTGGGTAGGTGCCAAGTTTCTTTTTTGTGTGAAAAAGGAAATATACAAAAAGTCAATCTAGGCAACATGACCGATAAATTTTGGATCTAATGAGCCAATTAATATTTAAAATCAAATTTTATAATTGGCATAGGATTTTTGGATCAATGGAGGTTGATGTGTTGGAAATGAAAAGTGGTCAATGACATATAGGTTTTATGAGGCTAGGTCATATGCAAGGTGGACAAATTTTGGTGTTAACATATTGCCCCTTTATGTGTGAGGGAAGGAGCTCATCGTATGGTTGATATACATCATAGGATATTTCTTTTCTGAGAGATAAATGTGGCAGTGGCATAGAGAATGAAAGTTTTGTCGGAGATAACTTATTCTTCAACAAGACTACATGAGCCTTGTCCTATAGATACAACACTCAAGATGGTTGAGGTACATATACTCTCAAATATGTAGATGAGATAAGCATACCCATCCTCATATCAATGTCTCAAGATATGAAAATAATAATGTGGCCCAAAGGGGACCTACATGAATAATTGTTATGTCATCAAAGGTGTCAAAGAGGGACTCAAATATAGACTGTAATCATGGTCCAACCATGGTTGATTTGAAGAACTGGTACTAGAAACAATGGCATGCATCTTGAATGCATGATCACCATAACTGGTGCTCTATTGGATTAGGAGGGGTCCAAAAACTGTAAGGACTCAAACAACTAAGAGTCTGAACCTCAGAGGTACAATATACGACATCTAGAACTGGATACACTAGGAAACCTAGAGGGCTTCCACATATTGTCGCCAATGTAACCCAGATATCATAAGGAACATGAATACTAGAAAGGTTCCAAAGGGACTCATCAATGTGCTAAAGTCAGAGGACATCTGGGGTCTTTGACCAAATAATGAAGGGACCAATACCCTATACGTATCTCAATAGTGCAATGATGTAGTTGATGTCAAGCACCTTAGAAACAACCATCTTATAGGGAAACAAGGGCTCCCCTTAGGAAGTTTGTAGGAACTCATCAATGATGGCAATGAGGCAAGGCATACGGACCTCTAGGTTTATCTTCTGGAATAGTTGTGCTGGTGTCGACAGAGGGAGACCTGCAACCACCAAGGAAATTATGGTTCCTTGATAATAGCGTAACCTATACATCCATAAAGTGATTGCAACAAAATATTGGACTGAGACACTATAGGTGGGTACAAGGGTGAATGAGTAATGGGACTCAAACTTACTTTGTTCAGAGCATCATGGCGGGGCTAACCTGAAAACATATGAAACTAATATAGAGGGAGGGGAACATAGATGGAGGAGTAAAACTACACTAGGTATGACTTCAATGGGATGACCTTAGAGGGGAAAATACTGATCAAGGAAAAAAGGACTCCAAGGGTGACTCATTGCAGAATACTCAGAATGAAGGAGAATGGGAATGCTGCTACAATATGGGACTATATGTGATCTGCAAGGGGGATACAAAGCATAATTTGTTCCTTCTTCATGGTTTAATGATCTCAAAGAAGGTATAGATATGTTCTCAATATGGTACTATCCTGTGGATTTTTATCGAGCATAAGATAGTTAATGCTCATCGGTTTTCAATTTTAGAGAGTCTGGAAACAGAAAGAAAATTATATTTGTGGTATTTTTCATAAAGTTAGTCTCTAAACCCAAAACATGATAAAAGTATAATAGGGAGAAAAATTCTAGCCAAAAGGGACTAGAGTTTCATTTTTTGTAAATAGTCCATCCGACTCGAAAAAGGAGTAAACGTATACTAAACGGATGTTCCTTCATGTCCTTTAATGAGTCTGAAGGAAACAAGAAAACTTGACAATCTTTTCATTGTTTAGGGAGTCAAAAAAGAGCTAAACATAAACTCTGCGCGGGGAGTCCAAAGGAAGTCCAAGGAGTAACAATATGAAATGATGCATGGAGCTTTGTTTCTGGATGTCAAACTACATGGACTCCCGATCCCATGGGGATATAATGACATGGGTGCCAAATGTAGGCGGCGCTAAATGGTCACCCATGTAAGGCAAGTTTTAACTACCGAGTAAGGGAAAATGCAAGGGTGGCTAATCTTGGACACTTACCCGGGCATAGAAGGGGGTTCCTACAGGTATAAACTGGTGTGAAACAGGTTGATGGATATGATATTCAACAGGGGTGAGAAACTATATGCCATTTTGAATTGTTATACTTGTGAGGATCGGTTTCCAATTGAAACAAGTGGATTTCATTGTGACCTGGACCTGTAAATGATACCCAAGACTAAAAGGCGTGTCTGGAAATCAAACTAAATATACAAGTGACACGTGACCTCAGGAAATGGTCAAGATCACACACGTGAATAAGTGAGCAGGGTTAAGGTCCTACCCCCTGTTGCTGCTGCAACAGTTTTCCCAAAATTCTAAAAAATTTGGGACCCTCCTTTGCTTTGGGTTAGTCCAGTCCTTTTTCTTGTTTTTTCCTTTGAGTTCAATTTATGGATTTTCGAGGTGCCTTCATGGAATTTGAGTGCTTTCACTTAGCTGGTTTCTCAATGTTTTCATTTTGAAATTGGGTTTCTACTTGTTTTTGCTTAACCCTTAAGGTATTCATTGCAAAATCTTCTTGGATCGGAAGGTTCCTTCTTTGGCCGATCCGCCGTTGCGGGTCCTTTTCAACTCATCCCTATCTTTTCTGCCCCGCCGTTGCGGGTGTCTTCCGAAACCTTATTTTCGTTCGTTGCTCCGCCGTTGCAGGCGGATTTCGAAACCCAACCTTTGTTTCTCGCCCCATCGTTGCGGGTGGCTGCAGGAACCCGACTGTTGGTCCGCCCGCCGTTGCGGGCCTGCCTCCTATCTTGGTTGTCATATAGAAGTCGCGGGCGCCTTCTCAATATCATGTCGGAGGGGGATGATGTCTGCCCGTGCCGCCGTTGCGGTCCAAAGAAAGATGGAGAGTTACGGTTTATGGCCGACTTCGTTTATCGGCGTCATGGAGAAAGTTGGCTTCCGCGATGCCCCCGCCGTTGCGGAGGCCGCCAAAATCCTAATCGCCCGACCAGTGAATCCGTTGCCGCCCGACCTCGTGTTAAAGCGTATGCCTTTGTTCGGTGATGCGGGTGGTGGAGTAAAGAGGGTGTCCCGCCGTTGCGGGCGTAGGTAAGTTGAGCCGCTCGCCGAGACTTTCTTTTCTGGCCCGACTGATCTGACCGGTCGCACGTGCTAGTTTTTATATATACGGGGCGCGTGGTTGTTTTTTTTTTATTGTTTTATCGCGTCCGAGCTGTCGCCTTGTCGAGCTAGCGAGTTGTGTGGAGCTTCGTACCGGTACCCGCGTTCCAGCTGTTGGTCAAGGTCTCCATCGCTGTCCCCGGTTCATTCGTGCAGCCCTGCCAGGTAGGAGCTTAAGCCCTTCTTTTCAAAGTTTGGCTGGGTTACTTGGGGTGAAAATAATGTTTTTTCGGCCTGTTGTTGTCGTTATTCGTAAACGGTTTCTTCTTTACCCGCGTCTAGGGTTGGTAGTTCCGTTTTACCCAGCAGTCACGCCCGCGTCTTATCTTTGGGGGGGAATAGTTTTGGGCAGTTGGAGGAATAGGGGTTTTTTCCCTTTTATATAGCCGAGTTTCATCTACGTTTCGGTTCATCCATCGAAAAAGGGGGAAGACAAGGCGCAGGCGGCCATTATGCCGCCTGCACCTGGGTTTTTTTTCTTGGTGCGATGTGGATTTTGAAGCGTTTGGGGGAGGGGTTTTTTGCGCAGTTTGTACATGATAGATGTCCGGCCGCTTATTTTCCTTTGCCGAGAGCCCTAGTCGTAGCCTTCGCATTGCGCGTTCGCCATCCTGGCCACCGTGTTTTTTCTCTTTTTGCCCTAGGGCCATGCCGCGGTCATTTTTTTTTATTCGAAGCTTTACGGTATAATGAGCAGTGGCGTTGATTGGTGCCCTCTGCGTGAAGGATTGTCGTGGGTGCCCGTATTTAATGACCGCACCAATGTAATGGTCATGGCCACGAGCGGTTTAGGCTGTGCTATTCTTATTCTTGCTAGGGCTGGTTTAAGTTTGCAGGATAATCATGTGGTTTTGCATTCACATTACTTGGTGTCATTGTTATAAATTTATATATTGATGAGGCTCGATGGCAGACCTTTTGATGAAGTATATCCTGTAGCATTTATGATTAGTATATCGCAGAAATGGGTTGAGTTTTGTGCTGTTAATTCAATAATCCTAATGTAGGTTGGTTATGCATATATATGTTACACTTATAAGAGGATAGCGTAAGCTCAACAGATTGCATAGCTAGGTCAAATTCTGAGATATAAAGAACCTATGACTGATACCTTGTAGCCACATATACAAATAGAGAAAGAATAAACTGCTTCTTAACATTTTCAAAATCTGAATGACTTCATATCATAATGTTTCTCATTACAGGAGGATTTCAAGATGTCCAAAAGGCAGAAAAAGAAAGCACCGGTGGTAGAAGAGCAAACGGCCCTAGATGCCGATACACCTATTGAATACACATATGAAGATACACAGTGTGTCACAGGGGTAGACCCTGAGTATAAATGGGGAGACATACACAGAATGATTTCCCGAAGGGAAGTTCCAGATACAGGCCTGGAGGAGGAACACATCTACACAAACATAGAGAAGTCTGCAATCATGAAGGTTGCCACTAGGCCCGAGATGTTTCCTTGTGCTGAACTGATGAGGTGGGTCATTCC